>CM022673.1:19273809-19873809 GCA_012295275.1 Chrysomallon squamiferum | reverse complement strand
TGAACCTACCTTCATTATCTGCCAGATTACCTAAATATGCACGTTTTATAACCCAGTAAAACATGTTATCAAAACATTCAGCTGTCACAGTTAATGTCACATTCAGAGTTGCATGTTACAGATATTAATGTATTAAATAAATGTAAGTTGTATTATAGTTATAACCATAAAAGTAAATAATAAAAGAACAGATAAATTGAAAACCTGAAATGAATAAAAAAATTATTTATTTGTATTTAATGCTTTACATTCATGTAAACAGTCATTTCACACACAGAGAATAGCTGTTTAAATAGTCATGTTCACATACACAGAATAGCTATTTAAACAGTCATGTTCACATACACAGAATAGCTGTTTAAACAGTCATGTTCACATAAAGAATAGCTCTTTAAACAGTCATGTTCACAGACACAGAATAGCTCTTTAAACAGTCATGTTCACAGGCACAGAAAAGCTGTTTAAACAGTCATGTTCACATAAAGAATAGCTCTTTAAACAGTCATGTTCACAGACACAGAATAGCTCTTTAAACAGTCATGTTCACAGACACAGAATAGCTGTTTAAACAGTCATGTTCACATACACAGAATAGCTGTTTAAACAGTCATGTTCACAGACACAGAATAGCTGTTTAAACAGTCATGTTCACATGCACAGAATAGCTGTTTAAATAGTCGTGATCATACATAAACAGAATAGCTGTTTAAACAGTCATGTTCACATACACAGAATAGCTGTTTAAATAGTCATGTTCACATACACAGTCGTGATCACACATACACAGAATACCTGTTTAAACAGTCATGTTCACATACACAGAATAGCTGTTTAAATAGTCGTGATCACACATACAGAGAATAGCTGTTTAAATAGTCATGTTCACATACACAGAATAGCTGTTTAAATAGTCATGTTCACATACACAGTCGTGATCACACATACACAGAATACCTGTTTAAACAGTCATGTTCACAGACACAGAGAGAATAGCTGTTTAAACAGTCATGTTCACATAAAGAATAGCTGTTTAAACAGTCATGTTCACATAAAGAATAGCTGTTTAAACAGTCATGTTCACAGACACAGAAAAGCTGTCTAAACAGTCATGTTCACAGACACAGAAAAGCTGTTTAAACAGTCATGTTCACAGACACAGAATAGCTGTTTAAACAGTCATGTTCACATAAAGAATAGCTGTTTAAACAGTCATGTTCACGGACACAGAAAAGCTGTTTAAACAGTCATGTTCACAGACACAGAATAGCTGTTTAAACAGTCATGTTCACATAAAGAATAGCTGTTTAAACAGTCATGTTCACAGACACAGAAAAGCTGTCTAAACAGTCATGTTCACAGACACAGAAAAGCTGTTTAAACAGTCATGTTCACAGACACAGAATAGCTGTTTAAACAGTCATGTTCACATAAAGAATAGCTGTTTAAACAGTCATGTTCACGGACACAGAAAAGCTGTTTAAACAGTCATGTTCACATACACAGAATAGCTGTTTAAACAGTCATGTTCAGAGACACAGAGAATAGCTGTTTAAACAGTCATGTTCACATAAAGAATAGCTGTTTAAACAGTCATTTTCACATAAAGAATAGCTGTTTAAACAGTCATTTTCACATAAAGAATAGCTGTTTAAACAGTCATTTTCACATAAAGAATAGCTGTTTAAATAGTAGTGACCACACATACACAGAATAGCTGTTTAATCAGTCATGTTCATATAAAGAATAGCTGTTTAAACAGTCATGTTCACATAAAGAATAGCTATTTAAACAGTCATGTTCACATAAAGAATAGCTGTTTAAATAGTCGTGACCACACATACACAGAATAGCTGTTTAAACATATTTATTTACAAAAACTGTTAAGTCGGCTATATTCACTTATTAACAATGACTGTTCAACATGCCAATGTTAAAAATAAATAAAAAACATAACTGATGTGTTTGTATATTTTTTGTTAAAGTATGTCATTTTATCATTATACAAAAGAAAAAATACAATTCAAAATATATTTCAATGATTGTGCTGTAGAGTAAAAGCAGAAAGCAGAAACCCTTAATAATTAATGTTTCTGATTCTAACTGAAGCTTTACTGATTATTAATAAATAATTTAGTCAGTTTCATCTTATTGCTTTTTAGGTTATTTAAGGAAAGAAACAGAGAGGTAATTGTGGAATATATCATGTCATCAGTTGGTCAAGTGATATAAAATATATTTATCATTACAAATCATAAAGAAGAAACTCTGTGTAAATAATGTTTTCATAATTTTATCCATCTGAATAAAACTTAAAGACTGACTGAATATTTGCTTAACAAAACCAAAGTATAATTTTAGATAATGATTAGCTGTCAGACCTACTGAAGTGATAATTTATTCCATTGCTACAGTTGCGTGTAGTGTTTTAGCTGTAGACACCACAAAATGACATGGCTGAAATGAAACACTGATTAAACATTGAAATAAACTGAAAGTATACCAAGAAATTAGATTTATTTTAATTTTATAATAATTATAAAAAATACACCCCCCTCAAAAAAAAAAAACCATTCTGTGAAAAAAAATAGTTATTACTATATATATTGTTGTGAATTCACTTTTGAGAAACAAAAAGGATTTAAGTCAATGAACAGTAATAGACAAATAGAATTAGACATCAAGCTATGATAAAATGAACATTTAAATGTTCTTTCAGTCGTATGGTTTCTGTCAATTATAAATTCAGAAAGTAACTAAAAGATTAGAAATTAAGGTCACAAAGCTCATAAACACAGATTTTTACAAGTTCATCTGCACATGCTGCACATATTATATAACTGAGAAAACTGGTCTTTTCTCACACTCATAATACTATCCCAGATCTCTCACCTGACCATAAATGTTAACAATAACCATACATAATTTGATTCATTTTCTTTCTTTTTTGGGATAATAAAGAAGCACGCATAAAGATATAAGCATTTAATTATATCATAACTGTTTCCAAAAAAAAAAAGTCTATTAATAACACACCCATTAGTTCTTAAGACAAGTTAGTTAATCATGAGAAAAAATTACCTAAATGGTTGCAAGATCAGATTCTGAATCATATTCTGAGAACATTGAATCCACTGGCAAAACTGTAAACCAATTATGTGGTGTTGAACAGCAGCTTTTGTCAAAATCAAATTTATAAAATGCCAGAAGAACTTGATTTAACCATTTATAATAGATTCTTCATAAACCACTCTACATGATTCAGAAGAAAAATTGGCCTAAAGATAGAAAATATCTGGAGGTTTTTACTTGAAAAAAAGTTAAACAAATTTAAACTTTTTCTTCTGATTTTCCTTTTTTTCTATATGCATTATAAAATAAATATCTGTTATAAAAAATTTAACTATAACTAAATATCAGCATGTGGTGTAACTATCAAAAATCTTTAAACATGGCTGCCAAAAGGGCTCGTCTTGCAATTTTGGAGACTTTAGTCAATGGAATAACTAAAAATCTGTTCACTGATTAGGTATTCAAACTCAAATTTTAAGTCTTACCCATGGACTGCATATATATGTATAACACACACATATAATTTTATCTTCCACAAACCAAGTCAAATTAATTAAGCAATTAATATTACAGTTAAATTTAGATTATATATATATATACACATACATACACATTTATATATATTTTTTTTTTCATTATTATTAATGTTATTTTTAATATATCATGTCAGAGAGTATGTTGCTACTATCATTATTTCTTAACAATTAGTTCTATATTAAAAGACATATGTTCTGAAGAGATGATCTCCAAGCTATTCTCTAGCATTAAATTTATAACAAGCCAACACAATGACAACAACAACAACAACAATAATAATTTATATCATATTAATTCAGTTAATTTTAGTCTGAAGCTGATCACCGATTACTTATATAACAATCTTTTTTACTTTTCTTTTTTTTTAAAGTGTTTTTTAGTCAAAATTTTTGTAATAAGTTATTTTTCATTTTTCTTGGTTTGGTTTTAAATAGCTTGTTTTTTAAAATGTAAACTAATACTGTGTGCATGTGTATGTGTGTGTGTGTGTGTGTGTCTGTGTGTGTTCACATGTATTTTCATGTATGTATCTGTATTTCCTGTTTATATTAAAAGTTAATTAATTTTGAATTTCTGCTGTTATGAAATTATAGGTATAAAATTATGCTGACATTTAAGGTATTGTATAAAAGGATGTAAATTTTGTAAAGAATATTTTTACTCTAAGAATGCTAGTACATATTATATTGTTTATTCCCTGATTTACAGTTTCTAAATATTACTTTAAAATTCATGATTCCTTCAGAATAAAAATGTTTGATGCATGCTTTGCATTATTAATGTTCATTTTAAATGACAGAAAATATATACATATGCATATTAATTTTTGTGCTGGTTTAAAAAATATATATATATATATTCAAGCTCCTTTTTAAACTGTAAAATCATAGGCAAAACAAAATAACACATTTTTGATGAATCAGTTTATTGTATGAATAAATTTGTAATTGTGCAGTAAACCTATCAAATTTTGTGCAAATATTTCCTGTCAATGATATTAATTTTATCCATAAATAGTTATGTAAATTTCTTTTAAAATCAGTCAGTGTATTCTTTATATTTTTGCTAATAGATTATTTTGTAGGTGTATTTTAAAGATTATAATATTAGAATGTGGTTCTAATAAGTTTAAAGAACAAACATAGTATTGTGTGTTGATGTTCAAAATCTAGCACAGGCATTTCTCTTCACAAGAAACTCTCTGTGCAAAACATGAAACATCCTCAACAACAAACCAACATCAGAACAAGCTCATCACTGTGAACTGAACAAAACGTATTTTATCTGTAAATCTGCAAGTAATGAATTCTTTCTTACCACAAATTGGGAAAAATCAGAGGAGACTGACAGCTTATACTTTCTCATCTCTAAACTCCTATAATCATCCAATTTCCTGATCTTTCATATGAAATGATATTTCAAAAATCTTCTAGAGACAACAAGTTTCTTTTTTTTCCCTTCAGACATAATAATAGAAGCAACCCATTTATCTGACATGCTTGAATACTGATAAAATCACAGTAAAAGTTTTTGGTAGTCAGAGTGATGTAGCCCATCTTAGTGTCTTTCATTTCATTAGAAGTCTGTTCATCTGTTAAGCATGTTGTATATATGTGTTTGTGTGTTCTGTTGGTAGCATTCAGCAGAATTAATACTGTGTTTATAAAAATTAATTCTGTGTTTATAGATGATATTTTATGTAAATTAGGATCCAAAAAAGAGTTAATTTTAACTTGCCTAAATTCAGAATATTTCTAACAATTTCTTTTTTAACTCAAGATCTTAAACATATAAATACAATAAAGAAATATATTCAACTGAAGAGAATGAATATAGGTAAACATTGAATATAATTTTATGGGGGTGCAAATAAAAATAATAACAAACTATTTCATATTAATATAATGTAGAACTTACAGAAAATCTTCAACTGACTTTGTTTAACATCAGGTCTTAAACAGCATTCCAAAGCAAAAATGAAAAATCCACTGGAAAGTTTGAACACAAGGTAACACACAGATTACAGAGACAAAATATTCAGTGCTCCTTGTTACACAGCCTGTAGGTAAATAGCTGCAGGGCTAGGTCAGGGCTGAATCACTGAGTGATGGCGATAAAATTTAAAGAGACTGAGATGGGCTGGCTGGAATTGTGACAAATTTGAATAGATTCAGACAGAAGCTGTGAAGCGTATGGAAAAGAGACCATCCAGTGATATTTTTTTCTTGTAGGTGATTTGATGTAAAAATAAACACCTGTAGCCAAGAAGAGGGAAAGTGATTTAAATGGTATCAACAGGCGAATGAATATAAATGACAATAATATTAAAAACTGTACAAGGAAAGCTCAATGGTTTATAATTATATAAACAAAACCAGTCTTTAGGCCAGTAATCATGTAAGATAAAGTGTAATAAAAATGACAAATTGCTGTGCCTCCACATGTCACAAATGGAATCAATTAACCATTAAACATTACTGTAAGAAGCTAACAAGCATAAACATTAGTAAACAAATGTTATGTAATAAAGATAAATAACAAAAAATCGTCAAATGAAGCAGTTATTTCAGTGTCATTACAATAACTGAATAAACATCAAGACAACTCTTCATCAGCACACCGCAAATAACTGTCCAAATAACTGTCATAATTGTCCAGTGAGTATAATAATATATTTTCCTTATCACTTAAAAAGTGAAAAATAAGAATGCAACAAGAATGTGTATTCATTTAACAATCATATAGAAGTCAAATTTGTGACAGTTATAAAATATTTTTAACATCAACATAAAATTTGCTAAGCCAGATATTACAATGTTTTTTATATTATTGTGAAACTTGGTACAGTTTAAGTTGTTATTTAAAAAAAAATCAGTGACACTATCTCATATTTCAAAGAAAAAAATGTCATTAAACATATTTATGTCTTTGTATATCTAAACGTTAGTGTTCCATACAGTACTATTCAATATTATTTAGGTCATCCTGAAGTTTATAATAAAATAAACTATTTTAAATCTGCAAGGCTCAGACATCTATCTCACAGTTATAATCCTCTAACATTAATTATGTGACAAGACACTGCAAAGTCAGTATTGATATTAATATCATATAGAGCTACATAGCTGTTCTTGTTTTTGTTTTTTGTCTGCAAACCACCGACATATCACAGACATCAGTATTAACATAATCTGCACTTAAAAACTGTTTACAAATCAAACTGGGTAAAAAGTAAAAAAAATATATATATATATTTGCAAACTTACAATTATCAACACTTCTAATGTGATTACTTATATAATAATAACATCAGTAACTATAATAATATGGACATTCTATGCCAAATCACCCAGTAGGTTTAACTATACCATCTTCAGTTTGATTTTGGCATATCTAGCCTAAATCACCATCAGTCCAGCAGTTGCAAACTAAATGTTTTTAACTGATTGACCTTTTGTCCACATGACCTTGAAATGACCTCAAGTAAAAATTAAACTGCACAATATGACCTACAACACAGAAGAAAAAAAATACAGACATAATATTTGTAGTTTAGTAGTAAAAGACATTTGAAGTGGACATACCTGAGCGCAAAATGGCTATTTTGGACTTTCTAATGTGTTAATGAACATATAATGCATTGCAATGCCCTGGGGATATATGTTATTGTTTTAGTACTTTATTACAACCCTATCTTGGATGTTAATTTTGGAAGGTTGAAAGGTCTATGAAGGAATTTAGAGCCACAAACTATCCAGTGAAAAAAGTTGTGACATCAAAACAGATGGACATATTAGGACAATGTGATAAGAACAAAGGTAAAGTTTTGTCAGAAGAACTGAAAAATAAAAATCTCTAAGTCATATAAGCATTCAAATGTGTCCTGGAATGAAAGATTCTGTGGCTGTTCATAATAAAGATGGTGAAAAGGTTCATCTTATTGAAACTCAAGAAGTTTTATTCTTTTCCCAGAAAAGAAGATTTGATTTTCTTCATTTGTAGTGTTGCATTCAAAATGGAGTTTTTGATGGATTATCAGGAACTCATTCTGTTTGCATCTGTAAATATCACTAGAACTCTAAGCTAATGACTGAAACATGTTTGAAATTTTTCATTAAAGATCTTATGACATTCTGTGTGTGCTCTGCTGAGGATAAAAAGTGAATGATGGAGCACTGCAACAAATGTTCTTGTGAAGGGATAGTGTTGTTTATAGGATTTGGATGATGTCACAAGTGTTGCTCCATTTCATCCCTGAAATTATCGATTGGTGACAAACCTGGAAACCTCACAGGCCAGGGTAGCATATAAACATTGTTCTGACTGAGACACTGCTGTACAAATCTAGCAATCTGTAGTTTCACATTATCATATTATAATGTCATTCTGAGGCTGTTTTGTAGCAAAAACAATAACAAATGTTTGCAAACATTGATCTTGATACCTCACTGCATTCAAATTGCCTTCAATCACACTGCAGGTGTTGGTGATGTCAGTGTTTTGGCATAAGATTTGGCCTTTTGGCTGATCATCTTCCATTGATTCCACAGATGCATAGACTTCATCAGACTGTCCTCCCTTGTACACCTTTGTTGCCACAGATGGTACAAATTACATCACAAATTTATTACACGAAACATTCCATATCACAATAAATTTGGCCTTTTTTTGAAAAATATCAAATCAGATGAGAATGATTGAAAAAACCTCTCAGATTAAATAACATGTTAGTGAAAACTGGAAATGATATGCATAATAATAGTTTTCAGTCAAATTCATTTCTGAAATTCAGTCTTAAGAATAATTATGGCAATAACAGTTATATAAGAAAAAGAAAATGCTGCCAAATTTAAGATTAACTTTATACTGTTTAGTATTAAATTCATTCTGGCTCTGAAACAGATATTGTAATGTGATACTGAACCTGTGCTGGCATAACAAATTATTTGTGTAAATAAACATAGAGGTGTAAACTACATAACATGAAGATTATAAATTTTTCAGAAAGTAACTTAAAGCTCATTTTGTTGACACAATGGAAATTGTTTGCATCTGTATTTAATAAATATAAAATATTTATATTTTAATTTAGAAATTTTACACACACATTTGTGATGATGTTTTTTACAGCAAAACATTTTTTTTTTTTATTAAACTGCATCTTTTCAACAAACAAAAAAGAAGATTGATACAACTAAAAAAATTAATGTTATTTTTTTTTTTCCTAATCTAAATAATTTTAAATAATAATATTAGTAAATAATGCTATAAATTTCAATGTCACTGGATTTTCTAACATTTTATGACACTTCTAAAGAAAAGAAAATAATATCTTTATTTTAAAGAGTTGCATTCCCCCCTTCTGAAAACAAAAAATACCAATCATTATTAAAAAGAAAGATGAAACACACAACAGTTATATTATAAAAATATATAACAAAAATAATAAAATAGAAAACAGAAAACAGTTCCCTTATTAAATCAAGGTTATATTCTGTTTTCATCAAGAATCTTTTTATAATGTTTTGATGTTATAAAGTATTCTTTAAAAAATACATCATCAAACTTCCCAAAACAACTTAAATATGATGATGTTACAATAACAAATGTAAAGAGGAAAAAAAAGAAGAAAATGTTAATAAAAACCAATACTCACATGCTACTTATATGTAAAAGAGAAAAACAGAATTGGTTATCATACTCAAAAACAACACCTAGCACATTATCACTGTAACCAGTTAATAAAATCAATGGGTGTGAATAACTAATGAGCTATCAAATTAATTTTTAAACAGTCTACCTACACATACAGGGGTCAAAAATGGAACATGAAAAATGTAAATTAGCCTTTTGTTATGAAAGTATTTAGTTAATCAAGTAGGAAGGAAAAAAGAAAGCAATACATTTAATATTAGTTTTGATAAAGGAAATTTCCTAGTTAAAATTAATAGTTTTTGTAAATTATCTGTTATCACTTGCAATTTAAAGTAAAGCTAAAAACATATTTGTTCCATAAAAAGAGAAATTGGTTGATATTTTAGGATGTTGTTTGGCATTTCTGAGATTATATATAATGCTGTATTTTAAGTTTCTTTAGTTAATACTAAAAATATATTTCTTTGGGTTTGTTATCTGAGCTTTAAAAAAGAAAAAGAAAAAAAAAAAAACCAACATAATTCTTGAGAGTATGTGAAAATGGCAAAGATAATGCTTACTAATAACATTACACACAAACATTTTGAAATAAAGTCACACTGGTAAAAATGTCCTGGCTACATGCAAATAAAACTAATTATAATCAAGTGTGAAAAAGAATTATTTTATTATTTGTTTCAGTGTTCCTGGTATTTTACAATATTTATTTATTATTTGGTGTCTGCAGTTTAGAAAATCTTGAGAAAGTTCAAATTAATTTTTTTTTTTTTTTTAAACTCAAATGATAAAAACTGACATCACCATATATCAATGGCAACAGGTTGTCAGTGCAAAGATGTTTTATATGTTATGGATGATGTTACTGCTGTTTGAAACCATATCACTGTAAAAGGTGTCTGATGTGAAATTTTCAGTTGGAAACCTTTAATTAGAATAACAATGCTTAAATGGGTTCAATAGAGGTAAATTATAGAATTGTTTTAACATTAATTTTTCTGATCAAAGTAATATCTTTTTAGGGCTAACAGACAGTGATAAAGTGTGAATGATAAACTTATTTAAATTTTTAGTCAAAAGTCTGAATAATATATGGTGAATGGGATCCACTGCACAAAACTATCACAAAAATTACCTGTAGATGATAATTAAAAATATGTTTTTATTTAATATTTTAAATTGAAAAATAAATTGGTACAATGAAACCTCTAAGAGCGTATTATGAATTAATAAATAATATATTATTAAATTAATAAATATGTAAGAAATACCATGAAATTCCATATCTTTACATGTCTGCCACAAAAGCAACAACAGTGAAAAGAATAGTAGTTAACATACAACATCAGAAATAACAGAACATATTAACAATCAAATTAAAAACAATTTGAACTGAAAATGTTATAACTGAGTGTGAAGTGAAGTTTTCAAACATGATTAAAAAGCTATCTTGTTCTATTTACACATCACGAAGCAATATAAACTATAATAAAAAGATATCCATAAGGAGTTATTAAACTCTATTTTTTTTTTTTATCTGTATTAATAAATAAACAACAATTACTTCTTTTTGTCAAGTAATCTCAGAAACACCAAACAATATCCTAAAATATCAACCAATTTCTCTTTTAATGGAACAAATATGTTTTTAGCTTTACTTTAAATTGCAAGTGATAACAGATAATTTACAAAAACCATTAATTTTAACAGTCTAGGCAATTTCCTTTATCAAAACTAATATTAAATGTATTTCTTTCTTCTTTCCTTTCTACTTGAATAACTAAATACTTTCATAACAAAAGGCTAATTTACATTTATCATGTTCCATTTTTGACCACCAACCTACTTTTTCCAAATGATTTTCCTGTGAAGTTAACTGCATTGGCTGAACCAATTCACAACAAAAAGTAAAAGAAAACTCATGTATGAGTCCTGTCCTGGATACCATTAAACAAGTTCTAATCCTGCGTAAGGAAGTAATCTGTAATAATGGAAATTGCCAGCTGTGACAATAGCCCACTGTGAAAGTGTTTCAAATCACAGAAATCTTGTTCAAGCCTACATCAATTTAAAGTGTTTCTTCTGGGCTAGCAACTTACATTTGCACCATTCAGAAAATATTTCAACTGATCAGTTAGGCAATACATTAACAAAAATAGGTCAGTTCACAAATAAACTGAACATATACCATTTATATAAAAAATGAATTACAGTTAGTTGTTTACAAATATTTATTAGTTATAAATGTATGTGAACAATTAATTATAAGATATAAAAATAAAACTGTAAAAAAGTGACACTACTTAATATATTTATTACCTATTTCCACCTATTTGTTACCTTTTAGATATTAATATTTTGTTACCACAACTGTATGTATTTAAATATCCTCACTACTGTTTTGGCTCATATAGTAACAAATATCAAAAAAAAATTAAAATACAAAATATTTTTTTTTTTTTTATAGCCCAAAACAATAGATTAAAATACAAAAATTAAGTGATATGCCCCATATGACAAACATTTCCTAAGCAGGCTTTCATGGAATGAAAAGCCGGTCTGTAACTCTATAATGAATAATATTGAAACTAATACAAAACATATATCAATTTTCAGATATATAAATTATACCTATTATACATTTTTAAAACTCTAATTTCAACTTGAAAAAGTTTATTAACTAATTAGCATCAAATCTTATGGTATTCATTTGATAATTTGTTTGATGCTGTGAATCAAACAATAATTTGTTTTAATATTAGTGAGTCACAAATTATTGGCACAGACTACATATTAGTTAATGGGTATGGTTTATGCTTTGCGGGGTTACAGTTAGATCTAGAGTTAAAAAAGAAATTGTTTGAAATGTTCTGAGTTTAGGCAAGTTAAAATTAACTCTTTTTTATTGGATCCTAATTTACATAAAATATCATCTATAAACACAGTATTAATTTTTATAAACACAATATTAATTCTGCTGAATGCTACCAACAGAACACACAAACACATATATACAACATGCTTAACAGATGAACAGACTTCTAATGAAATGAAAGACACTAAGATGGGCTACATCACTCTGACTACCAAAAACTTTTACTGTGATTTTATCAGTATTCAAGCATGTCAGATAAATGGGTTGCTTCTATTATTATGTCTGAAGGGAAAAAAAAGAAACTTGTTGTCTCTAGAAGATTTTTGAAATATCATTTCATATGAAAGATCAGGAAATTGGATGATTATAGGAGTTTAGAGATGAGAAAGTATAAGCTGTCAGTCTCCTCTGATTTTTCCCAATTTGTGGTAAGAAAGAATTCATTACTTGCAGATTTACAGATAAAATACGTTTTGTTCAGTTCACAGTGATGAGCTTGTTCTGATGTTGGTTTGTTGTTGAGGATGTTTCATGTTTTGCACAGAGAGTTTCTTGTGAAGAGAAATGCCTGTGCTAGATTTTGAACATCAACACACAATACTATGTTTGTTCTTTAAACTTATTAGAACCACATTCTAATATTATAATCTTTAAAATACACCTACAAAATAATCTATTAGCAAAAATATAAAGAATACACTGACTGATCAAAAAAGAAATTTACATAATTATTTATGGATAAAATTAATATCATTGACAGGAAATATTTGCACAAAATTTGATAGGTTTACTGCACAATTACATCTTTCAGGTACTTAAATTTATTCATACAATAAACTGATTCATCAAAAATTTGTTATTTTGTTTTGCCAATGATTTGACAGTTTAAAAAAGAGCTTGAATATATATATTTTGTTTTTTAAACAAGCACAAAAATTAATATGCATATGTATATATTTTCTGTCATTAAAAATGAACATTAATAATGCATAGTATGCATCATCATTTTTATTCTGAAGGAATCATGAATTTTAAAGTAATATTTAGAAACTGTAAATTCCTGGAATAAACAATATAGTATGTACTAGTATTTTTAGAGTAAAAATATTCTTTACAAAATTTACATCCTTTTATACAATACCTTAAATGTCAGCATAATTTTATACCTATAATTTCATAACAGCAGAAATTCAAAATTAATCTGTTAATTTTAATATCAACAGGAAATACACACACACACACACACACACTGACTTGTTTGCTAACAAAAACTATACTTTTACACGTAATAATGGTGAATGGTGACATATTACTGTCCAAACATGAATGAGTCATAGGTGGAAGATAAAACAATATTGATCAACCTTGAATGTTTGTTTACCTTAAAATTCTCAAACAAAATAAAAAATTTTATTGCTTAAGACCATTGTTACGAAATAGTCACATATATGATTACTAGAAATGTCATGTTTGTAACAATCAAATTTTAAAGAAAAAAAATCCGTAAAGTCTGGTGTGATGTACAATTTTTTATTATAGAAATCTTCATACAAGAAACACATATCATTCCTATGATCCATCAAAAGCAGGTAAATGTAATTTCATTTTTTATTAAATATATATTTTAAAAGAATTCTCATCCTGGATAATCTTTTTAAAATTGAGCTATAATTATTTTTCACTGAAATTACAGGTTTTAAATGTTGTTTTCTTACTATTACTCTTTCTCTCTCTCTCATTTACACTCCTACAAAGACATGCATACACATACGTTCAACCATTTAATACAGAGATTTATAAGAATAAAAAGATAAAAAGAATAAGAATAAAATTATATTTCATCCCCAAAACATTCATCAGTAAAGATTAAAACTTGTACTTACTTAAATCTGTTACACTGTACATCCTGAAATAATCATTAATGTTGTTGTCACTGGATGAATAACAAGCAGACAAAACTAGGTTTCCTAGAATAAGACCTGTGTTCAATATAGCTCCTAACTGAGGTTTTACAAAGCTTGAAGTATTTGTTGACAAATCCCTCACCATGTTACAAGATATCCAAGTGTCAGCATGGAGCTGGCCAAATATACATTGTCAGTCACAGATATAATTCAGATAGTCATTTGTGAAGAGCAAAGAACAGTTTATCAAAAAAAAACTAATTATTTAGTAGTTTCTTTATTTATATCTCATGTATGTTTATATATCTCATATATATCTGCATTAACAAAAAAATATATAAATATAAATAAGTAGCTGAAGTACAAATGAATAAAATGTGTTTTTAATTTTTATGAATATAACCATGTTTCACAAAAATATTACTTTCCTCCATTTTCACTTTGTCCAGAACAGCATTTAAAGTACTTGACTATATGGACAGTGAAGAAATACATCATGTTAGTTTATAGTGGGCAGAGTTACAAAATCATCTGTTTCAGTAAGCTGTGTCAAAGATAATACTACTTATATTATTATGACTATAAACAGTTTGCGAGTGGAGAAGTTGTCAAACCTTAATGACATTTTTACCTGACATTTTCCTGCAGGAAGTTTTAAACTAACTTAAAATAATAAAGATTAATCTTTTAACTATGAAATACAAATTCTGGATTAACATTCTCTATAATTAAGATGTCTAAAATAATGTAAGTAAAATAAAATCAGTATTAATAAAGTCAGTTATTGGTATATAGTTTAATTATATGCAAAGATAAAATAAAATAAAGTGTCCTCCATGGGCATGTATATAAATCTATACCATACAGACACTTAGTAATATTTTATAAATTTACAAATAAATATATTTCTGACTACTTCAATAAATTACAATTTAAATGGTGATTAATGTTATTAAAAATTTGAAATCCTTTGTATTTCTTATAATTTCACACCCAGTTACATAGAAATGTACACATTAACACTTAAAACATAAAATATATATTGAAAAATAAAGTATGAAACTGTATTTAAGAGATACAAATTAATACACTTTCTAAAGCAGAGTCTCAGTTCAGTTAAAACTGTTAAATACTTATATATAGAATCTTTTTCACTAGTCATTGCATTTCTGCTAGTCTAATGGGATAAATGAATATGAAAAACTGAAACAAATAATAATTTATGGTTACAGGATCACCTGTACACTATTTTTCAACTGTTTAACTTTTTTTCTTTCTTTTTTTCTAAATGTGTTTGCTTTTTATACTTTTGTTACCTATTGTGGAGTGGGTAATATCTATTGATTTTTTCATAATACATTATAAAATGTCAAGAAATATTTGCAGGCTATATATACATTATTTACTAGGTCAACTAAATGTTAAAAAAATGTTTTAATTTTTATCCATCTTATGTATAATATTATGTTACAAGAAAATTAAATAAATTGGGGGAAAAAATTACCACTTAAAAAACATCTATTATAAAATCATTCCTACCTTTTCAAAAGAGATTACTTCTTCAGATTGCAAGGATATGATTTATGTTCATATTGAACAGACATTTTTACAGATGTTCCTGTATCTGAAACACAATCACATTAAACTGTGAATGACTCTTGTCTCCACCAACACAAGCTAAAGGCAAAGTTTTAACATTCTGCTGTTCAGTAAAGCATGACAGAACTAAGACAGGTGAATTTATCACTGTGACATTTAACAACTAACCTACCAAATGTGGAAGATCTGGTGAGAAGTGGCAAATTTCATAGTCTGGCTGTACAAATTGTAGGCTGAGTAAATAAAGAGATATGTAGAAAAACTGTTGTAGGACAAAATGTCAACTAGTGAATTAGCACCTAGGTGATAATGTCAGGTTTCAAACTGTATATTCTGTGATATATACAGCTATTTAGACACACATACATATATACCTACACTTATAATATACAGGTATGTGTGTGGGGGGGAGTGTTATATGTAACCACCAGCAATTAATGTTTAATTTAAATCTATATAACTATCTATCTACAAAATAACCTCCATGCATTCTACTTCATGCATAAATACATATACATATTTATATACACAAACATAAATGCACACACACACACACACACACACACATACATACATATAAGCATTTCATATACATTCAATAGAAGATTCAGCAATAACTAGTAAACCTCATCAGGTGATATCAGTATATTTTATATAGGTTATGTCTGGAACTGAATAACAATTCATTGTAGTACAAAATTCCTATATTATAATAGCAGATTATTAATTATTTTCCTTTATGAGGTTTCCAATATAATTTTTAAAACTTGGACCTGTAAAATATTTTTTTATTATTTCAGTGAAATTAAACATTTTGCCATACAATAATATTTGATATTTTGCCCATTGTCATCTTGATGATGGATTAAATAGGTAGACTGGTGATTCCATTGAATGTGGAGAAGATAAATGGACATGTCTTTAGCTATATAGTTACTAGTTTTATATATGGGTAGTTGGAAGGTCCATCCTTAGCCATTCTGCATTGTTCTCCTACCATTATAAGCACTGTCTTGTTTGTCATAAAACAGATCTCATTTAATGTAAAGAAGAAATCCTTTGCCCTAAAAAAAACAATGCTATGTACTTCATTATTTTTTAACCATAAATTACTATGATCAATTGACAGAATGTTCAGCAACTATTACAGCACTCCAATAAGCTGTTTGTAATCACGTACACATACATCACTTCTATCAGGGATCTCTACTGCAAGCTAAATACTGCATCTTAGAACCTTTAAAAACTATTATTAAATGAAAAAAAATCACATAAAAACAGCTTTTTCTGGTTGGGTAACATTTCTTCTTTGAATCCATGATCTAGACTTGTAATGTGTGTAGCAAATTGTTGTAAAGATGTCACGTAGATATTCTGTTAGTCTGATATCTGAAATGTTTGCAATCAGATGGACATTTCAGGTAAGTTAGTTTTGTATCCTTTTGGAGACCATCAGATTAATTTTTTCCAATAGAATAGATTTCAGTAAAACATCAAATAATTATTGTGTTCTATTTATATTTCTGCACATGCCGATATATGAATACAGAAAAGTATATTACAGCTGCTAAACACACATACAACACCTCTCCAACAGAAAAGTGAAAACCACAGAATTTTATCCATAACCACAAGATATGACATTTTAATTACATTTGGTTTGGGACCTTCTTTTCTTCTTTTTTTTCTGTTCTTTTTTATAGCTGTTGTTGTTGTTTCTGTTCCTTTTATATTAATAAAGGGTAATGTTTTAAAAAAAAAATCATAATAATAAAAACCCTTCAAAAGTCTAAGAAAAAAAAATTTAAAAAAAAAATTAAATGGTGAAACTGTCTGATTAAAAAAATAGCATTTATTCACAGGTGTATAATCCAATTATAATCAATAAAATATTTGAACCTGGGAGGCACAAAATAAGAAAGAAGAAGTGTCCTAAATGATTCAGGAGTAAATTTTCTCATGGACCAAAGAAAGAGTCCACCTACAAGCTACATACACTCTCCATGTAGAATCCTGACTAACCTGTTTTTATCTCTTATAAAATGTGCTTATCAGATCTCTGAATTACAAATGAAAGGAAATAGGTTCAAACCTCTTAGTCAGCAGCATATTAAAACCTTAAAGGATAATGCTGAACACAATTATTATAAGCTTTACTGAAAAATGAAAACATCTGAAGATATAAGAACTATTCAGATATGTATTAGCTCTACTTTCAGTAACACATAAAATACCAACCATTCCTTCAGAAAGATTTTATTATTTGGATAAAACAAGAAGTACATGCAGTCTTGTTGTGAAACATAATTAATATATTTAAAGTACATCTGATCTAATGACAAACACAGAACTGCTTGCAAATGGAATCATGAAACACAGAACTATTAAACTTGACCAACAATCTGGTCACTAATCTGTTTTCTTTTCAACAACTGGTGTGAAATTATTTTAATTAAATTTAATCTGAAATTAAAATAGTAGTAAAGCCCAAAATCATATTTCCATTGAATGTTAAAGGGGCACAGATGAGGTTAATGGATTTATTTGTTTTTATTAAATATCCATATAAATAATTACATGATTAAAATATGTCTGCATTAGAAGTCATTGGCATCCAAATATTATATATGGCTGGGGCAGATTGTGATCATACATGATAATTAATCTCTCTCTTGTTTTTAATTTCATATTTAAAAATATTTCACGCAAAAAATGTTACTTTGTCTTCTGAAACTTCTGAAACTGTCTTGTCATTTGCTTATATGAAAATTACCTAAAAGTTATTTAACCAGTTTGTGACAAATGGTCTGACAAAACAATCATAAATAAATAATTAAAATGTACACCGTATCAAGCTTCATTTTTGGTCCAAATTTTAGGGAGAAATGAGGGAGAAATGTGACAACACAAATTCAGTTTTCTTGATCACATTCAATCAGCAAGTGATACGTACTAAGTACGTGTAGTAATGCAAAGATATGTCAAAATAGTTACCACTGTGAAAGAGGCAATTAATCTGGCAGTTTTCTGCACAAAGCTAAATTCAGTTGCTATCATGAACACACAGGGATTTATACAGAATGTCGAATTAAAAGAAAAAAAAATCACACATAAAAAAAAAAATACAAAGCAGGCATAAAATGGCTAAACAATATTTTTGTTTCTCACTAGCTGATTTATTCATTCATTTATTCATTCATTTATTCAATCATTCCTTTGCTAATTATAGAAAATAAACAAATGCCTATGAAAAGAAAAGACAGTGTAAGGGAGATAACTTGATTTAAAAATAAAAATAAGGTAACATCATTCCTGCAAAAACAACAGTGAAAATGAAAAAAATAATTTACTGAACTATTATTAGAACAACTGTGAAAATATTTTTGATCCTAAAGTGTTTTATATTTACTTTCTAAAAATTATAAAGTACGAAGTTTGGGGGATATATTAAAACCTGCGAATATTACAGTATACAATACTGTACATAGAATTTATCAGTTGTCAGGAATGTTGTAAATACTTTATTAACATCATGCACAAATGTTTTATTATATAATAAGTATATAAATATTCTTGTAGGCTTTAAACGTTGGAACAGTCTTGTTTATTTTTAACTAATGCTTTTGTTATCATAACTAAACATCTTAGATCCATCACAGACAATTTTATAAAATCATTATATGACAATTACTTATGAAGGATTTATTTTTCCATTTGTTTGTTTATTTATTTAGTTAACAAAGTGTGCAGCTGAAATTAGATGCTCTGGAAATATGTATTGGTAATTAACTGTTGAAAAATCACTATAACACAAAACATTAAAAATGTATTATGACCATATACAAAATTACAACATCTATTACATAAATTACAATATAAAGAAAAAGCTACCTTCAAAAGCATTCATGGAGCCAAAAGAAATTGTTTGTGGAAATTATTTTTGTACTACTATAATTGTATTGATCATTCAGTTGGTGATTAGTAGTTTGTAAATAATACTATTACTTGAAGAAAAGATATATTACTGAAAAGAACTGGACTGCAAGTAAGTATATGTTTGTAAAATGATGCAAAAAATCAGTCCTTTTACAATATTTTACCTGTTTCAAAATGTTGTCAGTTTGTAATTCAAATAACCAAACGAATTTAGTGCTACAATAACGTGCACAAGTTTTGAACTATGTTTATAAACGCTATTATTACAAACTGAATTTTCAAAACACTTTTATCACAGAAAATTTAAATATCACCTTCGTGATAAGAATTGCAGTGAACCAATTATTAGTTTACTAACCAAAAGAAAGTAAGGTTCAAATAAATAAATAAATCAGTTTATTGTTTTGTATTTACAGAAAATCACTGCTATATATAACAGATTACAAGTTAGTGACCTGACATGCAGCCAGAGTATCTTCTGATGAAGAACAGCTCATACGGATTTGGATGAATACCGCTCGTTCTTCGCCAAAGATAGGTTTTTTGGCTGATATTTGCCAACTCTATATTTGGCAATGATTCCATTAAATATTATACACATTTAACAGTAATTTTGGCATTACATTCCTTTAGATCATTTTTGAATTCACAGGTACATTAAAAAAAAAACAAAAAAAAAAACATTACCGTGTATGTAAATACATTGCAATAAGAGTCACCGACTCGGGAAATCTTCACACATTTGAATCGACCTGAATAATGAAATAAAGATCAGCTGATTAACACGTGACCGCTTTTCAGCTCAACGAATGCGAATTGTCGTCTCAATATACCAAAGATACCTGATGTGATGGAAGGCCTTGCTAATTGTCTTCAGAACATCGTTTCAGTTTTTAAATACGGTACAGAGGCTGCTTTGCCTTCGCTGATGAGAAAGAGAGTGTTTACAGAAAGGATTGGCATATACAGCTTGTCTGATCAAAGAAAAAATATTTTAAATTTCGCACAAAAAATCAGTGATGTTCAACCTAATGTCCGTCTGAGTTGTTCTTCGCCAGAGAATACTTGGGCTGCTTGACATGATGCCAAAATGGCAAGCGTCGAACACATGGGCACATAGATTAATAGTGTGTGAATCCATCTCAGGCGTAAAGACATTCAGTACATCTTAAGTCTCATGCTTTTGGTCAGACATATGAGCAAGACTTGGGGAATGCCTGCCATTCTGTTCTGAGATGTTGATTGTGCATTGTTGTGGAATTATATTGAGGTTGTATTGGTCCTCTCTTTTTCGAGGTCTTTCTGAACGTGGCCAATTGGGAAACGAATTAATTGCTTGGTACCGTTACCAAAGCTAATCAACATCGCTCTCACTGACAACAAATCTCAAAGCAACATTTCGTTGTGTATTACCATTCCTAAGCCAGTAAGAGCCCTCCCTCATTTTCAGTAGTTAGCTGACGTCGCACAGTTAACGAATTTGGAATGCTGTACCGTTGATTCATACTAGGTCCATTTATATGGAAACTCGATTTGAAATGCATGTGGAATGCATGCACGAATAAAAATTACCTGATGTCAAACGAGTTCAGTTTGGTAATTCAAAAGAGAGAAATCGATTGCATGCATGTTCCATTGATAATCTTGTTATTGTGGATTTTGCAGACTTTGTAGATGTTGTACCTTTAGCTCTTAATGCAAAAGTTTCAGTGCTGTTATATTATTTAAGTTAAACCCTGCTTACCTACAAAACGTGAATATTTATGACGACATATACCACAATGTTAATTAGCAGTAGTTCAGTTTTAAAATGACTCTTATTTAATTATTAAAGTGCTCAGTAAATCTTTTTAAATGAAAATACAAATATTTTAGAATTGTTACATGACGTGCTGCCTTAGAATAATTAGTTTTATCCAATGAAAACAATGAAAACAATTCATTTATTAATATAATGGTGTGTATTAATTTGTTTTTATTCATGTATAAAAGAAAAAAGCCTGACAGTTTTTAGTTTGCCTAGTTGATTTAGATTAGTTTCAGTAAAGGATTCTTGAATTCTGGAGAAAATATAATGATGAATGATCATTAAAAATAAATATTAAATCCAACTGTAATGGTCTCAACTCTCAGAAATAAATAATAAATGAAATATCCATAAATTTTAGCATTTTATGACTGAGAAATGTGCCTGCAAGAGAATGAATGAATGACTTCAAAAGTATTTTAAAACTGAGGAAACAGTGTAGAAATTTGTTTGACATGTTTTAGATTATGTTGAGAATCAGACGCTTGATGAAAATTGTTAAAATGTTATAACAGTACAAGCTCAAAATCAGCATAAGTGAAATTATTTCTACAACACACTGGTCAAAAATCAGATTAGAAAATCAATGAGGTAAGGTTTAAATTGCACATAAAAAACTGAGACGTAATGTGTTTTACACATACTTTTATTACTAGTTAAATAGTATTTCATTTGATTTTCACAGGTACTTTGACCTAGTATCTGGTGTACTTTTTGACATAGTATCAGTAACCATTAATTCATTCATAAATTCACAGCAGTCATGGTCACTAAATAATTAATGACAGCTATGGATATTAGTACAATATCTCCAACAGTATGTAGTTTACAAATAAACTTGTTTTCAATATTTAATGACACCAGTATTATTTTAATATAGTTTTATGCCATTATATATTAGTATCAATAACAGCTATGAATTTATAAAGAAATTATCAGTTTTAATAATAAAAAAACAGAACCCAACTTACTTCTTTATTTCAGCTGCTTCCGAGTCATTTTCCAGAAAGCTTGAAAATTACAGTAAAAAAACTGAATAACTTCCATTTGTCATATTATCAACAGATTTTGCTAAACTAAACATGTATATAATTAAAGCATTCGACAAACAGTAGTGACATTTGTGTTTTTTCTGTTTCATAAAAAAACAATTAAGGTGTCATTACCATCACTCTTTTTTTGCAATCAGTTTTTCACAAAACTATTCAACAAACAATCTTACTGATAACAGGCAATAACAATACAAATAATACTTATTTTAAACAAATGATAGTAACGTACATATTTGATTATTTGTTTTATTAAAAAAATGAGAAGTTCATTTATGATGACTTACAAAGGATTGTGTTTCCTTATTCAGGATTAATGATATCAGTGGATCTTAATATTAAATGAAATATTTGCTTGGTGAACAGTTCCCTGGAAATAAATCATGTTTTATATTCCAAAAGTCGAAAATTACAGAATGAAAAGACGCCAGATAGGAAAACAAAAACTTGAAAATACAAATTAAACTTATTATTTTCCTCTATTCTTAACTAAGAGTTAGTGTGAATAATAAATATATCGAAGATTACTTATTTGTTATTCTTATATATTAATAACAGTAATCTTTTTTTGTCCATTATCCATGAATGTTAGTACTCTGGCTTGAACAGAAAATATACATTCGTACGTATACACATACGCACATCTACATACAAATACATGCATATACACATGTATAAATATATAGATATATGATTTTTTTTTTCTTGAGGTTTTTTTTGGTATTATTTTTATTATTATTATTCTTTCTTTTTTTTTTTCTTCTTTTTTTAATATTATATTTATTATTCTCTTCTTTTTTTTAACCTTTTTATATCTTGTAAATACTGGGGATCTTGTGACAATAGTTAAAAATTGCTAGAAACATCATTTCTGGGAGAGGTTTGATTATACTGATATAACTCATGAATGAATCTGATGTTCATAATGCAGGGATCCGTGGATTACTAACATCTAGGTGGAAATGATAGAATATAGATTTTTGCAAAGCTCTCCCTTTCTCCAATAGTGAATTAGTGATATCGTAATTTCGGAATAATAGTGGTATTAAAACATTCCTAAGATTATGCTGAATACTCGAGGTGCTACGAAAACTCTTTTGAAAAATCACTTCCCGGATTAAAAACCTAAATCAATAAAATAGATTGTCACAAAATGATAATACATATAAATATAAATATATATGAATATAAATCAAAATAACCTGAAACGCTGTCAGTTTTATTACGATAATCTGAGTTCATCTGTGCCAAACAAACAACAACAATTGCACTTTTGTCGGGTCTTCTGAGTTACTTAATTTCAATATATGAGTGAAACTAATATCTCAAATTTCTATTCTGGACATAATTATAAATGCACTATTTTTAGATATATAATCTAGTTTGTATGTATATGCATGTATATCCATAATTTGTATGTTTGTACTATATACTAAATATAGGATAATATCGGAAATCTAAACATTTTCGGATGAATTTGGTTTGAGGCCATTAGACAGAAAATTGCATTCAAGAGCATAACTAATGCTGAGATTTAGAATATTATGCTACTTAAAACCAGATACCCTAACAAAATTCCTATTCTAACTGATGTGGACTGAAAAAAAAAATAATAATAATAATAATAAAGTACCGAACCATTTTTCAGGCTTCCAGGTGTGTGTTTTTTTTAGATTTTCAAGTGAACTGATGAAGATTAATATACCCTTCTTTAGATGTCTATTATTTTGTATCTGTTAAATACCTCTGTTGTGACTAGTGACCGAAACTAACACATTTTAATGAGGAAACTAAAGAGGAAAAGCATTGTGTGCGTGAATATGCTGTTATGGTTGAATCTTTGCCTCAAACTGTTCAACCTCAGATAGTGCCGAACTATTTGAAAATTTATGTACATTTTTCAACTAACTGAGGGTTGAGAAACTATTTGAGATATAGCAATACCTAATAATGTTCACTTAAGTTTGTTTTAATAAGTACAAAGTAAACTAATTTATTAGAAACCAAGGCTGGATTGTTAAAACCTGGGTAATTGCTAACTCTTAGTTATCTGTGAAACTATTAAGCGGGAAATTATTACATTTAATTAGTCTATAAAACTGACTTAGTCAAAATAAGGTTATTATTTATATTTATATTTTGATTAAAGATATTAGGTTATTTAAAAATTCCTGTTAGCTAAGTCTTTCAAAGGAACATATTCCGATGAAAGGTCGTTTAGATAATAAATTATTTACATCATTTTTATCAGCATTTTATGAATTTCTCTATGATTGCGAAGATTGGGAGTACGTTATGTTTCACAGAATGAATACAAAAAGTTAAAAAAATAAATCTAATTCTGATACTAGTCAAAAATAACTGGAAAAATTGATAGAATGAATGTGTTCAGAAAAAGTTTATTGAAACTAACTGTATTTTTAAACACACTTAATTTTATCTAACCTAAAACAGCACAGACTCCTGTTAAAAAAAACCTAGAACATACGCAGAGAGAGAGAGAGAGAGAGAGAGAGAGAGAGAGAGAGAGAGAGAGAGAGAGAGAGAGAGAGAGAGAGAGAGAGAGAGAGAGAGAGAGAGAGAGAGAGAGAGAGAGAGAGAGAGAGTACATACATGCTGTCCATTTCTTTCTCTTGTTTTTGTGACTATTTCACAGTAAATTAATTATTCTGTATCTTTGTTATTTAAACAGATATTACATTGGGTAAGACTAGATAAATATTCAATGTACACTACAGCCGCTTTCAGAGTCTGCATTCTCGATAGACGGTTATCTTTCGTGATGTTCGGTAGATGGCGCTTTAGTGTATCAAATGCCTTATTCAGCAGACACATGCGACGTCGTTCTCTCAAATTCGCCGCTTTACGCTGACTGGCAGTCTGACGTCGGCGACGTTTTTTCCTCAGTGGTCCGTTCAAGGAGAAACCCGAATCGACGGTATCTTCACTACATGAAAAGGCATCTTCACTGATAGCACTCATCTGAGATAACGTTTCACAGACCCCATCACTATCTGCATCATTAGAACAGCCTTGCGGCATTATACATTCACATTTAGAATATTGTTTTTCATCTTTAGTAATCATGGTGTTGTCGACGGTCTAGTCGGTGCTGCTGGTGATTTTGAAACAAGTTATTATTAGTTAATGAATTTGTTCTTGTAGGCAAGTATGATGGAAATGCTTCTGTAATTAATAAATCTAACATATGTTAAAACAACAATTTAGCTCCATTTAGAATGATATATTTGTAAATACACTTTGCTCTCTAACATCACACAAAACAATGAGCAAAACAAATTCTACAGACTGAAGATATTATTTCCAGTTGTATCTATCGCCATAGGCTGCTCATTTATATTCGGTTCAGCTCAGTGTTTACACAATTATGATTCTTAGTTATAAGTATTCTGTAACTGAATAACACTTGTCTTTGCGAGGTATCTTCACTTTATGGTTTGCTCCATTTTTCTATAATGCCGTCTGATCGACTAACACCAGATTTGTTTCTGTGGAAATGACAACATTCATTTAGGTATTTTTCAATAACCCAGCAGATAATATCAGAACTGTCAACTAATGGCATAGATATTGTAAACTACAATAATTAAAATCCTTCTGCGTTCTTTATTGCTCCTTCTGATTGGTAGATCCGCGCGTGTGCCAACGCGTTCTCGGTTCACCTGCACAATAGCTGATGGTCTTTTTTCTACTTTTTTTTTTTTTTCCCTTATGCAGGTGTTCGGTATTTATTGTATTTTAGGGATGGTTATCTCAGCATGATTACTGTACCTTCACCATCCCCGTATATCTCGTATTACTGAAAAATTAATCTGATAAGCGAAAAATAATATTTTTGTTACAAATGGAAATATTCTGCATTGTACTGATGAATTTTGCCTATATAGACCTCAATTAATTATAATCGACGGAGAAGGACAGATTCAGACGTTGATGTTTACATGCAAGTATAATTGAAAATGAAATTTGAAAAAAAGCCTAAACCAAACAAAAAGTCTTAATCAGTATGTATTTACACACATACACACAGACACAAGTACTTAAGTCAATGTTATAGTTCTTCGTGTAATAAAATAATAACTGACACAAACAAACGAAGTGTTTTAGTGATTGTCACAGGTCAGTAATACTATATATTCATATATATAATATAGCGTTTTAATAAATTAGACGTTAAAACGTTGTATTTGAAGGGTATCAAATTTTGATATTTGCTAAAGAGAATATAAAATGTGTTTAATTTTGTACTGTGTAAGCAGATCAAACATTCTGCAGAGGAAAGAACTGATAAATATCCACTAGAATCAAAATAACAAAATTTAATTGTGAATACATTTCAACTGATACTTACGCACACTAATACTTACGCACGCACACACACACACACACACACACACACACACACACACACACACGTATATATATATATATATACAGAGAGAGAGAGAGAGAGAGAGAGAGAGAGAGAGAGAGAGAGAGAGAGAGAGAGAGAGAGAGAGAGATATACCATACCAAGTATCGGATGTATCTTTGTCCTCTTTGATTCACAATCTCACAAGATATATTTATCATGCACTTAAAAAAATAATAATAATAATAATAAAATAAAATAATGATAATAATAAAAATAATAATAATAAGTCACAAGAAAACAAAAATAAAATTAATGAAAAAAAGAAAAAGAAAGAAAAAAGAAAGAAACGAAAAGAAACTTAAAGCTTTATTTAAGCAGTATGTTTGTGTTTATAGCTCAGGCGCACTTTTCTGCAAAGACAACGACATATATTATTCAGAAAAACCGCGTCTTAGCGGAGACAAATAATAATAATAATAATAATAATAATAATAATAATAATAATAATTGTCACGGAATTCAGATTGCGTAACCAAATTTGTTACTTCAATCAGAGATCCGCTCCTTTTATGTTTAAGCGATGAAGTCAAATTGCGTAACTTTAATTATTACTACAATCACATCCGCTCTTTTTATTGTTTCCGCTAATTTTTCAATCCATGGCTTTGTTATAAAAAGGCTAGCACAACAGCTTGCTCTGATTAGAATGTTAATTTTTTTTTTTTTTCAAGATAATTAAAAAGGACAGAAAAGAGCAGAGCGAAGTAAGCGAAGAAAGCGATAGCGAAAGAAACGGTCAAGACGAGAGTTCAGTCAGGCGCGGAAAGCAATGTTTTTGAATGACATTGTTTTTACGGATGAGTATGGTAAGCAGTTTTCTATTCTTATTTTGATAGGATATCTTATGCAATTAACCTGTTGCAATAACATTTATTATACCTAAAATTTTGAGGTTTTAATCTGTCCTCCGTACAGATTCTATTTGGCTTGGTTCCCCGTATGACCTTACTTAATACTTGTATGACCTTTCTCGTATCATATGTTAAAACAACAGTTTAGCTTCATTTAGAATTATATATTTGTAAATACACTTTGCTCTCTAACATCACACAAAACAATGAGCAAAATTACTTAAACGTATGTTTTATGATTGTATAATGTATTATTATCAAGTTACCAGTATATCATAATTAAATAATTAACGTGAACCTTAACTGGTGTTGTGTTTATTTCTCTGGTGGATAGACTTTTTGATTTATATAGATTGCTGTCAATTTGGAGTTTATATTCCTTGTTAGGTGGCCATTAAAGCATATTTAATTCAATTCATTCCAAAGGGTTCACTGCTTAGTTCTGAAATAAAACTGATCATTTCAGAAATATATATCCAGACAAAATAAAAGGAACTTATTATTACAAATGTCACAGGTTAATAAGTTAACATGTTATCAATATTATGCCAAATAATCATAGCATCGCTCCGTTATAATTACTGAATAATTAGAAAATAGATTCTTCCCTATTGTCTGGCCATCAGGTTCATAAACATTACTGTTATCTAACACTTAAATAGTAATAGTATCAGTTAACAATGTCTAAATGTAAATCTGGACTGATACTGATAAAATAATTAAATGAGTTTCTAAGTGGAAATCCCGGGAAGAAACAAAACATTCGGTAATTTGACAACTCTGATCACCTGTTTATTACCGACACTGACGGTTTTTATCATTAACGTGTACCTTCACACGTAACACAAAAGGTCTCGGTTAATTAATTACAAGTTTGAAGAAAGACGATATAAACAGTTAAAATCAATCACCTTTATTTTCTATTAAAGATCATGTGATTTATTTATTTAAATCAACAGTAACTGTTAGAACTACTGTTACCAGTAGCTTATATTATATATATCAAAGAAATTTCTATGAAATGAATAGAGAAGCAATACAGAAAAGTGATAATTGTACAAATACTACAAAAGATATCCTAATGAACACATAAATGCTAAACGCTAAGTATTTCCTTTTCGGTTTTTTCCAGTACGTAATTTACCAAGGGTTTATGGATTAAGAATTTGTTGGCATAAAAAAAAAAAAAAAATTGTGGCTACCATAGTTAATTCGCGACAATTTGCAGTCTCTTTGTCATTCCAGATTTAAAATTTTCTTTATAATATTATGGCGATAGTTCAGATGAAGTAATTCCTCGAGGCATCAAACCTTTCATTGTTTAATGACTACAGTTTTGTGTCGTCACATTGTTACAGCAGAACTCACAGGTGCGAATCATTCTTGAAGTCATCGTTTCTGATGAATGGCGATAATCTTTTCATTAAACGGGTTGTCCGCGAAATTTGACAAGATCTTAACCAAATCTGCAAATAAAAATCTGTTTTACTGACGATACGCTCATTTCTTTTGTATTCCAGTCTCTACAATTAACTCTATTTAGTATATGTCAAGGGATATCTTTGATTTTTTTATATCAAGGCTTCTTAAAATATCTAAAACTTAAACTCACATACAAACGTATAATTAATTTTAACAGATTACGTTTATTAAATATTTCTAGCCTGTATAATAAAGAAAGAAAAATGTAACAGAATGAAAGGAGGGTGTTAGTTAATTCATGACTGATATTCAAATTTAAAACCGATAATAAACTTAATCGTTATTGTTCGTTTTTTCGTTCTATATTAATTTCATTGCCTGAATTTTCTAAGTAGTAATAGCTAGGATTGTAAGTAGTAGTAGTAGTAGTGTAAAAATAAAGTTAAACAATAATACTGCACTAAAGAAAGAAACATGAATGAACATTGACTGGAGAAATGAAATAATATTTTTTTATTTTATTATTATTATTATTCTTATTTTTTAACTGTCTTTTTGTTTCGTTTCAGAAGCGTTTCGTCGCGACATGAATAAATTATCATAAGTAATAAATCAGTTATAAACATTTTAACATATGCAGACTTTAATTCTACCAGTCCTTCCGCCCGAACCACCGTCTCATATTTCATGTAATGTATTTACTAACAGGGTTTTTTGGTAGTCTCAAGGCATATGCAAACTTACTAGTCTTTATAGAAAGCATATTCAAATGCAGGTGGATTAATATTTAAATGTATTTTCTTTAATATGGTTCGGGCAATTCCGCGTTCGGATCAAACCACTTAACATCGGTAGAAATGTAAGCGCATGTCACCAATTTACGACCAGCTGAACGCTCATGTCTCGCGCCTGGCACGCGATGTGGCGTGCGACAAAGACGTATTTATTAGCCATTTCGTTTCACCATTAAATTCAGATCTAGATATGAACTGTTTTATAAACGGCAGTAGCAAAATGGACTTCTGAGAAAGAAAACGATGAGACGTTTGATTAAATCGGTAGCTGCAATTAAAGTCAAACTGCCATAGGTTACATTTAATTTTCCTCTCAAACAAATACGAACACTTGGGACAAAGGAAATAAGAACAAAGCATCGGTCTCTAAAAACGATTATTTCTGTGTTTCTGTGTTGATATAGATTGTTAAGAAGTAATTTCGTAGCATATTTTAAGGCAGAAAAGTTCCTTTTAAATCTGTAATAAGGTTTTCAAGGTGTATTTCATTTAAAAAATAATAAAAATAATAAAATAACGCCAATGAAAAATCGAATTGTTTACATTAATCAACTGAAAAGCTAATAAAATAATTATATCATCAAAATGGAGAATGTTTAAAATAAGGACACCATAATATCTGTTTGAAACTCTGGAAAAGAAAATATATTTATTGAAGGTGAATTAAATCCGTTTCTGAATATAGGTCTAATCATGTTGTACATGCTATGGCTGCTTTAATAATCATATTTCATTCAACGATTTATGGAACATGGGATAATCCTGGAAACTTATTTCAACAAACTAAATACAATTTTAAACCACTGTTAACTTTTGCTGGTTCAGTTGCTGGAACTAAATAAATAAATAAATAATATAGGCTGGTTGTGTTAAAAGACAGATTTAAATATAAAAAATATGAAGTAATGATATTTGCTTTTTCTCTTTTAATCAATATGAAAAAACAAGGATTTTATTTTTAAAAGTAATTTTCTAATCTATTTTATAAAAAAGAATTAACTATTAAGCGGAAAATTAGTGACTGAAATGAAATTAGTATTATTTATATAAACAAGATAAAAACAGCATTTAGAAACGTCATTTTTCATTTCAGGATTGTAAATAGGTATTGGATGGAAATAGCAGAACAACCTTTAAACATAAATTTCTCTTTACGAGTTACCGGAAGTGTTGATTTATTGGATTAATACTGATTTAAGTTACAATGAAATACGTAAACAGTAAAAACTCATGAAACAAAACAGAACAATTATCTCACTTTTTTAAACATCAATTTCTCCTAAAGTTTTTTTTTTCACTTTACTTATTTTATTTTATTATTATTGAGTATTTATTTATTTTTATTATTATTTCTGTCGTATTATTATTATTATTATTATTTTCGTTTTGTCTCTGTTAACCGATTTCCTATTTATGCGAATGCAGAAACTTACTTCAAATATATTACAATTGTGAAGGATAAAACATCGTTGCCTGTTTTATGTTGCATACTATTTTAAGTAGCCTAACGTAAAGATACATAACATTTTCAGTGGTATAGATATATTCATACAGGGACACTTACATAAACGTATTCCGGACTTTTAATTAAAGAAGGGCGGCAAATGTGAAAATAAAAAAAATATATAAAACTTACCTGTTTGTGTGCAGTATAATCATTACAGTGAGACATTAAAATACAGTCGATGATCCATCTTAGCTGAGGATCTGTTGAACGATTTGTTCCGTAGCAAGCCGCAGCCACGAGGACGGAATACGCCAGATGTTAAAAGCATTCACATACACTGACAGACACACAATACATGATGACTTGCACTAAAGTTCATATTATTTACCATACTTCATATTTTTATGTATCTTTCATCACTATATTTAATTAGAAATATACACATCTGTTTTTGTATCCGCTGGTCACGATTCTGGCTGTATACTGTTTCTTTTCTATAAACTTTTAGCTTTTTATTTTTCTTTCAGTTGTATGACAATTATTAGAACACCTCTTCTGACCTGACCTATTTTCTGACTGCACTTCAGTTTAACATCTGTCTAATTCATAAAATAAATAAATAAAGGGCTGGCTACAAATATATGCGAATTTCAACTTTTATTTCAGTTTTAGGAACTCACTAATCACATTTTCCTCTAAACCTATTCAAAGAATAATTTAGTTAATTTATGACTGTTCCCTGTGGCCACTGCTATACAAAGGTGTAAACGTAAATTAGAGGATGGAAAAAAGTACGAAATGTGTTTGCATTTGCTGTTTCTCTAACGGATAATTTTACTTTAATTACATCCTGAGCCACCGAATGCATTAATGAAAATATTTACTCGCTGAGAAGCATTTAGTACAATAACTTTCTGTGTATAAATCTTATTGATTTTACCGTTATCTTCACGTGTGCAGATTTAAACACCTCTGAATACATCGATTCCTTCACTAGCAGATTAAATATCACATTATATATAAATAAATTTAAAATAAAGAAAGAAGAATTAAATGTTTTATTTAATGTGATATGAAAGATCCTTATGTTGTTCTTGTTTAAAACATGCCAGGGTAATTAATTACACATCACGCACTTAATACTCGCGTTTAATTATCATAAATATTTTGGATGGATGTTTGAATATAACGATACTAATAGTAAAGTATTAGTGTTAATAATAGTAGTAGCAGTGTTAATAGTAGTATTAGTAGTAGTACAGAAGTAGTGGAAATAGTAATGGTAGTGGTGATGGTGATATATATATATACACACACTACCATAACCACTACTACTACTACTACTACTACTACTATCAACATAGTTACTACTTTACTACTAGTATCGTTATATACATACATACATCCAAAATATTTATGATAATTAAAAGCGAGCATTATATATATATTTGATAATTAGACTTACTGCGTCTTCCGATACTATCAGTGTTACCTTTATTACTTCTGCTGCTACTACTACTACACCACCATCACTAACACTACTAATATACTACTAGATTCCGGAATCGGTGATTTTGTGATAGGTTTTCTTCTTGTAACGCGTGTATGTCCACTATATGGAACTCGAAAATGACCGATCTAAACATTGACCAAAAACAATATAGATCTGTTTGCTCATCTGGCCGAGATCAATTAATGAATTAGAGGGGTTCAGGGTATAAGGAGTTTAGTGAGTGAGAAAGGAGGAACACAGGAGTTGGTAAAGATACAGCTCATGTACATAGCATGCAACACTAATAATTATGTTTAATAAAGAAGAAAATGCAGATGTGTTTTCTTCAATATAGGACGAATATCTGATTAACGAAATTCGCAAGTATCCCAACCTGTATTATAATTTACCAAAACATGGACCGCAGTCGGACAGAACAATCGTGGATTATGGTAAGCACTGGTCATATAATGCAAAATATGAATTGCCAGGCGTAAAAATACGTACATGTCAACTGCTCTCGACTGTTGAACGGCGAGGAAAGCTGAATATGAACACAGTTATGATGGAGCAATAAATATAATTTATGCATTTGTGATATTTTAACAATATACTAAAAAATCACGTTTATTAAAGAATAATATCTTGTAATAGGGCCTTTTATCCTAGGCCTATGGCAAAAGGAATGCTATGGGTCTTTTACCCCATTCACTATTTTAATAAGGGCACCATCAACTATTCTGTCTTAAATCAAAACAAGTTATTAAATAAAAAATCCAGGAGATCCCTTTATAGTTTCACTTTATTTTATCAATATGAGACCATTCTTTAACCTAAAACATGATTACTAATAAACATAAAATATTAGAATTTGTCAAAAATAGCAAAATATCATAAAATACTCACATGTAATACATGTAAAACATGATGTATTAGAGCTAAAGATTCGGGGTATGACGTCAGTGGAACCTTATGGCGTAGATTCTGGTTTCGGTCCATAATTACACTTTGACACAAAGCCAGTGGGCCTTTAACCCAAAGAGGGCCTTTTAACCAACTTAACCTCCTACTTTTGATGACGTCCTGAGAACAATTACTTTAACTGAAACGTATTGAAAATAGCACAAGTTTTCGTTTTACAGATTACATAACAATATTATTAACGTGAATTTATAAATTGCTCATAGCCAACAAAAATCTAGTAATTATCTCCATATATGTCAATAGTTATTATTCATATTTAACTATTAATTGTTATGCGTAGAATGTTTTGTTTTAACAGCAGTATTAGATTATTTGTTCTGTATCGGCTGTTGCTGTTTTATTTATTTTCCTTTGTTTGTGTCATTTTAACCGTTAGATTTAAACACAGATATATTCAGTTTTTCTTACTTCAGCGACCAGTATATCCTTTTTAAAAACATTCGTTCCAACGGTCATTTATAAATCGTTGAATTATGAATGGTTGGGCGCGTCCCCTCTCATTAGGCAGGTGTAAACTGAGCTAATTTTTCATCACTTTCGATTTACCTGGATTTCGCTTTCCAACTTGATTCTTTCTTTAATTATTTCAGCTAAAAATACTGTTTTAGTGTTGTATACTCTTAGTTGTTACTTTGGTGTAAATGATCTTTATCAGAAAAGAATTTAATATTATTGAAGTATATATTGAGATAGATAGATAGTGTAATTTTGCAAACATAAATATGTTCGTTTCACATATATACAGAAATATCCGAGTAGATATGTTAATATTATTATTTGTAAAACTTATTTATTATATTAATAAATATACATTTTACAGACGCATACAAATACAGTTCAACATATAAACATATGTGCAAAGACTCATGTATATTGATATTTATTTAAATGTTACCAAGAACACCCTTTAATTGAAAGTATTATTTGTGAAATAAGGCTTAAAATTATTTTAATATATATATATATATTGATATTTTACGCAGAAATAAAATAAAATAAAATCACTCACACACACATGTATGTGTATATATATATGTCTGTATGAATATAAAACTAGCTTTTGCATGGAGAAATAATTATAACTGAAGACTGGGCGATGGGCGTGACTTCTGAATCGCGATGGGCGTTACTTGTTGCTTCGTTTACTTATGGAACCAATAGCAAGTCATGTGCTCCTCCGATATTCTCATTAATGATACACCTGAATATCGTGTTGCCTCAGGTACAGATATAAAAACACTTGATCCTAGAGTATGGATATTTCAACGAGAACTTATGCTTACTTCAGATATAAATTTGTTATCTTTGTATTACTTTAAAAAAATTCTTATTCCCTAGCTTCTGTAAAGACACAGGAGTTTTACATTACATTTAAAGACGGTTTTCTGTTGCATCTGTGATGGAGTTCCAGAATGTGCTTTCTGACAACGAATACACGGACTGTTACCTCTGGAGTGAATATTCTTATACCAGTTCTTCAAGCGATTTGCCATCTTCACCTAATTCCACGAATTCCGAGAAATCGTTGCCAGCAGACGACAACTGTATGTGCGAAATAACTAGTTTCGTTGGGTCAAAGGTAACAGTTATGTTTGACAATTCTACAGATTCTGGGGACAACAGATTTTCAGAAATAAGTAACTCTGTTATTAATGTGTTTCCTCACTGGGTGGACCTACAAGAGTCATTTCAGAACAAAATAAACTTAGATCACCTTGACACATTAAGTCCTTATAACTTTAAAGATGCTGAATGGTGTTCTGAAACTAAACTCGCTTCGTGTTTTGAAATTTCTAAATCACTGACATCTAGCCAAATCACATCAGAAAAACCGAAAAGAAAAAGAAGTCAGTCTAAATTGCAGAGAAAGGCTGCTAACGTCAGAGAACGGAAAAGAATGCTTTGTTTGAATGGCGCTTTTGACAGTTTGAGAAAACATTTACCATCTTTTAGCTATGAGAAAACTCTTTCGAGAACTGAGACTTTGAAACTGGCCATCAAGTACATATGTTTTATGAAAGATATTACCAGCAGCGTCGATAATTAAATGATTGTACGTTGGAGTATGTTGTCAATGCGAACTGTGTAGTGGAGTACTTTGCAATGTTGGATCATACGCCACAACTACACTACTATTACAAGTTAATCAATGTTTATTTCTAAATAATAAATGTTTATAAAATTTTAGGAATCCGTTTTTCTTGAGTTATCATTTACAGTAAATTTTAATTGTAATAAAAATGTATCATTTTCAGACTTAGTAATACAACACCAGATTCTTTTTTTTTTTTTTTTTTTTTTTTTTTAATAATATATTGAGTATACTCAGCGTTCTGTTCATGGCCATAGTAATCTGATAGAAAAATGGAGTATTATAATCAGGTTTGTCCTTTAACACATATTAATTTGTATGAATCAGTACGACATGATATGATCTACCTTTTTCACTAGATCGAAAAAATTTCCATATCATGATTTACTAAAAGTGCGGATATAACAATGCTCTTAATGATTTGGACTGTTTCCTGACTTCACCTTGACAGTTACTGAATGAACACTCTCTTTAGAATACTGGCAGATTAATATAAGACAATGGATACATTGGTACATTATTTATTTATTCAATCATATATTTATTTTTAATTACATTAATATTTAATATTATTAAATTAGTTGTAATTCTTTTTTTAAATTACATCTTGTCTTCAGCTGTACACAAAGGAAATCGCAATGACAAACTAAACTAAATGTCTTGTCTTCATACATTTCAAAATTGTCAATACGACCGTACATTAAATTCAATTAAACTATTTGAATTAATTGGCTTAATGTACATACATATATATATATATATATATAACTGATAAAAAACAGATATGTGAAACGTTTGGTAAAAATTAATATTTCAATCTTTTGTAAAAGAAAACTTTTATAAAACACGTCTGCCTGGTTTCTGTTTGAAAATAAAGATAATTATGTATATTTTTGTTGTTCAATTTTGTTCATTATTATTATTTCCTCTCTCTCTCTCTCTCTCTCTCTCTCTCTCTCTCTCTCTCTCTCTCTCTCTCTCTCTCTCTCTCTCTCTCTCTGTTTGTGTTTTAGATATCACATTGAACTATGTAGATTTAAAAAAATTTAATTGAATTTATCATAAACTAAAGCTAATATAACTTCTTGTTCCAAATATGTTTTCGAAATAATATATATTTTTAAATTCTTAATCAGATATATTTCTTCTAGCGTTTGATTATTAATTGCTGTTAATTATAAATATTAAATTAATTAATCACTTTAATATTTCCTCACATATTTGTAATTGCCATAACAATGTTGTTTATTACTTGTTCAAGTCAGTCTGGCAATCTGTCAAGGCCGATTATAACCAACATCTACGACAGCCCTTCACACATGCACGCACGCACACTCACATACATAAAATAAAATAATAATCTTTTTTACAAAAACAGGATGACAGTGTGTTTATTGTTTGTGTCTACTGCCTTGAAAAGACAAAAATCTTTATCACTGTATTCAGCTTCTCTTTCTGTGGGTATGTGTTCGATAACTGATCTAGTTTGTTTTTCATTTTTTCCGTTACATAATGGCATGCACTATAAACACCTAAATGATCGTTAATAAAGTCCCAGTCCTTTCCTGGCTGTCGGCTGTTCGATTTTCTCTAACCCTCTGCTGTGAACCGAGGATCGCTTACTAGCTAGATGTTTTCCGCTGTGTTTTGACACCTACGCTACTACTGGAAACAGCTTCAGGAAAATTTTTCTGTGACAGAATCCTTATGCACACATTTTGAAAAATAGTGCCCTGTAGTTCATAATTTTTATTCCCCTCATTCAAACTGTGCTAGCGACCAGTCAGTACAGCACGGTATTCTTCTGATTGGTTATGAGATTCCACAGCTGTCCATTGGAGTGCCATGCTGTTTTGAAGGTGAGGAAAATCTCTGTAATCTCAGTGTCAAAAGATATTAACAAGGCAGTGACGAAATCGACATTAAAATAAGTGTCACTTTCTGAAGCCATCTGCAGGCGTGCGCAAACGGGTGTCTGCGTTACATCTCAAAGGGTCCGTGAATAACGATGAACATATTGGACAGCTGATCCGTAAACCATTGTCGGGTATTGTTTAGAAAAAGAGGTTTTACTGCTTTTCACTTAAGCTTTGTAGTGTGTACAGGTGGTTGGTTACCAAGTGAGTATGCTTTATTGCTTGTATTTTGTTCAAGTGTTGCAGTCGAGAGACAGTTATTGACAATAAGTTTCGGTTTATACGTGTTTTTAACATAATCGGTTTAATTATTTTAAATTAATCTCTAAGCTTATTTTCTTTTTCATATATTTCCACTCACATATTTACGTACATACTGAGGAATTTAGTTGTAGGAATTAGAAATTACGATGAAGATAATGATGAACATGATGATGATGACGATGATTATTATTATTATTATTGATTAACTGTGGATACACCTGCGCGCCTCTATGTTTTTTACTCTGTATAATACCAACCGTGGGTGAATTAAACCTGTATAAAATAATAAAGCTTGGTTTGTGTTTTATTTTGTTATTTTAATTCATAAAAAAATAGTTTAATATGAATTTAGTTATGATTAGATATTTCGATATCTGTTTCAGCAATCTTGTTTCGAACACCTGCGTTACTGCAGTTTTCAAAACATTCAGAATGTTCCTATGACTAAATAGCTTATGCATAATTTAAACTGAAGTTTGAAACTAGCCACTGCTCCGGAATGACAACGCAGTAGGGCAGAACTGCTTACTTGTATTTCAAGACCATTAAGTTGGTTTCCCAACAGGTGCTGTCTTCTAATAGGGGTTGTCACGTGACAGTCAAGTGGCACAAATGGAAAGGTGATTTGTGGGAAGGCGGCTGGGCACACATCAGTTCGTCGGTAAAACACTGCTGAGATGCAGCCAGCCTTACCACTCCACTCCACGAAATAAAATATAATAATATTGAATTAAAGTTATTTTATCAAATTACAAAATCCTACAAAAAGTAAGTGAAAGAAATAGAAAGTTATAAATAAGTAATAGAATCACCAACAGTGGCCATAATAATCACAAAAACAACAACAGCAACAGTAATAATAATGGGAAAAGCTAAAAAGTGGCACCAGTATTCCGCGGTGTAATTCTAAACTGTTACTAGATACATATTTAAAAAAGCATATTGGTAAAGTAGTATTGAGCAACAGAATAGAAATGTATAATATTAAATTATTAAACACACTATCGATCAAAAAAAAAAATGACTTATATTTAACTATTAATATGTAGTTTTAACTCATAAGGGGATACAGTAAATAACAGAGATGAAACATGTCTATCTTTTTTTAATCATTAATTATGAAAGTTTAAGGACAAAATAGTAAAATTTTTACAAACGCAAATTATTACATATATGAAATACAAAATTAACTTGGTTACACTAAATGACGAATAAATATAGCGGGAAAATTTCTGTTAAGCTTTAACCGCTAATCGAAACCGGTCATCCACAAACTCACCATCTCTAACAAGAACGACGAGAAACTTAAATAATACATGAATCACCAATCGTCTTTTGTTTTTCTTCAAATGAATAGAATCGGATTGCTGGGTTTAGGATCGCCTAAAGTCAAACATGTATAGAAATACATTTAAGAAAATACATAAGAATTTGAAGCTTAGTTATAAATTTGAAGTAAATAACACTTACGAAAGCACGCATGCATAGAATGTTCATAATTGTATATTATACTCATATATACAATACACACAAACACACATATATGTATCTACATATACACACATGCATACACACATACATAAACACACACACATACATACGTACATACATATAAAATAAACATAATAAAAAGTTACCGAGAAATTTACATAATACAGATTATATTCTTAGTATATTACATAAAAATACACTGAATAATAATTTCTGTTTTATTTTGTTTCATTTCGTAAGACGATAGTGAAAATTATCCTTTTTCCTATTTTTTGACGACCGCTTTTTTTTTTTTCTGCATAATAAAATTCAGTTATTCTTGAAAGCCGTTTCTCTCACATTATACCGTTCCATTTTATGAAGCCTATCATCCTCTCTTCTTTTTACATTTACATAATTTTTATTTTATTTTCCTAGCTGAAACCAAAAGAGTTCATTTCCTTTATCGATTTCCAAGTAAGTGAGTTTTTGCTAAGAATGTGTGCATTTATGTGTAACTGTAGGTGAGTATGTATAACACATATTCTGTTTGTTTATAGTTTTTGCTGAAAGTACTTATGTATATTTGTCAGGCTGCAATTTTATCTGTATTTTATCATTTCAAATTAACAAACGGCAGCCAGTTTTCATTCACTGACTATCTGAAACAGAAAGTATTAAACATGTTTATTATATAACCTGAGACATATGGATTCATACTGAATCTTCAAAATTCACCTAATTATATTAATTACTGGAATATCCAGTATCTGGTTTAATGGACAGTAACTTTATTTTATCTTTATTTGTCTGCGGGTGTTTATTAGCTTAAAAAATTTCTACTTTTCACTCTTATAATTCCACATTTTTAGTTTTCAAATTTGGTTTAAAAGGAATATTTTTCAATTATGATATGGACTAACATTCTGCTACTACATTCACAAGTAGAAAGATATCTGGTGGTGATTACAAATGAGCTTTTGTCCCCTTACCTTTCCATTTGCCATTCTAGTCCATGGCCATCGTTACTACAACTTTAACTATTACCGAATGTTATTACGAATATTAATTCGTCTAGGACTACTACTGTTCTACTAATACGATTATCATTATAAGATTTATATGTTACTTGTAAAATAAAAATATAAAAAAGTAATTTAAAACATGAAATACTTTTATGTTCTTATAAAAATGTGGAAACACAAATTAAAGAGTTTCAATCTTTGTAACATCTTTGCTTTAAAAAATAGTATAATATTTATATATGTCAAATTGATTACGTGTGTGTGCAGTTATGTGTCTAATATACATATAATACACATACGTATATACATATCGCAAAAAGATTATCATTTAAATATAAAGCAAATGGCTACAACAATGTTAATAGTAATAAACTTAATAAATATTAATACACTACAGTGACTGAATTAATAGTCAGTATAAATATTGATAGCATAAACATTTTTTCAAGAACTGATGCTTTTCATACATTTGATGTAGGAAATAGCAGATCTCAAGGTCTCTATTCGAGAAAGTTTCTTGTTGTTTAGACCGGGTAATTTGTTTCTGAGTACGTTGAAAGCTTGATTTAAATACACCATCCTGTTTCGTTCTCGTACATTCGCTGCCGATCTTTGTCGAGATGTCTGCGTTCGTTTCCTTCTGGGCTTCGTAGAACAAGAAATTATATTATGAGTGTTTCTGAATGTTTTATTAATTACTTCCTGCCCATCTGATTGAAGAATTTTAGTTGCTAAAGCACCACAATTTTGGTTTCCCGACATATAGGTTTGACTTTGAGTCGTCATTTGGTCAGAGTTTATTACTTCAGGCAGATCAAATACATCATCGTAGAGAATGAAGTCGGAAAATGATTCTTCTAAAGGTGATGGACTTGCAAATATTTTGTCAAAGTTCGAATCTGAGAGGCGAGTGTCGGAATTGCAGGAACCAAAGGATTCAGTCCGTGAAGGGAAATAATCACTAGTACAAGATGACGTAACTGTTTTTCCGGAGACTAACGAGCGTCCTATATCGCCATCGTACGATATCACTGAATCAGTGGCACAAAAATACGATTCGGAACCATTGCAGCAAGGAGAAAGTGCTGCCCTGTTGTACTTTGTCGTCGTAAAACTAGTGTCAAACGGTTTATAAAATGTTGTTGTTGACGGATCCACAGGAACATAGGGCATCAAATCAGCAGAAAAATTACCACCGGAGAGATCATCATGTTCAAAACTGAAAGACATAACTAATGTTTCTGAGACGTCAAGTTAACACTAACAAAATAAAGAGTAGAACTCAAACCTGCTCTCTACTGCCAGACGTCTCTCCTATAAAACATAACAGCCTTTAAACAGAGGAATGCAACCATTTTTATACATCTGGTTTACAATATAGCGAAAATTTAAATCGATTGATATTAATGTTAACGTATCAACAATCATCCATTGGTCGTTTCGAAATTACATGTAAAAAACCCACAAACAAAACAAACAAAACAAAACCCTGTTGAATCTAGTACCCACGTGTTGTGGGCGGGACATGTCGTCCTTTAAGTGGACAAAACTGCGTGACATTTGGTGGATGTTAATAGTGCTTGCAGATAGATGTGCGTTTAACGCGTAATTATTATAACGGTTTCCACTTGACAACACCGCTTTGGAATGGCTTATCTGTTGTCAAGTGTAACTTGAAAGATAATTATGTTGTAACAGAAAGATGTTAAAAATAATATATAAATAACATACAACAGAAAAAATAGCTAAATTAGCACATTACAGTTTGAAACGATTCAGAATAATAATTATATTGCATAAATATTTAGGGCGTACATTTTGTGAAATATTCAGAAGGATGTTTCGATACTGAAAAGAAGTCAGCTGAGGAATTTTGCTATTTGTACTCTTGCCTTTTTAAATGTTTTTTTCTTTTTGTTTTTGAATAAGAAAATATAAGAAGAGAAAAATACACAAAATCATATGATTTGTTTTTAATTTTGAAAACAAAATATACAACAATTTTCAGTTTTTTTGCATTTTCTAAAGCTGTCGCTGAATCTTAAATATTCAAGAATAATGGCTATGTTTTCTCTGATTTTCTGTATTTTAATTAAATATTTTTTGAATAACTTAATAGCGTTTTTTATTAACTAGTGTATCAGTGTTGCCAAGAAGTGAACTTTGCAAAAGTGGGTATTGAAAATTCGATTATATCGTCTTCAGTGGTTCAAACGTTTTGTTTATGACAATTTTTAAATAATCTGTTTTTCGGTTTCATTGTTTCTACAAGAACTGTCTGGGCGTAAAACTACTGACTCAGTATCAACCGTTATATATATATATATATATATATATATATATATATATATATATATATATATATACATGTAATATTCGTTAATATTTAATAAATAACTCTACCATTACAAGTTAATCATAACTATAATATGGTGTCACAGCCTGTCGAGATAAATATATCATGCGGTATTGAGAACAGATAACTTACCAATAGTATCATAATTATTTTCAGTTAGAGTGACCCCACTTATGTCTCAAGTGTAAGAACACAGACTTCACCGTAAGCATATAAGCATGAAACGAGTGCTGGAACATCGTAAATTAATTTTTCGTGGCCGAAAAAAAAAAAAAAAAAAGGGGACCAAAACACTATTTATTAATTAACATTCAGATTTTATATATATCAGCTTTAGTTATAGAGTTCTGAATACTAATTTATTATATCACCAATATCTACTGAATCATTCTAGTCATCAATTGTAAGGAATTATGTCCTTATTATTTATATACGCAGATTTGTTTACATTATTTTCTTGAATATCTTTCTATATATGTTCGAAAGTCTGAATTTCATTTTCTGAATAGCCTTTTCTGGCTTTGGAAATGAATCCATGAAAACACTCCTCATCCCAAATATTCCAGATAATAACATTCTTTACGAAAAAATGAGGATGTGTTATAACGGTTACATAACAAACAATGAGTGTCAAATTACACACATACATTGCAGTGTTCAAGCGACACAGATAATGAGAGATGTAGCTAAATGACTAAATAGTAGTTGTGGGAGGCATCATCACTTTCCTGCTGTCTGCGGCTAATTGAGATGTATTATCGAAAGCGTGCCATTGGTGTGACACTTTCAGCCGTTTGATGGTTTGCCATTGTGTTCTTCTGTTTAAACAGTAACAGGTTGCACTCACCTGTTGACTATAGACACACATTATTAATTCAGCTGACCTCATTTAAAACATGGTGAAGATTCAACAACTTTATATTATTAACAAAAGAAATTGCGGTAATGCATCATTGGTTTGTGGGCCTCCGGTTAATAAACAGATCGAGCACTGGAGAAAAAAACCCTAACAAGTTGTTTTTATCATTTTTTTTTAAAATGGAACAGCACTAATCTAAGTATGTATGTAAGGCATGATTTAAGTGAAAAACTGAAATAAAAGTGTGGATGTCATTATTTCAAACGGCAGTAGTACACAGAGTGAAATAATGTAATAATGGACTAAACAATTATATTTCCTAATCCTTTCCTTGTAATTTTTTCTTTCTTTTTTATTTAATTATTATGATTATTATTATTTTAACGTCTTCTTCTTCTTTTTTTTAAGATAAATAAATAGATAAATATTAAAAACTATTAAATTAATGTTATTATTTAATTATGATCAAACACAAATCATCATCATTACAATAACAACAACGATATTTTGAACGCTGACTCTATTTCATCTACATTTCTAATTTATATTGTCAAGGTCTCTCCTAGTATCAACATAAAATAATTTATCAATTAACTCCTTAGAAATTGATTTCTGTGGTACTGTTGTGTTTTTTGTTTTTGTTTTTTAAATTAATTAAACTTATTTATTTGATATTTTTCTACAGACTGTTTTCATGGGTCTGTTACATCATGATTTGACATTAGCTGCATAGCAAGATATTATTTGTACCCTTTTATTCAAATTATATGTATCGTTATTTAGAATAAGAATTTTTTTAATTGAGAGAGAGAGAGAGAGAGAGAGAGAGAGAGAGAGAGAGAGAGAGAGAGAGAGAGAGAGAGTAAAATAAAAGTTATATTATATACATTCAACAATTTAATTAGTTATAGACCATCATTTTATCCAATACCAACGATTGGTCTACCGAAGGCTGTGGCATGTGATATTCTGTCTATAAGAAAGATCACTTTCTGTCAATGCAAAATAGCAGTAATTCATTAATGGTATCTAATAGTATTGTTAAGTATCACTGTGTCACTGACAATGATATTAGCAATACTTAATACAAGTATTAGACACATTTTGTAATAAGAACAAATTAAGTAATTTAAAAAAAAAAAATACAAAAAAATACAAACAACAACAACAGCAAAACAACTTCCTATTCTGTAAATAATCTAGGGATGACAAATCGTGATGCAGAAAATCTTAATCTTATTTTTAACAATTTGTCACGCGAATGACACAGGGATTTAACAGCGATTCTGTGATTAGTGGTAACGACAGATGAAATTATTCAGATAAAAAACAGGGAAAGCGTATTATAATTATTGTTATTATTTATTTAATAATAAAGAACTTTGAAACTTCTATATTATCACAGTAACTATTGTTTGAATTTTTCACTTGAAACACACTTACTAATATGTACGCACGTTCTACCTGTGTTCGTTGAACGTGAAATCTGTGTTTGTTAAATCTGCGAGTTACACAGAACGTGATTGCTGTGTTTGTTAAACCTGCGAATTAAAAGAAACGCGACACCTGTGTTTGTTAAACCTGCGAGTTAAAAGAAACATGATCCCTGTGTTTGTTAAACCTGCGAGTTACATAGAATGTGATACCTGTGTTTGTTAAATCTGAGAGTTACACAGATGGTGATATCTGAGTTTGATGGTTTTGCAAACTATACAAATGATATGAGTATATGAAAAAACAAGTATAGTGCTATGGAAACTTTATCATAATCATCATCATCATCATAAACATCATCATTTATTTTACTTTTTAAATCTTTATTGACACTGTTAATTCCTGAAACAACATTAATACCTTTGTTTTATTTATTTAAAAATACGTTTATGGAAATTAATTTGGCAAAAGGTATGTTTTTTTTAAATCTCTCTCTCTCTCTCTCTCTCTCTCTCTCTCTCTCTCTCTCTCTCTCTCTCTCTCTCTCTCTCTCTCTCTCTCTCTCTTTCAAAATGTAGGAAATCTCTAATGTGTTTATTAACTGTGGAGAAATGGTTATTGGTAACAGTGAATTAATTAACTGTGCAAAAATTACAGTAGTAGTTCGTTATAACAGTAGGTTTTATGACAGGGATTAACATCGTGCCAGTAAATCTTTATGACCAAAAACGACCTTGAAGGACGAATGAGGCAGAAGTGAAATTTGTTGTGGATGGTAAATAACAAAAATTAAAATAATTAATTAAGAGGTTATGAACAAAATTATAAGATATATATCAATGTCGTTCGTTTCACGTGAAACGGCATGACTATTTTGTTATATATCGATGATACTATATGAATTATACTAAAATCCTGATGAAAACAGTAAAATGGATCTAAGAAATTATCTCCTTTGTTTATCATCTTTTCGTTTGGGTGGGAAGGAAAGATTTCACATGGAAGAAAACATCTCATCCGGGCGCTTTGTCCTGCACTATTAATTTAAATACAAGAATTATTTATCAAGTACATTATATTATACTGGACGCTACAGTAATAAAAAATCCAATTGTTCTATTATACTTTTATTTATGATCCGCTGCAGAATTCCTTTCACAAGATCCAAACGCGGCCAATTTTCTTAATGTATTCTGTCAAAGTTGCTATGCAAGTGATTGTTATCTGTCTGTTTTCCTAAAACTTTATGTTAATCGTTGACATTTAGTTTCTTAGTCAAGTAGTGGAGTTTTTTCTGAACTTTTTTTTCTTTGTGACTCTTTACGTGACATGCCGTGTTTCTTTACTTGTTTTCGACCATTCCTGTCGTGTTTCCTGAACTTGTGATCTCGTGACCGATGTTTAGATTTATGGTTTCCAGACGGCCCGTGTTTTGAGCGAGAAGAACGATCTTTCTTGTTAGATTTGTCTGTGTGAGGAGGCCAATCTCTTTTCTCATCGTTATCTTCACTTGACTCTCGTGACTTTTGTTTCTTTCTGAAAAAGAATAATCAAATAATGTTGTTAATGGCTTCACTGAATGCCCTAGATGCTGTTAGTACTACATAATTATATACAGATTTATAAAGATTTATCTTTCTGCTTAACATAATTATCATGCTATAGACATTTAATATAAGCGTTAACTTGAAATTCTTAGATTGACTGAGATAGCTTTTTCAGAAAATGTTCTTTAAAACTAAGCAAAATGTTCTGAAAGTAGACCTTTTCATCCACAGCAGTGCAGCAACAACGCTTATGACGCTGAGAGCAACAGCACAACCTATACCCAGACCAATTGGCAATCCCAGAGAGCCAACATCGTCTTTAAAATATCAAACACCAAAGATATTCATTAAAATGTATGAAAACAACTAAAAAAAAAAATCATTCACTGATGATAAAAAAGTTATTAATCTGAAATATATTTTCTTTTTAAAACAACAAGTAATCGAGGTTTGGCTTTACAGCATAAAATAATCTATTACATCACCATATGAGAGAGAGAGAGAGAGAGAGAGAGAGAGAGAGAGAGAGAGAGAGAGAGAGAGAGAGAGAGAGAGAGAGAGAGAGAGAGATTAATTAAATATAATAAATTACCGTCTTCAATATTCTCTTCTTCATTGTCGTAATAATTTTCATCTGTTTTCTTTTTCTCTTTTTCTTTTTTCTTTTCTTGTTTTGATATTTTACTTGATATGTCATATGTTTCTTCGTCTTCTACATTAAAAATAAACTGGTTACGTAACTAACAAAATACCACAATTTAGGTTTTGAATTCTACATCTAAAATGATTTCAGGAAACAAAACTCAAGTATAAAGCTATGAAGAATATTTTAGAATACAATCATATTATTACTAATTATAACTAAGCTATTATTCTTGAAAACTACTTAGATGTAATTATATCAGGATGAGTATTACAGGACACTAAAATGTCAGTCAAATTTTGATTTAAGATAATGTAAGCTTAATTTCTTTGATTTTCTATTTAAGTTGTTGTTGTTGTTTGTCTGAAATCTGCTCACCTTCAACTGTTTCTGTTACTGACATAGAACCCGAACCTTCATCGTCATTCGCTGTCACATAAATAAATCAATAAAATAAAATAAATGTAAGCTTCAAAATGTTTTTTTTTTTTTTATCTGTGTGTAGTGTTTTCTGCTTTGAATGATTTTATAAATGATTATTATTTTCTTTTTCGATTTCAATGTATTTATTTTTAAGTCAGTTTTTCATTTCTTTTTCTTATTGATATATTTGTTTATTTATTCATTTATTCAATATTTTTCTTTTCTCAGGTAATGAATACTCCACTTTTATAAATATTTTATCTTGTCATTGCAGAGTATGGTTATACTAGTAATATAAAAACGTGTGAATTTTGTTTTTTGTTCTTTGTTTTCTATTGTTGAGACAAACAGCGCTATACTAAATGTTTGAAGTCGGAAGTATAATGAGGTTAGTTATTTTTTTTAGACTGACCCTAGTTCTTGACACACAATCATATTTGCAGATTGTAGCTATTGCAGATGTTAGTTATTTTACAATTAATTATTAAATAAATTACGTCTTATATGTAAAAGTTTAATTTATTAATAGATAAATGAAGATCTGCGAGGTATTTATTTCTATAATTTATTTAATCAGATTATAGAGTAACTGACATCACTAGTTAATAATACATTTCTAGTCTCACCTATTTCATATGTAACAGTTTTATATATTTCTTTTTTAATTTAATTGTTTTTAAATACATATATGTATGACTGGATAGGATGATAATGAATAATTTAATATCATCATTCATATTATGTTTTATTTGTAATCGATTTATTTATTTAATACGACCTGCTTATTAATATTTATTTTTGTAATGAGTTTTATTTTAAGGTACATGTATGGATATTGTTCTTAGTTGTATTTCCATTTTAATTTCATTTTCTTATAAGTTTTCGTCAAATTTATGTTCGTCATATATTTACTAGTATTCTTTCACATATTCGTTGTCATCATCATACCAAAGCAGAGAGAGAGAGAGAGAGAGAGAGAGAGAGAGAGAGAGAGAGAGAGAGATACAAGGAGCAAGACATAATGCCTAGAAAGACAGTCTGAAAGATTGAGAGAAAGAACGACAGAGACTGAGACAGAGGCCAAGACTAAGACAGACGGGGAGATAGTGTGAAAAATGTATTTATAAATTACATTAATTATAATTATTATATCTGTTTTTTGCTTTAGGAATATTTCTTTAACGTCTCTTTTAATAATTATTTTATAACCAAAACGAACACAATGAAATGAAGTGTATTGTATTAATAGCAATTAGCTTATTAGCTTATTTGAAGTTAATACGTACGATTTTGCCCATATCCACCAGAACCTTCTTCATTTGCAGCTGACGTTCAAAATAATTAAAAAGGTTTTGTAATAGTAATAATAATAATAAAGGAAGTACCAACAGTAATAATTAATAATAGTTGTAAGAATTATTAATAGTAATAATAGTAGCAATAGTAAATCAATTAAAAATATATACGTATATTTAGGTAAATGTGTTTTAAATATTTTATTTTTATTTTTCTATATAATTATTATTATTATTATTATTATTATTATTATTATTATCATCATTATTTTTATTATTATTTATTTATTTATTTTTTTATGATTGCCATAAATTATTTTCAGTTTCATTATTCGTTGTTGTTATTGTCGTCGTTGTCTCTTTGTATTTATTTGTTTCATAGTTTTGTTTGTTTGCTTGCTTGTTTTGTTTTGTTGTCTGTTTTTGTTTATTTTTTATTTATTTTGTTTCTTCATTCTGTTTCACCAGGATGATGAAGACATCCTGGAAAATCAAAATGCGAGGAAAAAACATCACGACCAGCTCCTTACGCTTCGATCGACTCTACACTCCCTTGTTGCATCCCCACGTAACGAGAACATCTTGTTTTCCTTCCTTCAGTTCTTTTCTGTGACAGGCACGCCCCCTGGCTTTGCAAGTGAGCGAGGCTGTCGCGTGCATACTACACAACAGCAAGCACTGATTAGCACGTTAAACGATAGCAGTAAAGAATCATATCCATACTATAAACAGGCAAGGCGAGGTGGAAAGAACATCAGTTTATGACTATTTTAAGGAACTAAATTCTGACAGTAATACTGACTAACGAACGATGTATGTTAAATATGAATAGTAACAATGCGTGATATGATTATTAAAGAATATGTTAATTCAAGATGAGATATTTTGTTACCAGTTTCTGTTAATATTGTATTGGGTACTGGAATAATTCTTACAATGATTTCAAGGAAATGTAATTCCTATATATATATTATCGACCTAATATAATGCTTGTATTGGTTGGTGTAAATATATACATCTGTAATTAACAAATGACTGACGGTATTATCAGATCAAGCTGAATTACTGGGGGGAAAACCTTACAAACTGATAATATTGTTTTATTACATAAATTATTATAATTACTAAAGAGAATTACTAAGAAAATACGTTAATCATTGCATTTTTTAAATTAAATTACGACATTAATGGGAGATGTTTGACAATAATAATGAAATGTACATAATGGCTGAAAATCAAAATATTTTCCTTGCAATTTTCGACTGAAGCGAGGAGAAAATTTATCACCTTTAATTTTTAATCTTTATTTTCTATTTTTTTTTTTATATGATTAGTAAAATTTCATTTTAGAAACCTATTTTTCCAAGATACAATTTTAGAACAAATGCTTTTATATATAAGAAAATAGAAATTGTCACTGACGTTAAATATACTGGGCTTCTTTTACTTAAGTCTGAATTCCTCATAAATACTAAGAAAGATTTAATTAATCGAGTTTGAAAATCAAGATCTGCGTTTTTAAAAAACAGTGTAGAGAATTTAATTTATCTATCAACAGTCACTTAGATTTGTTCGACAAAATTGTAACACCAATATTATAATATAGATTATAATAATCTGAGGTTTTAGTCATTTAGATGTAATGGAAAGGCTTCATCTCAAGTTTTGCAAATATACATATATATGTTAACAAGTCAACACCAAGCTCTTTGATTAATTAAGATCATATTCATTGCCTATATATATTACAGTAAGAATTACTGTAAAGGTTGTTAATTGTAATGAATCTAAATTGTATTATATATGTTGTCATCCTATAATCAAATTACAAATGCTATATCAAGCCCTTGGTTATTATTTATGAAAAGTGTATTGATGAATGTATTTAATGTATCATATATTCATATGTCAGTGTGAATGTCTTGTGGATAACAAATATCCTCCAAACATTTTTGTGATCAGTTCTTACACAAATGGAATATGATAAAAGAGTCAGTTACAGAACTTAAGTACAGAACGTTTAAGCATGAAGTTAAATTAGAATATTGTAAGTAAAACAGCGAACAAAAAATACTGGAACATTACGTAAATGTAGAACTGGTAATGTCAAATGTCTTATAAAAACTTTTAGACGGTTTGATATTGAAAGAGAAGATAGAATGTAATTTATGTTCCACTACATTTCTAACCGTACATCTTTACGTGCTGAGAGAAACGAATAGAGGTCTTATTATTATACATTTAGATCAAGTACAATAATATTTCAACATTTATTTTCTACAGCAAAGAAATCACTTTTATATAAATTCTCATTGAAACTGTCATTTAGAGAGTTAGTCCTCTGAGTTAAATAATAATCAGTATGTCTTGTGCCACTACAGAAAACACATTTTAAATGATGTTTTGGTTAAATGTTCAATGTGTTGCTCTTAGTGCAGTCATTAGATACATTTACTTGATTTTTTGTTGACTTTTTAAACTTTACATTGTAACATTAAAAACAAATAAATTTTAAAAATAGTTCTAAATAATTGAATAATAATAATAATAATAATAATAATAATAATAATAATAATAATAATAACAGTAATAATAAATGTATCGAGGTAAAGTGATATTATACTTCTTTTTATACAAAATATTACCAAATCTAAAATACAAAAAAAGAAAAGGTTGAATTCGTGTTATATATTCTTTTTTATAACACATTCCATAAATTAATGTATTTCACTTTAAACAACTTACCCGCGTTTGCGTCGCCACCGCCTGAACCTTCATCAGTAACAGTCTCCGCCTCCTCCTCATCCTTGTTTTTCCATTCTTAGGAATTCATATAAATATCAAAAATAACCGTAAATCTTAAATTATTATGAAGGCTCCATGTTTAACACATTTAATGGGCAAAAACACACACACACACACACACACAAAGCATAATCATATTGCATCTAGTTCTGACACTTGTTTAAATACATTTTTTTGAAAAAGGTAAACTTTTAATAATAAAACTTGCTTTATCAGCTTGACTGCAAACCAAACAAATTTTGAATGGGCTGAAAGAATTTAATAAATAAAAATACAAAAACTAGACATGACTAACACAATTCAAAAACGAAAAGACAAATCTCAGTAAACCAAAGCAGAAATTTTGCCTTCAGCATATAATAATAATAATAATAATAATAATAATAATAATAATAATAATAATAATAATATTTTTTAAACTGTTGTCATACCTATCGTTCCGCTGCCTGTGATTGTGAATTCTTGAACTAAAAAAGATTAACAGAAGAAAATAATTGGAAAATAACTGGAAAATAATCTTTGTTTTATTGTATTTATTTGTATTTAACAATTAAAAGAAACTGTGAGCAATGACGTTAAAATAAATTACAGTAATATCAGTTTAAAAAAATTAATAACAAACATTTTGGTCATATCTCTGAAAAAAAAAAAAATAGAGCTATGTATGGTGATTAGGCCTATCTATTTGTAAACTGAAAAACGAAATAGTGTTTGTGTGTATGCGTGCATATGTTCATCTACATAAAATACCTGTGTCATCGCCGTAATCAGTATTAGCGTCCAGCTTTTCAGTTAGAGCTGAAGAGAAATCAGAGAACGATTATCTTTATAGGTATATCTGTATATATGTCTAAAAAAACTAAATCTCTCAAAATGTGATCCCGGGATCAGTGATAATTTGTGTAATTTCAAGATAGCGACCGCCTCAAATTTCAGTTAGACACTATGAAATGTATTACCAACAGATTAAAAACACGATGTTGTCTATGATTTTGCGAAGTTATAGTGACGTCAAATTAATGTCACGTGACGTCATACGTGAAACTTGCTGCAAATAAGTATTTCTGAGCATGAACTATGTTATACAAAATGTACAATATCAATTTGACGTGATCACGTTTGGTAGTCACTGCAGATGAGAGCCGTGTGTTCGTTCCCATACTTTTCTATAGTATAACGTTTTACTAGGTGTTATGTAAGTGCGCAAGACACTAAATGTTTGTCATGTTCTCTAATTTTTGAAAATATCTTTTTTCCTATCCCCAAAAATATGTGAAAAGCAGCTGAAACCACATCTGATAACCTAATAGATGTTTCAGAAAATTTATGTTTGTTTCTTGATTTGTTGTCAGAACAGCAGTAGAGCGTCTTCCTATCATTAGTTGTGTGATACAAAAATCAACAGGTCTATGTCTTCCCCAATAACAGCTTTGGTATTCTGAAGCAGCAACAGCAGCTTGGACTATTTGACAGTCAGTACTTCCTTCATCACACGGTATCCCTTCTCCCTTAACTTCTCACTAATTACATTGTTTAGATTTTGCTTGTTAAGTTCACATGAGATGAATTCTTCTTTTTTACGACCAAAGTCTGTTTCAGACTTGACGATTACTTTTGAATGATGTTTCTCCTGTCGTCTCATGAGTGTTGTCCTTCAATGATGTTGTTTCAAGACAGCCATAGAATACGACCGTTGCTTTGCAAGTATTTTCGTACAGTTAAGTTCACATATGAATCTGCAATTACACTATATGGGCTGCTTTTTGTCCTATAAACATCTCGCAGAATGACAGAATGTGATTTTATTTTATTGTTTCAAATAGATGGGTGAGTTTAGATTTAGATGATGATATTCAGTATGACAGCTCTGCATATTAATCATCAGGGGCATTTAATCAAACTGAGACTGAACCTTAAATGTGTTAACTACAGAAGAAATATTCTGTTAGATAAGAGAATTGTTAGAATGTGTGTGTGTGTGTGTGTGTGTGTGTGTGTGTGTGTGTGTGAAGTGAAGGAGTGGGGATGACGATGAAGAATGGCAGAGAGGAAGACAGAAAGACTGGAAAGTAATAGTAAAGAGTAAGGAGAAAGAGAGGAATAGAGAAGAAAAAGAGATGGAGAGAGAGAAAAGGATGTGAGAGGAGAGAGGCGGAGAGAGACAAAAACTACAGAAACAGAGATGCAAACATTTAGAGAGAAATTTGAGAAAAACAGAGATAGATACTGAATAAGCAGACAGCTAAAGATATAAATTACCTTTTTCATTGAACTTAGGATCAATTAAACTTGGTAACAAACTGACAGCTGTAAAGAAAAGTCGCTGATCAGAGCTTTGTTCAGTTTGATGCATTTATGTAGATCTATGCTCTACAAAATTTTGTTTTTAATTTCTTAGTATGGCCTCGTATTTAATTATTTCTAAGATCATCAGCTCTAATCTTATAATAATAAATAATATCTACAGTGGGACATGACAAAACTTATGATTTGACGCAGGTGATAAAAACTGGACTTTAGCCATTATTCAATATTTTGGTTCAAACTGAAATAATGGAAAAGGAACGCCTGTTCTGAAAATATGAGACCATGGAGAAGAAAAGATTAACTAGTCGTAAAAAGAGTAGAAACTAAAACAGCTACCACAGCGAACTAAAGAACTGATTTGAACAGTGTATCTGAATTAGGAAATGCAGCCTCGCAGGTACAACAACTTCTTAACCTTAACACTCAACAACGTTTTATTCCTACATGAGCAAAAAATGTATTTGATAAACGGGCGGATATTTCGAAACCCTAGATTAGGAAAGAAACAACTGAAGATATTTGAAAAACGTTGAGAGATTATTGAACTCAGTGTTACAGAATTTAAAAGACAGCTTATAGAAAGTGACCAAAAAATTTAAAATTATTTTTTTAATTTAAATTATGAAGTGAAAAAATGTATTTGGTTAATACAAGGTTTGAAAAAACTCGAGTTGAAAGAAAAAACTGAGTTGATTTTATTAATCATTATAAGGTCTTGTTTTGTAGAAACGAAGCTTAACAATGTTGATTCTGAATTATCTGCTATAGTTTGTTTACAATAATAGAAATCTTAGTTCAAATATTAAGTCTGGAGGCCTACTTCTTACTGTGAGAGTTAAAGTTCATCGTGTTCATAAAAATACACCAGAATAATAATCAAAAGTTACCTAGGGTTAAATCCAACTTTGTTATAAGCACTGTTTATATTCCTCCCGAAGGTTCCCCATATTTTATAAATGACATGATTGAAAATATTCGAATTTATAAAAATGGAGAACAAAAGGTTTTCAGCATTACACAAACAGGATTCTGGATCCTTTCTATTTTTATAACAACAACAATTATGGTTTATAACATTCTCCAGTTCTTTGCCAGCTCATATCTTTCCAATTTTATACACAAAAGCTTGAAAATGCAAGGTATCAAAAACTGACATATAGATACTGCTTATTTTTCCCCAGATTCATCCCGTGCCGATTTAGTTACTCATCAGTAATAGTTCTTATGCACATAAATTTCAAAATGCAATAAATGCATAATTATAATCCCATATTTATAATTAAAACAGCATTTTGTTTGGAATGAAAAGATCTATTTAAAGAGATGTTACAATATATACTTTAAACAACAAACATGTATAGTATGACTGGATGTGTGAAATGACTCAAAACTCAACTTTAATAGCCTGTTCTAACAAAACAATAAGCTTACAAAGCTAAGTATATTTCAGTTTGTATTTTTCAAGGTCATTATCATGTTCTTGAGGATTGTCCAGTTTCCATTTACGACCATTTGATATTGACATCTGGCAATTTTTAACATATATATATGCCTTTTTATGGTTATTCACAGTTTGCACTAATATATTAAATCATGTGCGGCTGTAAAAAATAGTTACACAGATTATTTTCCATGTTGTGTAGGAGCATGGCAAGGGGAAACATCATCATTTCTGTTTTTACTATTTCTTAATGACCTTGAAGAAATTTTTAAAACACACGACTGTAATGAAATTAGTTTCGTCAAAACGACCTCTAATAATGTGTTACAATTATTTTACTGTATGCTGATAATGTAGTACTCCTAGGAGACAATTATGATCATATGCAACATTTACAAAATGTTCCTCATGTATATTGTATCACATGGAAGGTAACTGTAAGTTGTAAGAAGATAAATCTTTTAATTTTTGTGTTAGCAATAAAGACTATAAAACAATATTTAAATAAGAAATATGATTTTAGAGAATTTAGAAATATACAAATATTTTGGCATTTTTTCCACATGTCAAATTATTTTCCACAAGTCAAATAAATTTCAGAACCCCAGGAAGAGGTTATAATTTTTCTGTATAAGTTCACTTGAAATTGTTCGGTTGTACGGTAATAATTGTTTTGTTATATGATAGCGAGATTTGGGGTATTGAAAATGAATCTATTTTAGAGAGGCTACAAAATCAGTTCAGGAACTTTCTGTGTTCAGTTAAACAGTCAGTTTATTATATGTAGAGCTGGGACATTTTCCAATCTCTTTTGGTGTCAAGTAAAGAATTATAGCGTTTTGGTTAAAATTAATAACTGGAAAACGCACAAACTAATCATACGTAATATATGAGATAAATGGATACAATGGATACAATTTGCTAAATCTACTAAATCTATTTTCGATGTAATGTTTGAAGTACACAGATTGACCAGAGACAAGATGCAAATGTATTAAAACAAAATATTCTTTTAAAGATGCATGATCAGTTTTTATAAGCATGGAATATTAATATTTCAAACTCATCCAGAGCGTCTTGTTACAAACTGTTTAAAACAAACAATGTCTTCGAGACATATTTAAATAATTTTGAGAAAAGCACAGGTTACAATTAAAACACTTTCGACTTTCGAATCGCTATCTCAAGATAGAAAAATTCAGATTGAAATAATATCTTTTGCAAATAGAATACACTCTATATGCTGAAATGATGAAACTGGTGGTAAGTTTCATTATTTAAGAGAAAAAGAAAAATACTTCCGCCAATGTATTGTCAGTATAGATCAAATATTTATAAATTTTAAATGCAATTTATTTATAAAAACTACTGGTGTCCTCAGAATCTGAAATATAACTTTTTAATGATATTTATTTTATGTGTATATGTTCGTCTCTAAATACAAGTAGGCATCTATAAACGTCTTTAGATCTTTAAATATATTGTAACGAAAACGCCACCTTGTCAATTATGCATTAAAAATATACAGTACGATCACAGTGTAAATTAAATTCAGTTCAGTTTACTGTGTTAATATGTAATCAGAACCATTTCATTCATTATCAAACAGATTTAAAATAATCACATGTCTTATAATATTTAATCAGATCTACTCTGGTAATGCATAATCCTATCGGCTTTATCCACTTTTAATCGGACATAATTTGATCGTATCTATTCTACTGACTTACCAGCAGGGTCTGCTTTCCATATTGACACGTAAGGTGCTCTGTAGAAGGCACCACAAGTACCCAACTTGATATCTTCACATGGGTACTCACAGTACACGTTCTTCAAGCTGAAGATGTGATTGAGTCGCGTGTCGCAACCACAGTAATCTCTAAGTATCAAAGTTATGCAGCTTTAAATTCAGATCAGATATATAAGAGTTAGAGTAGATATAATGTACAACAGTTCAAATATGATTTCAATAAATTTTATGACGGAGAATTCCTAACAAAAACTACAATTTAAGTGAAAGGAGTAAAGTATTACATGTAATGTATGCAGAATGACTTATTAGTTTAGAAGCTGAGAAGCTGAATCTAATTATATATTTCTTTAATTAATAATTAAAACCCCCACTTTTTTCTTTTAATCAACCATAAGAACTACATTACACTACATTACCTATTATTTATATTTAGAAGAAAATATTAACGTACCCATTGTGTAGTGCAGCGAATGTGAAACCAGCCTCGGCGCAATGTTTAATACAACTGCTGGCCACAAAACGTGTGATCATATGAACGGCGTTACTGTATGGCGAATTCTGTCTGAACACTGTAATGGCTTTGTCTGGTTTCAGAGGAAGAAGTCTGTAACAGCCTACAAAAACTGTGACAATAACATCTTGCTTGAATTTTGTTTAATATAAAAAATGAAATGTGGAATTTACAGACTGAACTAAAAGTGTTGTTGAAATATTTGTAAACCATAATATGAAATTAATATATAAGCTCTAGTATAAATAACTAGTATTTTATATCGGGTTATTAATTCAAAATTGCTGTTTTTCGACTGAATAATTTAACCTTTAATAAAGTGTAATATCTTGACACAGTAATAGCACAGTAACAGCCACTTTAGTCATAATATTATTAGTAACAATAGCAGTTGATGTTAGTTAAGTTTAATTATGTAATATAAGATACACAATTTACCATCTTTATAACCTGTATCTTTGATTTTGTAAACTGATAGTCGTTTGGGTCCTCCGCACTGTACATTTGGAAAAGGATTCAGTTTACACCAGTCAGTACATCCAACGTCTTCATGCAGATTTCCACTGTTGTCAGAACAACCACAGTGTGCGCTACAACAAAACATTTACGTAACACACACACACACACACACACACACACACACACACACACAGCTGTGTAAATAAGTCTAGCTAAAAGTGACAAAACACTTAAAAGTTCAGTTCTATTTCCAGTACCAAGCAATGAAGATTACAAAAATTATATTTCCCAATCAGCATCTTACATTACGACGATATTTATTTTCCATAAAAAGTAATCATGTATAAGAAATGCCACTAACCAACCTGTCTAGAGCAGCGTACTTGTATTTGAACGAAAAGCAATGTATCAAACACAGAGATAACGAGAGAAATGGTAAAATATGATATTCCTTGTTAAATACCCTCGGATGTTTTGATTTACCAATCAGTTCTTTTTTGTAACATCCAACATACTCTGAAAATTAACAATACATATACCTACATATATACATACTTATATATGTTTTCACCAGTCGACGAAATGATAAAAGCTGCTATAATGAGACTGTAGCTAATTATTTCTTTTATCCTGTAATCCTAAACGATACAAAAACTAAATGAAATTATTTTATTTCTCGCTCTGGACATTGGTATATTTACACTTATTAATTTCTTTGTCGCATATAAAAAAATATACATCAAAACAAGGTTTTTAAATAACAGTTGTTTTTCCTTAAATGAAAACAGTTTTCATATAGTCTTTTAAGGTCAGAACCAGTAACTGAACACTAAAGAAGCAATTTTGAACTACATAAACAAGTAATATATCGAAGTAAATAAAGCTCTATTTTTGGTCATTGCCCGAAGATAGAAATTTATCTAGTGATAATAACTTGCAATATGTAATGTGTATCATACACACACACACATACACACACACAGAGAGAGAGAGAGAGAGAGAGAGAGAGAGAGAGAGAGAGAGAGAGAGAGAGAGAGAGAGAGAGGACTTACTCTGAATACTCACCGTAATACTGATTATCGGTAGCTGTGAGTCTGAACAATGACACTAGAACTATGGATGTTGCTAGAAAAAGATCAGAGAATAATGGGGATGGGGGTTGTTATTGTTTGTGTCTGTGTGTAAAACATGTAGATGTATTGGCATCACCCTACAAATGCAGGAATTCAGAGAAAGAAACAAAAAAGAAAAACCAAAGGTTAAATAATGTTTTGTCCTTCGTTGAAAAGCTATAGCTAACAGATAGACTGACATATTCATGTTTATTTTGTTTAATTTCATGCATCCATAATAAGAATACTAAATATTTACCCGGGTGCATAACATAACTCGCACAGGTCATCTCTTACATCAAAATAATTTAAAAAGTAAATTCGTGAATACTCTTCAAACATGTCGGCAGCTTTCTAGTGCTGAGTCTAAACACAGAAATAGTAACAAGAAGCACACAAAAATATGTATTATTACATTTGGGCAACTGACATTTAAAGTGTTTTATAAAAAAAGAATCGGATTTTTTGTCAAAGATATTGATACAAATACAGTGTTATTTTCGTAAATACTAGCTTATTATTTTATTTTGCCATTCTTATTTTCTTAATAAATGCAAGAGGTTAAATTTATTGCTGTTGATTTTCATGATCATCTTCATAATTTGATAATGTATCCAGATTGTTTAATGAAAACTGTCATCGATTAGCGAAAGGTTCCAATATAAATAAAATCAGGTAATTTACTTTAGAAATAAGTAACAATATAGCAAAATTCAAAAACTTACAAATGAAAGAATAAGCAATTTGCTTCAACTCGTTGGATATCTTACCAAGGTAATAAAATACTATTTTATATTATTCATTTTAATTTACTTTATTAATTATTTTATTTTATTTATTTACTTTTTTAAAAATTAACATTACTATTTCACTTTATTATTTTTTTTTCACTTGTATACACTTTGTGACGTTATTTACTTACCAGACGTCATTGCTAATAACGATGAATAATGAAATAAAATATGACCTAAAAATTATTAACATGATGGTGATAGCTTTATTGTTGTTGTTGTTGTTTTGCTTTATTACTGTTGCTTTTTTCCCCAAAATCAGTAAATAGATAATTATATGTATATTAATTATTAATAATAAAATAATTATTGATTACTGAATTAAATAAATAAATAATAATAATAATAATAATAATAATAATAATAATATATATATATATATTTTTGTTTTTAGGTATTACTTAAATATTGTATCAGGAACGTCTGATTGTCAACATTAATGTGGTCACTTAAGTTTTTGTATGAATGTTGTTTTCATTTGTTGGGGTTTTATTATATATAAATATATATACGTTAATCTTTTATAAACATGTATGTTTATGGGCGCTTCTAAATCATATTTTATGCTTGCTGTTGATTTTTTTCTTCTATTTATTCTTATATATATATTACAAAATAAAACATAAAATGCATGCGTGTGCGACCGCACTTTTCATACAATTTAAATGCCTTAGTCTAAATCACAATATTGTATCTAAACTGGACTTTTCGTTTAGCTATTTTTTGTTTGTAAATGTTTATATTGTATATATATGGCTCACACATTTTAAACGCACTAGTCTAACTAAAAGTATTATTACATGATACAAAAATATTGGTTATTAGCTGTATATTGAATAATAATAAAATGTAATTTCTTCTTTTTATTATTATTATTATTTTATTATTTTATTTATTATTTTTTTATTTCCTAAAATATATACAAGATGACCGAAAATGATTGCAACCCTAACTACAGCAGATAAAATCGTCAGTAATAATGCTATTGTTCTTATTTTGCAGATTCTTCTAAAGAAATTGGTAACAAAAAGATTCCTCAACATTTTTTTCTCACAACGCATTGGACAACCGAGACTAGTTTGGGACTAATTTGTGCAGGCAAAGTTTCAAAGGAAGTTTTCTTTTTAATTATTATTCAACAAAAGCCAGATTTACAGATGGATCGATAAATTCAGGTCAAAGGGAACTGTGCAAAACCTGACCTCAAATAGCGAAAGGATCCAAATGTGACATTTGACTGTGAAGGCTGCAGAAAATGTTGGTGTTATCAGGGATCGTGGATCTTAAATTGTACTGTTTCAAAATTCAGATTAAACAGAAACTGACAAAAATAACTGATGAGGACCCTGAATTTCTTGATGATCTGTGATTCTCTGATGAGACACATTTTCTTCAGTCAGGCCATGTCAACACCAAAAACTGTATTTTCTGGTGCACATCACCTCCAGAGGATGGTCTACAGCGTCTATTACATTCACTAATGTACACCGAATGGGTGGTAATTTCAAAGCATGGCATCACTGAACCTTTTTGATTTGAAGACAAAAACGAAAAGTGAACACAGAACTTTATTTTGAAGTCTTGAGGAAATTTTGGCATACACTAAAGAGTCATGCAGCAATAACTCACTCATCAGGAGCAGTAGTTTCAGAAGGACGGGGCTAACCCCACACACTTCAAACCAACACTGATCAGTAGGCGATATGACCCTGAGAGGGCCCCACATTCACCTTTTCCAAGAAAGCAGCGTGGACATACTTGGAAAGGTAATAAAAACTTGTCCTCAAGGACAACAGAACACAAACTTTCAGGATTGACTTGCTATCAACTCAGATTAGTATGTGTGAAAAAGAAACCCAGTTAATCATCAGTTGCAGAAATGACTGGCACATATATAGGTTACAATCATTGTGGGTACCCGACTCGCAATACTACTGAAAACATTTTTTTTTTTACACTTTGCCTTATGGGTTGGGAGATGTATAGATGGGATTCTCATTTTAAATCTGGTATTTATTTAAATTTCGCAAACCATAATTTATTTATTTATTATTAATTTTTGCTTACATTTTTAAAAACTTAGTTATAGATTACAACATAACACTTTAATTTTCAGTAATTTTATATGTAATTATGTGGCAAGTTTTTGATAAATGTTTGTTTATATTATGTACATAAGCACCCCAATTTTTGGGCCTTTTATCATGAACCACACGTCAGGCTGTATTTAACTGTTGGTTGTCAATCTGTCACTCACTTGACAAACTGCATTGGCAACATTGCAGGCTTTCTCATCTTGGTTGTGACTTTTCTCTTTCTACTTCAGTTCTGTATTACTAATTATGCATAAAAATAAGATATAACAGGATAAATGTTCTTTTAAACAAATATTTAATTACAATTTAGAAAAAAAAATAACTTAAGCAATATAGAAGTAGTATAGTAATGTGAAATTGGATACATTTTGTAATGCATACACGTAGCATGTACCAGAAGCCACGATATGATTTAGTGACTTGCAATGTCACTACTGACCCTCGATTTCATGACCTTGGTTTTCTTGATTTCTGGAAGCCAAGAATTTACCTCTAGGTGGTATTAAATTATTCTTAGTCCCACTGTACGATCCACACTCCATCAAGGTAAGAGTAAATTTTACAACTGCGCCAATATCTATCCTAATCTAGCCCACATTTTCTTTACGTTTTCTGCACGTTTACATTTTTTATATCTGTATATTGTTCTTACATTATTACATTACTGTTTTATATAGCCGTTATGAGTATTAAAGTTTAATGTTTTGGTAAATTTTATGGATATGTTTACATTTGCAATTTGCTTTACAGCTTAAAGTACCCATTTATTAATAAATATAAACCAAGGTGTAGATCACCCTATTTGTATAATTTAATTCTTTTACTGTATTGTACTTTGTTCAATTAATTTTAATGTCGACCGACTGATGGTCAGCTGTTTAGTTTCCCACTATTGCATGTGTGCATACATGAGAAAATTCGCAATGATGTCAATTATTACTCAGTTAAATGTTTTTTGGTTCATTAGTAATTTATTACATCAGAAAACCCATTATAACGCTAAGATTAACTGAACATGTTTTTTGATTTTGAAAGACAAATGAATCTGGACTTTAAAAGGAAAAAAAAAATAAATGATATATTGCATATTTTTATTCTTAATCTTGGTTTATTCCAGTGTAGCCTTGATCAAAATTTACCTTCGTTTTGATCACTGACAAAATAGCTTATTAGTATTTAACACCTTTCTCCACTGTCGACATTGTTCAGAGGACATTATACTTTATAGCCTTAATTTAAATGATGATGCATCTCACTTAACTACTTTAATCTCTACAACTCACAGGGAGGCCAATAAGCATTGGTTTCAGTGAACAAATGAATAAAAAGTCCAAAATTGCAGTTGATCATCACTTCACATTGCTGAAAGCCATGACTTCTCTTAAAGAATATGTCAGAGCAAGTGGACGATCATTGCAAGAGTTGAGTGAAGGAGAAAAATTTCTTCATACAGACAACCCCACTACTTGATATCCAGGATGCCCTTGTGGATCTTTTGGCAGAAGGAAAGAAACTTCAAGAGAGCCTCCATGTTCAGAGGACTTTTGATGCTGTGAAGCAAATAAGCTGTGATGAATCCCAGCGTGCAGTATGAAAAAATGAAGCTGTTTCAAGAATTTTGCAAGCTTTGTCCTATGTGTCATCTGTCCATCCCTCAGACTATATGTCCACCACTGCAGCCAATCTTAGTTTCTGGTTCTCTGAACTGACTACAAATGGATCTAATCAATATGAGACATCTGATGACAATTACTAATGGATCAGACATTTTTCGGACCACTTCATAAAGTTTCATGTGCTGTTTCCCCATAATTCTAGAACAGTACTAGAGGTGGCAGAATGTTTCAAGAAAGAGCCTTGGCATATCTTGGCATGCCCCATGTATTTCATTCTGATAATGGCTGTGAATAAGTAAATGAATTGCTCCATGCCTTGTTTGAAGAATGGGGTGGTGATGTCATTTTCAGAGCCAAGATTTGGTGGAGAATGGTAACATGGCACTAGAAAAACAGCTGGCAGCAATGAATGTAGAAGAAAAGACCAGTCCTCATGTCTATTCGGCGACAAAGACAGACAGAGCCCCTTCCTTGGGACAGTTCAACAGTTCAAATTGTCATATGGAATATGCTAGCAAACTTGTCAGTAAAGTCAATCCATCCCTTTCTGACCTTCAAACAATGATTGAAAGAAATCCCCCAGAGTCACAGAATGTACATCTAATTAAGAAGACATACTCTAAATAATTAAAAACAGAAAAAGTATATCCCTTTTTCAGAATACCAACCAAGTTGAAAAAATACAAATTATGCACCTTTTAGATGATTACCATATGAACAGTTATAATATATACTTAACTCAATGAATAAATATTTCATAAACTGATATGCATGTTCTAATTTCTGATCTGGTAATTTCAGTAAATAAACACATAAAAAAAAAAAGTAGTATTAATAATAATAATAATCAAAGAAAATATGAAAAATCAACACTTCTTCATTTGTAAAATAATTTTTTGAAAAATTCATCTCAGACACATAAATGGATTAACCATGGAAATGACCCATGTGAGGTAATGGTTCCCATTTGTCACTCATTTTGTAAATACAGTTTTTAACTGAATCCTTTACTTTTCTCAAAAAATATCTCAAAAAAAAAAAATAATAATAATAATAATAAAAATAATAAAAGAAATTAAATTTTAATTTATTGTTCACATTTACTTTTTTCCCTTCAAATATCTTAAGAAATACATTTAACTATACTGAATTAGAATTATTTTATCAAATGTTTTTGAAAAAAAAAAAATAATAAATAAAGGAATAACAAAGAACATTAATGTTATAAAATCATATTTCTGTTATTTTAATGCTCTTCACATTTTTATCCAATACTTTCTATTGCAAATTTTAGTCAACTGAATTTCTTGAATGGATTCATTTTTGTCCAGATGTATAAAATGAATTATTATTTCAATTAAAAGATTCTGTTATATCACAATTTGTCATTTTGATATATTTTGTCATCTGAGTGACCACTGCACAATTTCTAATACTTTAACTTTATGGGTGTTTACAACCATGCAGGTATTGCTTCACATTGTCACCACAGCAAAATGCCATTTGTACTCTTTTTATAAGATCTTAAATATTTCCAACGTTTGTTTTTAATTAAAAAGGAAAAATGTGTACGGAGAAACCTCAGGCTGCCAATTTAATTAGTAGCATTTCTATTAAGAATTATCAGGATTAATAATTAATGGCCTCTAATGGTGTTGTTAAAGTATTAACAATAATTTTAACAATTGTTAATAAAAGTATAAGATATATTTTGTAATTTAGTGGCAATTCTGAAAAAAAAAAGAGACTGGCTCCGTAATAAAATGTGATCTATTCTCTAATACTAAATTAAAGAAAGCTTTATGCAAACAGATGTTTTTGATATATTGATTTAGCTTGTCCAGCATACTTGGTTTGCACAATAAAATCCATAGTGGACATGATTACAATCAGGCTTTTCCCCAAAACCACTGCTACAAGACTATATAGTTCATTTATAAGCAATGACCAAAAAGACAATATCATGTAAAATCAGGATCTTTGAAAGATAGCAAAAAAATAAAAAAGGAAGAAAGAGAGAGAGTGAAGGGAAAGGGAAAGTAAACTGACAGAGAAATAATAATACTCTGGTGAAAAAGGGATGACAAATCATGCATCAAGTATACATTTCAGCATGATTTATTGCCCTGGGACAACTAATTGTTGAACAGAAAATAATATTTTTTGCAATTTATCAGCTGGTAACAAATCCTGACATAACAGATTCATTAATTCATGTACTGAATAATCATTATTTCTGCCTTTTAAGTGAAAAATTAATAATGATAATTAATTTCAGAAGTTGGACCATGTAGTTGTCACAATATCAGTGAAAACATTTTGTGCTAAAACAGGTTCATTTTTGGACATTTTACTTACTGCAATAAAGTAAATGTATTTGCACTTGCCATCATTTCCATCAACTGCATGGTAACTATTTGGACTGTCATTTTCATTTTTCTTTTATTCAGAAATGAATGATTTTCATGTCCATCCAATATATATTTAGAATTTGTGAAATTAATAGTTTGTTTTGCACTCTCTTATAGTTATCATACAAGCACCATATCTACTACAAGAGATACAAATGAAAGAAAGTCAATTAATTCTACCTTTAGTATTTGACATATTGCAAAACAAATCACTCTGATTCTAAAACTGGGCTATTTTCCACTGACTGTGTACATGTTATTTTTCTAATGTATGTGGGAAAAATATTATTTTGTACAGATTTTAGAAGGTTAATTTTATTGATCCAATAAAAAATAAATGTACAAACTGAAATAGTTAAACAAATTTTTGGTACTACAAGTTTGTTTTCCTAAGTTTTCAAAGTATCAGGCTTATGGTTAGCAATCACGCAGAAATCCACAGATTATGTTCGATTACTATGGGCATCACTGTCAAACATAGGCACTCCATTCCAATCTGTTTTTCTTCATTTATTATTATAATCAATTAATTTTTAATTCTAACCATGGACTTAATGAATAAATGAAAAGGTTCTTGTTGTAAATTGTACACAGTACACTCGCCATAAAAGATATAGCTGAATTTGTGGAAAAAGAACCCTCTGTAGTGCTATTACAAAGACAGGAAGATGAGGTGTGCTGCAGAATTAAGTCTATTTGAACCTAACCACTCTGTTATCTAGCAAAATCACTAATCACCAATAATACTGGATTAGTGAAAGTTAACCTTTATAAAATTATATAGTTAACCAAAATTAAAATTCAGCAGTGAAGGTAACAACAACAAAGCTGTTTGATCCATTTCATGATGTGCCAATAACAAATTGTTGTCATTCTTTTCTCCACCTAATATATTTATAGTGAGTAATTCAGTATCAAACTGTGAACATTTCCTCTTCATTGTTGATTAAGGTGACTGATAACTACTGACGTCCACATCCACTATCTCTGTATAACAATGTGGTCACATGTACTCACAGAAATGACCACAACCAGCTGGACAACACTGACTCTGAGTTAACCATCTCTCTATATGTTTCAAATGTCCTCCATGACAACAACCTTGACACCAAACAAACAAACCCCTTACTGGCAAATAACTGAAAACAGAAATTCAGAACGATTTAAATATTCAAAACAAATTATAAACATTTATATTTTTCAGTTATATGATTCTTTCTATGCTACATAATAATTTATTCAGGTAGTTTAAAAAACAAATAGTAATTTTAACAAAATCACTGGTAGTTTTTACATCTTTGTAGAAATATTATTAAAGTTGTATTGTTAATTAATATAAAGTTATAAAACAACACATATATAAACACATATTTGAACAGTTAAAGTTTGAAATTAAAATAAAAAATAAAATTAATTTACAAACCATACACTACATAGATTGAGAACCACTTTACAGCGATCACAGAGCCAGCCTGCACGCTGCATTAGTCGATTACATTTGGAGCAAGCCGTATAGATTGTGGTTGACTGCTGATTCAACATGTACACTTGTGGAAGACTACATAATTTTATCATCTCATTTGCCTGATTCCACAGTTTAAATCTCCCTAAAAGATCTGCGATTGTAAAGTTTTAAAATAAAATTATTATTAGATTTCAGACTATTTAACTTTCTAGAACTATAAATGTTGTTAAAATCAACTGAAAAATTTAAATAATAATCTCCAATTACAAAGGTTTAATCCAGTTTATGTTTCTTTGAGAAATCTGTCATTAAATTACCATAACATATACCTGTGGCAGCAATTATAAATAAAATTTAGACTGAACAGTTCTAAATGTTTCTTTTTATTCTAACACAATTATATGACATGACAGCTTTCACAGAAATGAAAAAAAAGCATGGACTGACATATACAAGACATTTTTTCAATGATTTACTTATTCTAGCTTGTTTACCTACATCTTAAGTAAATTAATGGCAAAGTTTACTTGACTTAAATAAAGTGAGTTTCACAAAAACTTTATTTACCACTATTTTTTAGATGACATAATAAAATAATAATTCCACAAAATATTTACCAATATAAGACATAAACCAATTTTCCTCTAACTGTTCATCAATGTGTTTCACACGACCTCCAAGCACTATTGTCATACAAATTGGGGTTTGAACATCACCCTTTAATAGGTAACATGAAATTATGACTTTTTGTGTCTTTAGTACATGTTGATATAAAACATAAAGGAATATTAAATTTTATATATTAATACTAAATAAAATCACAAGTATGAATATATATTTTTAAATGTTTGATACGAACAATACCAGTTATATATAAATATATAACTTAGTCCTTAAGGACCCTATTACAGAAAGCCATATTGTTCATGTCAAAGAAATACTTAACTGACAATATTATATGGATGAAGAAAAATGTATTAACCCATCTAAGACCCATTTGCAGAAATTTATATGGAGGTGGAGGTGATATGTGTAATCAGTAATCCTTTATTAGAGAGCTGCAGGGACATGCTCCAATGACAATTTTTAAATCTAAAATTAAGGAGGTGCATTTTTCTGCTGTCTGGAAAGTAAATTTACACACCCACAAATGGGCCTAAGTTAAAACTAAATTAGCTGACTATTAAAAACAAATTTGTTAACTCATTTTCCTCAAAAAAGGGTAGTTTACAAATTTTTCAAAAATGTTTAATTGTGTTCTGCAAAGAGAATTCACTAAATAAAGAAATTTACAGCCATTCTTTTTGAAAAAAATCCTTTACGTTTTCCTTCTTCAAGTTCTGACAAGTGAATAATGTCCCATGTCATAAGTCCACTAAGCTGTTTATAAATACTTGCCTGTTCTGCAAAGGATTTCAATATATTTGCAATGTGATGAGAGAAATCAATTGCTTGGATGAACTGGCAGAGGGGTTTCACTTTGACAAGAAGATCCTGATCTTCAGTTTCAGACAGGGGGTGCTGTAGCACCAGATCACCACTATTTGTATGATTTGTAAAACCATCATGAGTACTATCAATCTCAGGAGGTGTTGTTTGAGCAGTCAGTTCATGGCGTGGCTGGAATGCTTCACTTGGCAACGTCCAATCCTGAAAATTAAAAAATTCTTATGATTATTAATCTCACTTAGATTAACCCAGTAACTACAAACCTTTCCCCATACAGATTCTCCTTCTCACATTGTTCTGTTTATTGTAAGTAAGTTCTAGTAAATATAAGACATAATTAATTTATGATCATTTAGACTATTAATTTTCAAAAAAACTGATGAAAATAAAAACAAAATGAAAAAAATTAATAATAAAGCCTCTTACTTCCATATTATCCATGCTGGAAACTGCATCTAGACTATATGTCACTAAATCTAATTCTCCATCACCAAAAAAGAAATCTCCTGTCCTTGAAGCCATACGACTGGCAATATCTGTTACTTTTTCCAATTCTGAACTCTCACCATCAGAGTCACTGTCACTGTTCCCTGTTTTTAATTATATATATATATATATATAATATCTGCACGTTTGTGTATGTATTCTCACCAGATTTCTTATCTGTAATATTCATTCTTATTTAATATGTATGTTTGTATTGATAGCAAAAATATTTAATCAAATTCTGCATATATGTGAAACAAATAAACTAAAAAGATTTAATATTAACCAGTGAAAGATGCATGAGAAAATAATCTACCATACATAATTAACTGCTAGTTTACTCCATTTTTAATAAAGTTACCTGAAGTTACATCTGCAATATGGTCTGTGTCAAGGTCATTTCCTGATGTATCTGTGTTGTTTTCCACTACTGGTTTTGTTGGTGGCATGCTCAGAGCTGAAATAAATTCATAAACATACTTCCAGTTCCAGGTAAGAAATAATTCTTAAACATACACAGTAATTTATAACCTTTATTATTAATTTTGTATGTTTTTGTTAGGTATCAGAGTTCAGTTTTGGGAGAAGCCAAAACAGGGAGAAGTGAGACAGAAGTGTTTATCTTCTCATGACAACACAAATTGACAGTTTTCTTCAATCAGCAAGTGAATTATGTTACACTTAGTATGTGTAGTAATGCAAAGATATGTCAATATAGTTACCACTGTGCAGTTTTCTGCACAAAGCTAAATTCAGTTGCTATCATGAACACACAGGGATTTATACAGAATAGAGAAAAAAAACCAAAAAAAAACAACAACAAACAATACAATTACTTATAAAAGAACACAAGGCAGGTGTATAATGGTTAAACACTATTTTCTTTTTCCTTTTTTTAATAAATATATTTTTGCACAATGATAACATGACTATAAAGATGTAAAATGTTTTAGATATTTTTTGCTTTGGACTTTGTGCTGAATCAGTTTATATTTCAAACCAGGCTTGGTCAAACTGCCCACTGACCAATTTGTGAAACACATCATCACTGACAAAACATGAATGAAACATTACAAAATTTATATGGTATTTAAGAGTATTAGTTATTTATATTTAGGTGTGATAATAACGTTACAAACTTCAAGTCAATACAGTTTGGTAAATAAAACTAAAAACAGATTTTAGTTTTTGAAAATCAGTTCACTAATTGTTATTCGAATTGGATTGATTACCCAGCACATTAATGACATGGTATGTGTTAACTGAACCGAATTCCAGTATAAAAAGGAATTTACTGCAAGGCTTATTTTCCTTCATGGATAATATAAATATTTGTGTTGCGTTTCACAAAATAAGTCGTATGTTTGATGTGTGAAAAATTAATATCATCTGAAACAGCAGCATTTCTGCTTTCTTATGATATATTATAATAAAAGACCTATCAATTATAATGGGAGTTATGGCTTGATAAAGACTTTAAAATACAGAAAACAGCTTTCAAAGTATACTGTTTATTTTGGGGGTATTTAAAGATATCAGTATTGTCATAATAGTCTGTAAATATGAATACACTATCTTTATTTTGTAGTTCCTACCATCACTAAAAAAAATCAAGAACTTGCACTACCCTTTTTATATATTTCAACACATTAAACTTAAACTTAGACCAATCAATTGCTTTTTCTTGCTTCTGTATTAATAATTAAAATAAAATTATTGGAAATAATTAATAATAAAATAATTAATTATCTCTGTGTAATTTTCATCATGTCACTAAAAAGAAATATGTTGCTCTTTACATTTAATTAAATGAACTTATCTAATAGTTTAAAGATAATGAAATTACTTGCAGTACTTTTATAATAAAAATAATTGGTTATATAATTTCCCTATTTGGTGACAAAGGCTCAAACCTGAAAAAATCTCTCAGTTTAGATGGACTAAATTTGTAGCATTCTAAAATACAATCATTCTCTTTGTAGCTTTTTGATACAAGCATAAACACAAAATGTAAGTAAATATCAAGAATAAATTTAATTACTTTGCTAAGAACAGGAAAAACAAAAATATATCTTAGTACAACTGTATCTACTTACGCAAGTATGAACATTTTTAAGGCCAATCACTTTAAGTAATTGATATGTATATATATATATATTTTTTTTTTTTTTCCCTCTGCCTCACCTATGTGGTATAGTTGATAAGGAAAATCTTGTCCCTTTGCTTCCATCACAGTTTGGAAGTCATTTTCACTGTTAAATCCTCCCAAAAATATTCTTCAATCAAACTGTGCAGGATTACATTCAAATGCTGTCAACATTCTTTCTTTCTTATTCTTTTATCTGTGTCAGCTGCTAAGCAAAGTGCACACATTTATTTATAGGTTTATTAAATGACCTATCACTGAATAAACAAGATCAACAATTACAGGCATGATCTTGTCATTGCTATAATATGATCAAAATATTTGACACTGCTGAACATTAAATTGGATGTGTTCTAAGCAATCTAAGATGTTGAACAGCACAGATTTTAACATATTAACATTGATGCCCACATAAGGAAAGATGATCTTTCAAGCTTTCCAGTGATGCATGGTTTGTCAGGGATTGTCTCAAAATTAGCTGAATTGTGCATATTTCCAAGACAGTTTAGCAAATGAATTTTCACACTTTTACAGAAATCACTTGATAATAAATAAAAAATATTTTTTGGGATGCTATCAACAGTGGGAATTGATAAAAGGTTAGGGAAAAATCTCAAAATCAATAGATTTGTCATTTTTTCACAAGAAACAGTATTTGACTCAATTTGTGAAAACGCAACACATTTGTTTTCACATCTTCATTTATACATTTATTATCAGCCATTATCTGAGTTCAGATGTTTTTTCCCCCTTACAGAGTTCTACAAACATGGATTCAAATATACTAAATTAATCACGTACTTTTTTGTATTCAACTTAAATGTAAAAGTGAAATAAACCTTTATCACTTTCTTGTTTTTCACTTGTCACAGCTGAGACAGATGTTGTACATGATGGCAGACAAGACTGATGGCTATTTGACAATGGACTTCCACAATGCATTATTTGTAACATACGCCATACAGAAGCAATCTGGAAGAAAATGTCATTTTTTTATATCTACACTATTTTTCCATAATAATAAAGATATAAAATGTTTAAAACAAAATCTTAGATATAATCATATATTCAGAAATAAATACATTTTAATAAATTTACATTTACCTTCATCATTTTGTTATAAAACCACATTTCACCAATTTATACTTAATTATACAGACAGAGACACACAAATTGAATACATTTATAGAACATGAGTAAATTTTGGTAAAAATAATGTAAATAAATCTATTAAATGTAAAGGATCAATAAATAATTCAATAAAATAATATATATTTCTATTTGATATCATTCAGTCATAATAAATATTCCATTAACATATCAACACTTTAATTTTAATGATTATGTCAAACATGCAATTTGCAATTGCCATTCCCTGAGCAGGTATTTAGTGATTATGAGAAATGTCATATATATTTCTCCAAGACCTAGAAAGCAAAACATTTAATATTTATAACTATCTGTGTAACTGGAACAGGAAAAAACCTAAATGAGAAGAGATCACTCACAATAAAAGCAGAAAGATAAAGAGAAAGTATAGAATTTTATTTCATTACATGACTTAGATTTAGTGTTTGTGCCACATTAGCATTGTGAGAACACAGCTCCTCTGTGGAAGAACCTGTTAGTTTGTACTGGTGAGCAGCTTCCACAAACCAATGCATAGACACAGCCTGAAGAACAATGAAACAGTTATTTTCAAAATATCAAGTAATAAACAACTTTTGATTTCAAAAAGTTACCAATACAAATTTTGACATATTTTGTTTTAAATAATCCATTTGAGGAACATATTCTAATCCAGGTCAAATATTATAATAACAAACTTATCTAGCTGATAAAGAATATTAAAACTGCAAAATAAATATTTACAAACCAGTGTTTATTTTCTTGACTTAATTTTTCCTACCTCATCAAGTGTCTGTGTTTCAAATACACTGAGTCTACTACTAGCGAAGGCAAATTGTTCTGTCCTATCAGGTAGTTTTGTTTTAAATAGTGAAATACGACTGGAACTGCTTGATTTGACACCTGAAAAGAAAGTAAAACAAAAGTAAAATTCAAAAAAGAATCAGTTGTGAGAAATTTATATTCAAAGAATAGCTCTTTGTTTGGTTGGATTTGTTTTTCCATTATAAACTTAATTTAACATCATTACATTTAAAATAGATCACCTCTCAGTATGCACCAAGGAACTTCATACCCTTTTATTACTATTTTTTTTTTTTAATTAAAGCAATAAATTAATTCTGAAGTTGTGCAAAGAAAGGTTTTAATGATAAATAAACAATTTCAAGTAGTAAAAACAATAAATAAACAAGAAAATCAAAAAAATTAAAATAAATATGAAACAACCCCTACAGATTTGAAACAGGCAATAAAGAAAAAATGAAATGTTAAATAATCTGTATTTATGTTAAAATTATAATTAACATACTGATAGCTCCTGGTTTTTCTGTGTAAGCGTGTGAAATATTGCCATCTATACTTATATCAATTCCAGCAGGTACCACCATGTCTGCTGGTCTCTTGGCATCCTTGAAAGCATGTTGAATAATCAAACCATCCTTTCCTGATGTCAGAAAGATATGGGGGTCATTCTTCCAGACAATGCCTAAACAATGCACGTAACTCATTTTATAAGTATCTTTTGTGCTATGCAAACTTGAAAATGATTAATACTTAAATTGATGTAAAATCAGTTGAAAGTGATGTGAAAATTTAAAATTATATTTTTGATTATAACAGCTATACATATTTTTTTTCTGCAGTATGAAATCATAAACATCATTAAGAAAATCCAATAATTAACATCATACTGATTTCTTTTCAAAATGCATAAAAAAGTTCCCAGCCAATAATTTTAAAATTTGCTCTCAATTGTTCTAACAACATTTTAAATATCATACTAATTTGAATTCTTCTAAAGTCAAATAACTATATCAACAATCAGTTCTAAAGACTGAAAATCACTATGTTGATGCTGTATAACATTTACAAGTGGTAAGGTCTGTATGTTCGTCAAATGTTGCAAAGGGTATGTAAGGTCGTTTAAGATCCCAGACATTAACTGTATGGTCCACAATAAGAGCAGCACTGGCTATCTGGTTTTTACGTTGTGGTCGCCATTTTATTCGACCCACTGATGCTATTGTTTGAACACAATACTGCATTTTAGCTGGCATTTTCTGACAATCCCAAACCTTAAAATTTAAACATTTAATACAGCAAAAAGTTATGAATATGTGATTTATCAATAAAACAACAAACATAAACATATAATAATAATTTTAAAAATAATAATAATGATTTAACAGCATCTTTTAATTGTGACTGAAAAGCAAAATGTATTTTTTATTTATCTTTTCAAACTCAATATAAAAGGTATGATTAATAAAAAATAAAAAAAACTTTTCATTAACAGACAAATTTTACCTTATTTTGCAAGTATAAACAATGGATTTGCTTTATTGTTTTCACTCTGAAAAGGATATGTTTTTATGTTATGTATTTTTAGCATTTTATATTGGCTAACAGTGAACTTTATACATACACAAATAATGTTTATTTTAAACTCTTTTAGGATAATTTTGATCTTTATACCTTTATCATTTTGTCCCTGCCTGCTGTTGCTAAAATATATTTGTCTTCTGGATGCCAGTCAAGTGAAAAGACAGGACCACTGTGAGCTGTGAACTGTTTCTCACACCGATCAGGTCGTCGCATGTCCCAAATCTAATACAAAAATGTATATAATGTAATCAATACACATAAAACACATTTACAAATGCACATTTTAAATAATAATATAATTTAAAAATCAAATCAGTATCTACTGATTAACATACTCATAATACATGCACATCACATTACAGAGGATGATGGAAAGAGATAGTAGAGAGAGAGAGAGAGAGAAAAACAGCATGACAATGAGATACGTGTTCCCATGTATGAAATATTTTCCCATGTTATGTTCAACTGTACGTGTTTAAATGCAATAAAGATTATAATTGTATTTAAAATTAATTATTATTACCTGAACATTTCCGTTATCATATGCAGCACCAAAGTTGAAGGAAGAATGATTGGTAGGACACCACTGCACATCACGAACGCTCTCTGAACTTTTACCAGCAAAAACCAAACTGACTGAACGTTTTCTTACATCCTATAATTATTATATATCAAAAATTAAACATAGGATTAAAATACATTTAGTAAAATAACAAAGAGCAACTGCGAAATAAACCATCTACCCATGCGCTTAATCATGATAAAGTATATTTTATTTCAATCCAGTTTTATTCATTAGAATAGTGGCATACTTTAACATCAAGTTTTATTTCCACATCTTAATAATTAAAATATGATTTAACATTACAAATAAATCTGTAAAACTCAGACTGAAAAAACGTGTATTTCAGTATGTTTATGATATAAGTAGCAATGTCATGAATAATGAAGGATTTTATGAAAAACCTACAGCACACCAAATTGTGTGTGATATTTAAAATGGTTTTTTTTTGTTGTTTTTTTCTAGTGTATTTTGTTGCAGTGAGTTTGGTAAAGTTGATAAAATATTAACTGTCTGCTTGTCAAGCAAGTCCACAGTTATCATGATTCCTTCCTTTTGTTCAATGATCATTTCAACTCTGCCAGCATTACATAGTTGGCAGGCAGATATTTTCTGTTAAATTAGCAGTATCATTATACTCAATAAAAATATAATCCCTGTGTACATAACAATGTCAAATTAAAATAATCATCCATAAACCCATCAAAATATAAAATGCTTTCTATTTTCCGGAACTGAACAAACAGATATTTCACAATATTCTTTCCAGAAAAATAATAGATGTAGCCAAATGACTTTCCTAACAAACACAGCTACTCTGCTGACCTTCAACACACTGCTAAAACTGAATAGTAGTTATGCTGAATTTTCATTTTACAACTGAGATGTGTTTTACGTTGACTTTACTTCTAGTATAAATAAAAATAAGAGACATAACAGACTACTTACAAAAAGCATCATAGTGCCATCCTGTGAACCACTGAGCAAGAGATTACTTTCAAATGAGTGAAAATTAACTCTGTTTACTGACCTCTTGTGATCACTAAAAACATGTTCTGAAAAATAAAACAATAACTCTTTTTTTCTGATCTTACAAATTTTCAAAATAAATGTGAAGTAATCTGGCAAAACTCTTCACATGGTGAAAAAAAAATGGATATAATAATCAGTATTTAATTTTTTTTTTTAATTATTAAAAATAATTTTTTGTTTAGATTTTCAAACAATTTTGAATTTTGTCACTAGTTTTATTTGAACTGAACTTATTGTATAATAAAGGACATGCCTATCCAAATATGATTTATTTTAATATAAAACTACTTATATCAGGCTTTATTTTTATAATATGCATGAAAAACTTCCATATTTCAAAAAGCTGTAATCAGATCAACTTGACATCAGATGAAGATGGGTTTAAACATTAAACATAAAACAGAAGATGATATATGTATTTTATTTTCACTGCTTTGTGGAATGGCCATGTTCACAATGAGTACATTTATGTGGTGGTGATGGTGTTGGAGTTGCACTCTCTTCACCTATTTGACCCATAACATTTGATATGTACTTCAAGATGTAGATGCGGCAACTCCTTCACTAACATAAGTACTATGGCTCCTTAATATCAAGATCATTTGGCTTGATCTCATCTGACTACTGTCATTCAAGTTATCAGTATACACTTTAAGCAGGTTCTGATAGGTGGGTTCAGAATATCAATACACATTTATTTTGACTGCTATACTGCTTTACTAAATATGGAAATGTTCATATATCTCAGTTTGTCCAAGGAAAGCTGACCAGTTATACACAGGAACAAAAACAGTACCATCTTACAGTCCACCAAGATATGGTACATTGAGCTAAACTGCTAAATCACTTGAGCTATGCCTTGCAGACAGTCAATTTCTCACCGAGTCATTATCGACCAGTGAGTAGTTTCCAAAGCATGTTTTTCATCCCTCAAGCTATAGTTCTGAAGATAGTAATGGAGAAGACTAATCATACAATTAACACGTTTCCTTTTCTGTACTGACTCATCAATTAAGAAAGTCACCTGCTTTGACACTACTTCAAACTCTTGGTATATTTTGGCCTTTTGTTTTTCTTTCCAAATCATTTGAAAGAATACTTGCTCTCTGCTGACATGATACAAATGTTCAATGGCAATCTTATGTAGGTTTGCCTTTTCTTCATCTGACTTGTTTGCAACCTGACTCATATTTTGCTGGGATCTCTGACAAAACTAGCATAAATCACTGGCAGGGCATATTGTCACAGTAAAGAGCAAGGATTGCTCCACAGTTGGTGAAATGTCGCAACAGAAACATTTTGATGATCAGTCAATGTAATAACAGTACAGTAATCATCATACACTTTCAGTTTTGAGCAATTTGTTGGTAACATCAAATCCACTTGCCAGCACCCATGGACTGATCATGGCAAATGCATTCCATGTGTCTCAGCAAAATTTGAAAGAAAATGTGTCACATAAACACTATCCTCCATCTTCAAAGTATGGATAATTTTTAACATTTCCATGTACGTTTTTCGAAGTACTTGATGAGTGCATTTTGTCCAGTTTTGTGCAAAAATGTTAATGTTTCTCTACAAATCCCATTCACTGTGTAATATATGGTAAGCCCTCTTTCTTCCAACCACATGAGCTCTCAGAAAAATGCATGCTACATGATACTTTGTTAAGTATGGCTCTGTCCAATTGTTCATGTCATTACAGGATAACTAGATTAAATAGCCCAAACTCCTCAGATGGAAACATTGATGAACATGGGCACCGACAAAAGAAATGACAGTTACAAATGTTTTATCAGCATTAATATCAGTTTCTTTTATTCCCTTTTTTTACAAAGTTTTTGTAACAAGTTGGTAAAAACATTAAATATTCAAAATAGAGACAAAAACAAGAATAATAATAAAATAAAAATTTCTGTTTTCATCCTATTTTTCAGTTTTCTAATTTTGACATCATGTACCATCCTAGACTGCACAACAAATACTTAATAAAGATTTTGATGTTCTTTTGAAATATGTTATGTAACATAATAATTACGTTGAATATTCCTTTTTTTATCTGATACTTAGGATAGGAATTTTCTGCATTTTCTGCACATACAATCACATGAATGTTTTCTAATGTAGTATCTTTATAAGTAGATTGGGATAAGTAATATTACCTTGTTTTGATCTGGAAATCTTATTTAAATCCCAAATCACAACAGAACCATTTGTTGCAGCAGATGCTAGAATAGATTCTGTAAAATAAAAGCACAACAGTAACTATTTCACATTTAATGTGTAATGATTGTATATTTAGAAAAAATACTAACAATGATACAAATTACAGAATTTCACATTACATAACAGATAAAACAATAATGATAAATCTTGCAATTTAATATTATATGTAATAATAATACCAACACAGTAAATTAAAAAAGGTAAAATAAAAATCTATTTAAAAAGAACAATTAATTCATAATGTTTCCATAAGAAAACATATATAAAAATTATGTTTTCATATCTTATCAATTAATTATTTTTCAGCTTTAATTTAGAAAGAGAAAATGTAATTTTGATGTATGTTAATAATGTATGTTAATGTGAGAAACAACAATACTTGTTACTTAGAGCTTTCATTTACTATTGCTTTATTCCATTTTATTTTATATAAAAATATAATCCAGGAGTACATAATGATGTGACTTAGTACTTATTAGTAAGAAATATAAACATATTGTTTTACCATCAATGTGATTCCAAGAAACATCAGCAGCTGAATAATTCAGGTTAATCCTGTTTCCAACACGAAGATTTGCTCTCTCTTTAAACATGTCATCTTCAATTGATATAATCCGAAAAACTGAAAATACATTATTTTGGATGAGACATTCATAATTTTGATTTGTTACTACATATTTTCACAGATAATACATAAAATAACACTGACAGAAAATTTTTTATTAAAGCAATCACTACAAATGTCAGATTTTAATTAAGACATGGTTTTATGTTTTCTATGAAATATCAAATTTTAAGTAAGATATATTTTTATATTTTCTAATTGACAAATTTTATTTCATTTTCCGATTACAAATTAAATTTGATGAATTTCTTAAACAAGAAAAATAAATATTTAGAAAACAGATAAATTCTAGTCTTGAACTTTTATAACCTTAGATAATGGGCATAGTTTATAAAATAAGCAATTAAATTCAAAGATTAACAATTATGTCTTCACAACTGTTCTGTGCAGTGCAGGAATACTCATTCTGCAACTTATGTTATAGGTCATGAGAAAAAAAGGATTTTACCTGTTCTGCCAGCTGCTATTACAAAAGAACAATCTTTGTTGACAGCAATAGCATTAACTGGACCCTCACAACTAAAATTCATTCCATAATCTGTCATTGGGAACACTAAAAATAAAACACTTTTAACAGTTTGGACAGGAACAATGACTGCATCAGTATTCAGACATAGTATAAAGAAAAGAAAGATGGAAGAAAAAAGCATGTCATACTTGAAATACATAAGAAGCATGATATATTTAAAAGATTATGTCAAGAAACAACGAAGGATGGATGAAGAAATGGGAAGGTGTTATTGATCTATTAATTTTTATTAAATGTGAACCAAATAAAAAAAAAGTTTTCCCTTCACATTAGTGTATCACTGTATGTGCCTATTTATATATGGTCAAAATAAATGTTTTCATAAAAAAATATATATATAATAAGAAAAGAAAAGAAAACTACAAATGCCTTTAAAAGTTTAAAAGTGTACTAGTTTCTTTTGTTATTTAATTCTCCCCACTTTTTATAACAAATTATAAAATTACTAGCATAGGTAAATTATGTTCACATGTTAATTACTTATTCATTTTCAGGATTCATCAGCCACATCTATGACAAAAAATTTCCTAATTTATGATTTTTCGAATGATAACTGAAAGTGTGAAGAAAATCACAAATTCTGATCATCAAACGGAAGATCGATTACGATCATTGAATTCATTGACAAATTTAGTAATGTTTTACATTGGTTTTGATTTTTAAATATGCCAGCATGAATAATCGTTTTCAATCAATATTTTTGTTCTTTAAAAATAATGAATTCTGTTTTTCGTTTCGTAATATAAAATATTTTAACCTTTTTTTAAATTTTAATAACACTGCATAAGAAACCTACTTTAAATTTTAAGACCGATATTATTTTGTCGCGTATTCAAACCAGGACTGGTACTCGGGTAATCGTATTGCGAAATAATAGAAAATACTGCGTAGTTACATTATTAATAACGGTGCGTCAATTGTAGAAAATACCAGTTAATATTTTCTGACTGGGTTTTTTTATTTTGTTTCATTTTGTAATTTGTTAATTGAATTTTATAATGGCTTCGTGGGGTTCTCCAGCTCAGAGTTATTGTCCGCGATCACCAGGAAACGAGTATCAAAATATAAGACAGAATCAGCCTCGATTTCCACAAAACTCTCCTAATTTTAGACCAGGCTGCGAAGCTCAAGGTCCGTATCGAGGACGAAATTGTGGATATTCACATACTCAGCGTCAGTATCATCCCTATCATCAAGACGTTTTTAAATCCCCTACAAGCTCACAACCTAGGCAGTTTACTCTAAATGGTCATAATATATCTAGAACTCAGCAATCAGTTATATGGAATGATAGGTCACAATCAAGGTCTTCGCCTAAAAGATTTCCAGAAACGACGAATTATAACCACAAGGTTTGATTTTAAAAATTAAATTACTTAAAAACTGCATGTTAAGAATATATTTCTTTTAAAATTATATTACATGAATTTATTTAAATTTAGCAGGAAAGCTAGCAATAACGTTCAAGTAAAAAGATAAAGAGATGTTTAGATTTTTACAACTTCGAATATTATATCATATAAGTTATAAGTATAAACTTTGTTCTCTCATCTAATATAATTTTGTGCTAAATAGTAAACCAATTAAATAATGAATAATTAGTCAATGTGGAAACCATAATCCTGAAAATAATAAGTAATTTTTAAAATATTTTTCATTTTTATCAAATAATACAGTTTTAAAGGTTGAAAATTATTATAATATCTATTTCACAGAGTCCAAGATATGATTCCAAAGCAAATTATGGAGGAAGCAATAATATTGAAATATATTATGACACAAGTATGTTGGACGACCCATGGCGTGATTTGATTCCTGTTCCTGTATCACATTCTCCATCCACTACAACGTGATACAACAGTGCCCAAAGTTTTTATTAATACACACAGTAGGCCTCTTGTTAGTAACTTGCCAAAAATCATTTTCTTTCAAACAGAATTGCTGAAATTCATTAGTGATTTTAAGGAAGGAAAAAAATGCTAATAAAAAAAATTAAGTAAATAAAATACTAATATTTTAGAGTACTGTTATCCAGATAGTTTAACATACTTAAATATATTACTTTTGTTGAAACAAATTTTACAGTTTTAATGGATTCAGTCATCTGGATGATATTTATATTTTACAGGTGTAATTTGTTGAATTGTTTTTATATAAAGCATGCTTCTGAAGAAGAAGAAAAAAAATAATAATAAAATGGTTGCAGTAGTGTATACACATTTAATTCATCACATTTGTTCCAAGCTAAATATGTAACAAATATTTAAGATACTGGATAGATTGATATTGATTATTACATTTTTTTAAATGTAAAAGAACAAACATAGAAAGTTTAATTTTACATAAATAAAATTTTGACCTGTATAAATAAATGAACAATGAAATAAAAATATCCAGATAGGTTATTTTACTTTAGTATTGTTGACCCTTGATTTCATGGACACTAGTTTTCTGGATTTCAGAAATCCAGAGCAAATCTTGAAAATTCACAAAATTTGAATTTACCACCGTTTCCTACTTGAAACCTTACATCTTAGTTCTTCTGTGTTCCCAGAATAGGATCACAGCAATTTTACATTTGCATCCGTAAACATCCCAAACTAACACATTTGACCCAACATACCCTATATTTTTCTGTAATTGTATGTTTTTTACATTTTCTTGACATTTGTTTACACTTTTTAAGTCTGATATTGTTTTTAGATTATTATATTACTAAAGTTTAATGTTTTGGTAAATTTTAGAGTTAATTTGTAATTTTCCAGACTAGTTCTCTCCCTATTAGTCCATGATATCAAGGGTCATCAGTATCTTATTTATTTTTATGTATACCTATATAATAAATATGCACATTTGGTATTGTGATTTACTTAACTTTTATTTCATTTTGATTTTATTCTGAGTAAATTCTATTAAAGATTTTTATTTTTATTCTTACAACTGGCAAATCTATAACTGAAAGAAACATATCTGTTAGTTAAAAATACAAACAGTGCAAATAAAATGCTTTTGTTTTAAACTGGTTTCAGCTTAAAACAATTATAACATAATCACTTAATCTAGAATTAATAAATTCTGTTTCAGCATGACAATCAAAATGCAGTTCATATGGTTTTAGTGTGTGTGTATGTGCGTCTGCGTGTGTGTGCACACATTTACCTTTTAAAACTGATATATTATTAGCAATATAGTTAATTAAATAATTAAAAGAATAAGATAGTTAATCCTTATAAAGGTTTTTATATATATATATATATATATATATATATATATTAATTTCATATTTTATAACAATTAAAAAGTAATTACAAACAGTAAAATTATCAAATAGTTTAATAGGAAATAAATAAATTAGAATGTATTAATGATGAGAGTACAGAAGTTGAAAACAAAAATTCACTATGTACCATTAATTACTTTCTCTTTGGATTCTTATTATGAAAATAAAAGGATACTGACTTTTAATGATTTTAAAGAAAGGAAGTGTTTATAAGGTTGTTTTTAGCTAAGTATAGTACATATTATTATTTTAATCTTATTAGCAAGTTAATCTAGAATCAGATATGTAGAAATCCAGTCATTTATTATATAAAATATCCAACAGTAGACTTCTTTGACATGTGGCATAATGTGGACACTTGGTGGAATCGAACCACCTCCTGAATGGATACTCCAAGAAGTGTCTTGTTTCATTCAGTCACAGTCAAAAGAAATACTTCTGCAGAAAATAACCAAACACTATATTTATTTTCATTTACTTAACATTAAAATTTCTAACTGCATTATTTCTTTTCTTCCAAACTATAGGGTCAAATACAGTCAAACCTATACTTATTTTGCATGTCTGTTGTAAAAGTTTAGTACTCCCATTTTATTTTTATTTCTTGTTTTATTGTATGTAATTGCTTGTGATTATAAACAAAATAATACACATTAAAAAAAATGTACCTACCTAAGCCTTGTTAATTTGTTTCATTTGGAAGTAATTCTGTTAATTCCTTTTACAGGTCTTAGCTGTAAGACTTTAATTTCATGTTAGTTGATTTCCAACACCAAGTTTATGATGTTTTGTATTTATTTTTTCAGTGAAGTTAAATGCTGTCACTTTGCTATTGTTATTTATATTATTTGAAGATCTCAAATTAATTTGTGACATTTCATTTTTTTAAATTCTGTCTGAAAAATTTGCACATGCAATTCTGCAGTTTTGTACAGTACTTTTTGTAGATACATGGACACCCTTTTCACTTTTCACACAGTATATTATTATTGACATTTCCAAATTAACAAAATACACTACAAAAACATACACACATACACATATATTGTTCAGTTCATGTGTATGTGTGCAGTGGCATCTGTCTTGTACAAACAGCATCATATATTTAAATATATAGTTAAATCTGAAGTCATTAGGTGCACAGAAATTCAGGTAACAAAGAAAATTTTAATGAAGCCTGTTCAGTCCCATTTTGTGTTTTGAAATTCAGAGGTTATTCAAACCATGTTCTAAGGAAAATTAAATCAGAGAATTAGAAAAGCCCCTGGGTCCAACAGACACATTTAAACCATATAAAGTCGAACATAATATTCCACTTCACTCAGGTTCTGGATCTACAGTAATCTGCAAAAAGACCAGATGCAGGCTTCATGACATAATAAAATTTCAGTCTATGATCAGTAACAAACAAACCAAAACTGAAATCAAATCTGAACTAACCTAGTTCCAAAAGTGTTGTGTATTTGATAACCTGCAACTAACCAAAAAAAAACACACACCAGTATGTTAGCCAAGCACAAAATATGTTGCAGTTAGAATTCTGTCAAAAATAAGATATTGGACATGAAATTACATTCCTGTGACAACGGATATTGGAGGATCATTTTCAAATAATCCCGAAAACTGAAACTGACCTTTTCAGACTTGAAAGAAGCTTTTTGAATTTGCTCATTACAAACACAAAAACCTTTTAGAATAAATGTTGAACTGGGCAAATGTAAAGACAGATATAAAATAATTTTCCCAATAATTTACAATTGCCGCAATGTTGACATTGTTGAAATAACTGATAATCTTGAAGTACTGATTCCAAAGTTCTCAGCTGTTTCTGATTTAATTTGGGTACAAATTCGGAACCTGATAATAACTTAATTTTGAATTTTAATGAAATATGTATATATATATATATATACGTTTGTGTGTATGTGTGTGTATATATTGGCCATTCTGTGGTCCATTTGTGCAATGTGTTAAACAGTTGATTATTCTTTTTCTATACAAGACATTTTTGCTTGGTTAACACATCAAGCATACTTGTCCATAATACATTTTTTATAATAAAAAATAAGGAAAAAATATAAGTAAAATCACTTTTTGTCATCATTAATGAATACGGAAATTTAAAACAGTTATTTTATCTAACATTTTGTTTTCCCATTCACTCTGCAACTGACAGGCCTTCTTTAGAGGGAGACTGGTAGCCTCTAACTAACCTTTTCACTGCTTTCCCTACCTGTGCTGTGATACTTTGGGAGCATTTTAGTTGGTGTGTGGTTCTGGTTTTTTTTTTTCAGTCTTTCCTTTTGTTTTCTCTTTGCTGTTCTGTTAAATTTTCATTATTTCTTTCTCTCTGCCTTCTCTTTCTTTATCTTTCTGCAGCCAGGCATTCTGGTTCACAATTTTCCATATAGGTTCATGTCTTTCATTCTTCTAACTACCCATTTGGTCCAAATTATTGAACATTGTGAAATATATTCTTATCTGTCATCTACTTGTTACACAATTCTCTGCTCATTTGACTACTTATAGATATTTGATAACTGCTGTACATACATGTATTTTCTGAGCCATCAGCCATCTTGGTTGTCACATCCTGGATCAAACTTTCAGTTAGTTGTTTTAACCATTTAGCATAAGCTATTACTTACATAGCTTCTAATTAGTTGGTCCTGTTGAGTAGGAGGAAAACTGAAAAGTATTTTTGTTTCTAAGGAATGTTTCTTAAATAATATTAACTTTTATATGTCGAAGTAGCCAGAATGTGACATTGTATGATTTGCAAATTAAATGTACAAATTGTGATATTAAAAAAGGCAAAGTAGGTTTTTCATAGACATTATATTGTAGATATATTGTCTTCACACCTGATTTAAGAGGTGGATATAATATTAATGAAATATTACTGAAAAGACAGATGTCACATCCAGGCTTACAAATTTACATTTTCCAAATAAATGTGTGTGTGTGTGTGTGTGTGTGTGTGTGTGTGTGTGTATATATATATATATATATACACACACACACACATACATATATACATATATACACATATAAACATATATACATATACATACACATACACATACACACATACACATATATATACACACACACACGTATACATATATATATGAAATGTATATGTATTTATGTGTATGTATGTGTGCATATGTGTACGTGTATGTATGCATGTATAGATATATATATATATATGTATATGTATATGTATGTATTTAAAAACATTTCCATACATAAAACTATATATAAAAACATTAAGGTGTTTAAAGACACATTTCTAGAAAAAAACGATTATAAGTCTGTTTATATCTATTTCGAAAACAATTTACAAAGTATCCTTTCTCAAAATCTATTTGTAACATTTAATACAAATAATTTGTGGGGAAAAAATGTATTTCAAAATCTATTTAAAACTATTTCAAACACTATTTAGATGGTATCCTTTCTCAAAATCTGTAAAAAATTTAACATTTCAGAAAAACAAATTCCAAAAAATTTGAAAAAATAGCATATCCTTTGAAAACATTTTGAAACATTTCCACACCTTTTACTGATTCGATTTGTAAATCAGTTGGAAACATAACTTTATACAGGTACATTATTCAGAAAATTGCATCGAGAGTAAAATGTCCCATAGACTTTGGTTTTCCCTGCAAGCTATGATGGAACATGCTGTTATCAAATTGTTCATAGCTGTCTAAGTTTAAATATTCTTCCTTCATAATTCTGAATACAAAAAGAACACAAGTGGTGGAAAAATGAGATGTAAAATAGTGTATAAATATGAAGAGGTGAACAAATTCACATGGAGATGGTTCTCACATGCCCAAGCCTGTTGTGAACTGGGAAAATATCTTGGTCTACATAAAATCAAAAGACAAGTACAAAAGTGATGGCATAGTGGATGAAAGTGATGTTGATGACAATGCAGAACATGTATGATATTTGGATGAAGTCATGAAAATGGAATTGATGATTACAGATGTTGTTCTTAGAAATAAGTATATGACTTCACAACACACCCTGGACCTTTTTACCTCAAAAGCCCATTTAGACAAGGTTTTTATAAAATAAATATGCATGGAATGATCAAATAGTTTGAATGGAAAAGGTTTGGCAGGTTCTTGTGATTGGACGAAAACAACCACTCCTTGCACTGCTGGAAGTGGTAGATGCCCTCTAAAAAATCACATAAAGCTGCCTTACAACAAAGTTATTTATTTTGGAGAAAACAAATCCAATTTGGTATGACTGTGTTCTTTAGCAGTGGAAAGAGAAAGAGCTAGCAGCTAGTATATAGGTATATGAAATCATCTTATCTTTTTAACCTCCAAACTGATTTTCTTCATGGCAATTTTTTTTCATAGTTGGACCGTATCCATTCAAATTCCATTTTCCATAACAAAACAATTCCTCTTGGCATTTTAGTTTTTTACAGCTATTTGTTTTCATCTGCTTTGCAAGGTAGTTGCCATAGTGGTAAAACATCAAAAACAGTTTTATCTCCCAAAATGTAAGCTTTGAAAATGACAATCATACCGTCCAATCACCACTTTTGGCTCCAAAACCCTGAAATATTAATTATTACTGATGCCAGGAGTGTGCACACATGAATGAACAAAGTGTCTTGAAAACTGGATAGATTGGGAATAAAGTAGCAGCCCAGTAGACTACTGGAGTTAGAATTTTGTTATCCTGTGGGAAATATTAGTAGCTGGAACACCAGAGGTTACTAGTAAGGTCAGTTCATGTGTTTATATATACACAACCACAGACTAGTTCTCCTTGTTTAATGCAGTTTCACTTTGTGCTATACTTGATTAATAGTAACATGACGAGCACAGTAAAAATTTAGATTAATACTCATTTGATTTTTCTGCAGGAAAGCAAACACTGGCATCAGTCACTGGGAAGGAGCATTGAAACTTAGCCACTAATGCCAGTTGGTAATATGCTGACAAGCAGATTGAACTGGTTGCTAAACAGCAGCCACTTAGTGCACATGCATTTTACACTAACAACATTATTTTATTGATTTCTTTTTTTCTATTAAGTGCTTTCTAAATATAAACCCTTAACAATGTCTAAAATGAGTCACACTATAAAGTAATGAAATTGTGTTTGATAAACTTGATTGATTAACTGCATTAATCAAGGGACAACTGTATATCCACACACACTTCAATCCTGTGAAGACTGGAATGTTGCACATACAATATTTCTTTTATCCTGCAATATTAAATAATACAGAAACGAAATGAAATGTTTTATTTGTTTTAAGAGTAGAAGATTTATACATCAAAAATAAAATAGTTCTTTAATAACAATTTAATTTTTAAAATGAAAATGATTTCAGTTTGGCTTTTAAGATCTAAACCAGTAACTAATCGCTATTACATGTGACTACATACACCTTTCTAAATTTAACAAGGTCATAATAAAAACATCAAGAGTTAACCATCACTCCAACAGTAAACAGATTTTTCTTAGTTTCTCACAACTGTAAGTTCATCACAATTATTACAAAATGCATCAATCTATTTAGTCTGTAAACTGACAATGTGAGTGGAATTTACTACTGATCACACAGTGCTGGAGTTTAGCTTTTATTTCATATAGGTTTTTATTTTTCTTAAATATTATTTTATTAATACTGTGCAACAACCAGTAATCCTACTACACTTTAGAAAGTAATCTTTCAGTGATACAAAGTATCTCTTTACAGTAACATCCCAAACACACACCCCCTAAAAAAAAAAAAATTAATAAATAAAAATAATACACAAAAAGAAAGAAAAACGTTTTCAAATTTGTTTTTATTCTTACCTCCAAAAATGTTTTATTTTTTTATTTTGTAAATCCCTCCTCCAGCATATGTTTTAAGAGTTTTAATTAATGTTTTGAGAGATTTATTTATATATGAAATATTTGACCATTACTAAAAGTTATTATTATTCTCTACTCCTTTCTATGCTAGTTTAATTGTGTGGTTTTTTTTTTTATGGTTTTTTTGTATTAAATTCACAAATGGGCCATAGTTCAGCAGTCAGTTGCCAGAACTGGTCGGCCTTGATGAAATGGACATTTCTAGAAAGGTGATTTAACAAGGAATCCCTAAATGTTTATTTATTATTATTTTTTCACTATGATAATTTGAATGGTGATGACCTTCTAACCTTTATGTGAATCACATGAACATTATATGACCGTGCATAAAAAATTTAGTCCAACATAATTTCTACACAAAACAATCACACAAACAAAAATAATAATAAAAAAATTGAGAATTCTTATTAGCCTGAAAATGAAGTCAAAGGATGCATGCCTAAAGCTAGAAAGTACAAATACAGTGTGGAAACATTGATTATGCAAGAACCCTGCTCAGATGATTGTGAAGTATGTACAATAGGCCACTCAGAGTGTCCTAGATACTGAGGATTCACTGATTACCTTAATCAGTGTGATTAATTACTTGATACTGAGTGACACCATTTGGTCACCATCAAAGAAACACATTAAAATTTTATACAAAACTTGACAACTCAAATGTAGCTAATAGCCAAATCCTGAAGATTGTATGAATTAAAGTCTTCCACTATGCCAGCGGAAGAAATCATAGTTTGCTAAAAACCATTCCTATATAGTTCAGAATTAAATCTTATCCATGTGAAAAATGTAAATATCTTTAATACCAATTACCTAAATTCCAATTCTGGCCATTATTTTGAATGACTTGACACAGAATGACTAAAATACGAAATAGCTGAGATAAAAAGAATCAATTTACTGCCAATGTCGAGTCTAAGGCACACATTTTAAGGTCAAGATACTTTATTTTTTTTATTACTTCTTTATTTTGGTTTAATATGTATGTATTTTTAATCTTACAAAGTGGTTTTAAAGTAAATACCATTTATATTCTGATATTTGTCTTTGTTGTTATAATTCTGCCCAGGTAACTTGCCTTTACCCCACTCTTCTTGTTATTTCCATGTTCTTTTGCTTAATTTTGTACTAAAGGCCATGTTTTTAATTTTTGTTTTGTTTTTATTTCTTCTAAAAAAAAAAAATCCCCTGAAATGCCCAAACATTACAAAGCATCTGTAAATGCTTTTTAAAAATGTAGTATTATTTTACACTGGTTTTTCTTTTGTATTAACATGGTATATTTAAAATAATACTGACATATTTAACTAATAAATAAATAATAAACAACTAAAAGTGTATGTAATTCCTGAAAGCAAACAAAGATAACAGAATACCTTATTTATCTAGCCTATCAGAACTAATGAACATTCTTGTTGCAAGAATATTCTATTTTATTATATATTTATTTTTCCCAGTATTTAAAAAAGAAATAGAAGAAAATTAAACAGATATATCTTTATTAACATTTTCCCACGTGATTTTGGCAAGCAGGAAGAATCAGTTATTGTATTCACTTCTATACAAGGTAACATATTCATCACACCTCAGTACTAAATTATTTTATCATAGTCTGGCCAATAAATAAATAAATAAATAAATAAAACTAAATTCCTTTCAATTTCATAAATCTGCAATTTTAGAAGTAATTAGATGCATTAACCGTTAATGCTTTTAGATTTGGACATTACTTTGGTATTAGCAATTAGTTTCAGGCCTAATATAACAGAAGACACAAGGAAAATGTAGTACTCCAGATTATATTAATACGTTAGTAGCAACATTATTGATTTGGAAACAGCCATTTATAAATATAAGCTATTAATTTCTTTTTACAGCAAACAAGACCATAGGCCTGAATTTATGCCAATATTTCACTTTTCTTTTACAAAACATAACATCTTTAAACTTTGAGATAGTAGCATTTTAAAGAAACAAATAATTGGCATCTACAGGGTTATACAATGAAACAACAAAATATTTTTCAAATCAGAATAACTGTTAGAATTATAAAAATATATAGGAATGTAAAATATACTACTTTTGATGGTGGTACTGAAGTTCTATAAACCCACCTGTATCTTTTTCAAGAGTATATAGGCAGATCCCGTCTTCTAACTTCATCACTATTTCCATTACAAGAAAATTATCCACGATACTTTCAGAGAATTATCATCATATTCATTTCTTATTCAGCTGTTTTCCCAAAAGTACAGTGAAGAATTTTTTCTCAGGATAACACAATATTATGCTGTATTAACCATTTCACATTTAACTCTGGTCACTAGAATGTTCAAAAACATGGTTTTTTTCCAGTAACATTTTTCAAACTGCACCTTCATGAGAAACAAAACAAAGCAACCACTGTTTTGTATATATATATATATATACGATCATTTCGATGTATCACTTTTTACACATCCATTTACCACCATTTCTTTCTGCACATTTCGCACATCTTCATTTGTTAATGTATAATTTTATAGTCAATGTTGCATTCGTTAACTTGTTTTAAACTGGCATGTAGGCACACTTTGTCTTGGTCTATAAATTCTTACTTTCCTTCAGAATGCAAACAAATGTTTACAAAATCTTTAGCGTTTTAATATCAGATATCATTATCAAACTGCAATTAACAATAATACATGCTACTTTTTTAAATACTTGATTGCAAATACAGAATGAACTTAATTATGAAAAAGAATAAATGAAATTAAAGATTTCTAAAAAAAAAAAAAAAAAAAAAAAAAAAATTTCACAATTAATAATTTACAGGATAAAGGATCAAGACCTAATATTGATGGACTGCCAAAATTCTATTTAAAAAGATAGGATAATTGAATACAAAGCTGAATTCTGAACATAACAGTGAAAACATTTATAACAACACATATTATTGCAAACATTTTAAGATTTACAGTCTGAAAGGCATATATGTATACATATAAAACATACATGAATCAATCACTATTTCTTAATCTCTTTGTACTTTTTAATTTACAACTATAGTTCAATACAAGTCCAAATTTTACTTTAATTGAATATATACAAACTGGCCAACATACATTGACAACTCAATAATAAATATAAACTTCAATAACGGGTTTTTCAATAAATATTAAAATAGTAGTTATTTCTGAAATAATGTGCATGTTTACAAATAACATTTAATGAGCAAATTTATACTCCTTAATGCATTATTAATTTACGATGGCTCCTCTGTTCATGGAGGTTGAGAGCATTTCAAACTGGCATAACAGTTTGCCATTCTAAAGTTGAAGGGGCATTCCAGCAGTTTTCATTTATTTCAGATTTATTAGCACTTTGTTTGAAAAATGTTCAGTAAGATACAAATAAAAGGATTGGGATGACTTTTTAATTTAAAGAAGAAAAAACAAAAACAATTTAATTTAAATCATGCTTGACTATAACAAGTATATTTGAACTTAGATTTTGTAAATGAAAGAAGAGCAAGTCCAAAAATTAATTTTAAAAGTTTCATGCAAACTGAAGAACTGAAGATGCACAAAACATTTAATTAAGTAATTTGTAGATTTCACTCATATACATTATATATATATATATAAAAATTAATTTAATAATTTCTTGTTAAACAATCAGATAACCGACATTTATGTTTAATAACTATATACATGTTTTATCAATACATAACAAAAACAGTCTCTCATTATTTGTTTATTCTCACCATTTAAGAGCAATATACAGCAGCTGAATTTTTAATACATTAAAATGTTTATCTTAAGTGTGTACATGATGAACATAAATGCAAGTAACTGAACAATTTACAACATAAGGGGAAAATATTTGAATCACATTTTATAATTATATGTTTTGAGAAAAAAACAAAAAACAAAATGAACTAAGTATTTATTATTCTTTTAAACCTTCATCTACTGTTACCATCTTTTTTCTTTTCAAGGCAAGAACCATAAAAACATCACAATTCTTTTTATTAGTTTTATATAAGCAATTAATAAAATGCATCATAAACAATATATTTTTGAAAATATCCAATTCAGATATACATATTTTAAAGGATGGGTAATATTTGCAAAATATAATTTATAAAGGCAGAATACATTATATAATTACATGATTATTTAAAACATAATAATAACAAAGACAATATAGCAAATGACTGAATCTTTTTCTTTTAAAAATCATTCACGTCAGAAGCTGAATTAATGACAAATTTCAAGAAGAAAAAATGAAACAGATTTGTGATCCACATTCACATAATAAATTTTACATTAATAACAAAGCATCCAGTTGCTATTATTTACTTTATAGAACAATCATATTTAATAAATATTAAAGATCTGAACATATGCAACTGAATTTTAATCAATTGTTAATTCACCATGGGCATATTATTTATTAATATTGGAAAATTTGCAAATTATGCCAACATATTACTAATTTTAAAGGATCTGCTCAGTAATAGTAGTAGATCAAAATGTAATCTACATCTTTCAGTTTGTTTGTATAATTATCCATTATCTAAGAAAACTTTACTTCAAGAGGATACGAAAAAAGATAACAAAACTGAAAAACAAAAGCATTCACATAAAAAAATTAAAAAAACAAGTGCTCTGATGTTCCATTAACACCAGCAAAGTTCATAGAGATAGCATTTTTTTCTTTCTGTCAATCTTAAGAAAATAAAAAGTATTATATATATATTTAACTTTTTCTCAGATTTCAGATTAAAAAAATAATGTCTGCACTCTTAAAAACATTAACTACACGACCTCAACCACACAGAACCAAATACAAGTAAACTATAAAATGAAGTAATATTGAAAGTAATCAAATGTCATTGCCAGCCCATCAGACCAGAATTAGAATTGTATGAATCTCTTTTTCTTTCATCACGATCATTTCCAAACCTCCGACCATATCCAGTAGTATGCTTTTGAGATAAACCAGATGGCAAGCCTGGTGGTGGTCCATGGGGAACTCCTCTCCCACGTCCCCGTGTTGCAGATTCAAAATAGGGCATTGATTGTGTGTTTGGAATGTTTGTAGTTAGAGGGTCACAATAGCCATCACTTTCTCTTGAATCATCTGAACCACGATTGAACTGTGCCTTAATTCTGACAGTTGATGCCGACTGTGTTATAACACTGGAAATGGGTGGGATGCTGGATATTTCACTACTAGAGACTGCTGGTACATTTGTATTTCCCATGCTTGAAACTGGTGACTCAAAATTATGAAAATTATGAGGGCAAGAGCTTTGTCCTTGCACAGGAACATTACTGATAGTACCAGAATTACTGCTAGCTGGTCTCACTTTTGATCCACCCATAGCAACAGGAATACCCTGTTGTGCTAACAACTGGGCAAGAGCAGCTTTTACTCCAGCATGTTTATCATAGCCTTGTTGAATCAGTGTGTTAGTAAAACCTGAACTGGTTGTACTTGGAAATACTGCACTCTCAGTTGTCACAGTGTGTAGAAAAGCAGAAGCTCCTTGGTTGTCAACATCAAAACCAGTTTCTTTGGTAAAACATTTAGTTACAGGTTCTACAGGTGATGTGTACATAGCAGAAGACTGTTTGTCTTTCACAGCCGAAGCAGCTTCAAGTAACTGCTGTTTTAAATTGTCCAACAACTGTGTTGTTTGCTGGTCAACATTAATGTTCAAACTTTTTGCTATCTGTGTGATACTGATCCCTCCACTCTGGGTTTTAAGAAGTTCAATCAAATCAGTAATCTGACTCTGTGTAGTTTTACCACTAATTATCTGGTCTCTGCTACAAGTTGATTTTTCTAGACCAAATGCATCACCACCCCCAGCCTCTTCTGCTTCAACTTTGTCAGATAAAGCCAAACCAGGAATAGAATGTAAGTCTTCAGAATTCCCATTTCCATATGGCTGTTTACGGTCACCTGTTCCTGAAGACACAGATGTTATTCCTGATGTTTCAGTAAGGTATGGTTCTCCTGAAGTTCGTACGTCAACTGGAGTTTTTGAAAGTTTTCCTTGTGACAAAGGTATTGTTGCTGCAGCAGCACGACCAACTGGTGTCACTTTTATTCCTTGTGGAGTGGATGCCTTTGAGATAACTCCACCGACTTCTTGCTCCTTTCTCATCTGTTCTCTCAGCATTCTTTTCCTGTTCTTACACCATAATTCATGACAATCTTGATCTTTGGGTAAACTGGAAAAAAAGTGTCATTACAAACTTTACTATTTAACACATTATGAAAAGATAATACTAAAATTCCCCAAAACAACAGATGATGATGATGACAATGACAATGTGTATGTGTGTGCGTGTGTGTGTGTACAAGAATCTGAAAAACACTTAACATTTAAAAATAAATATTTGTTTCCATTTCATTGACATATATTTTAGTTCTAGTCACTTCTGAAAAAGACAAAACATTTTATAACAGACACCCTAATTTAACCTGACAAAATTTGTTAAATTTTCCTTTTAATTATTAATTTAAACTACAGGCAAATAAAAAAGATAATAAAAATCATAATAAGAGTTTTCATCAAATCAGAAAAAGAAAGCATAAATCTATCAGTAACCTTCTTATTTATATAAATAAAATAAAATAATTCTGTCTTAATTAAAATATATACCAAATTAGTCAAAGATCATACAACTTACTCTGGGGGTGGAATTCGTGATGGAACAATATTACAAAGCCAAGGACTATTCAGACCTTGTTCTGCAGTACATCTTCGTCCTGGGTCCAGTTCTAACATATGATCCATCAAATCTAAGGCAAGTTTTGGTAAGCTTCAAAAACAAAACCTGACAAGTTAGAATGTGTATGCCAAAAATCAAGTGTACATGAAAACTTATTGGCACATACCTTTTGCTGCCTTCTGAAATTAAGCTATATTTATTTAATTTAAAAGAAATTGAAAAATAATCATTAACTTCAAATGTTTCATTTATAAACTGAAATTAATTTACAAAGAATGATCTAATGGTATGATATATTCCAGATTTGCATTTTAATGTTCATAAAACGAATTACATCACAAAAGAAAGAGTAAATAAATAAAAATTCATATATTAATAGAGTGCAAACAAATTTTAAATCACAGATACTTAATGCTAAAATAATATTATAATAGTTTTCTTGAAGTTAAACAATCTAATACATACAATGAGAATTCTTCACGAAGTCGTCTCCTATACTGGCGTTTAGGTTTAAATGTGTGAAAAAGAGGAAGTTTTATCACATCAGGCCACACTGCTGGACATGGAATTCCACAAGTTTTGCTGATCAGCTCCAACTGAGGAAATTCCTGGTTGGCTTGAAAAATTGGTTTTCTTGTAAATAGTTCCCCCAAAATGCAGCTGAAGGTGGGATGGAAAAATAAAAAATAAATTATTCTAGCTTGAAAGGAAAATCCATTAAAGAATAAGTATGTTTAAGGAAGAAAAAAAAAGAAAGTTATAAGCTGCTTCATGAAATGCTGCTTATCATTTACACTGATAACACAGAGAACAAAAGCAGCAGATGGTAAACTAGTTTAATTATGTAGCTGTCTATAAGTATAAATCAATTATTAAATCAATAAAAGCATAAAAAATACAAATACATTTAAATTCTTCTCTTTCATTCATTTTGGTTTTGTAAACAGGAAACAGTGCAACAATGGTAAACATCTAATTAGACTTCACAAGAAATACGCAATTAAGAAATCACTGTCAGTGTGAAGAAATATTCTTACCCCAAACTCCATACATCAATTGCTGGACCATAACGTTCCTCTCCTAAAAGCAACTCTGGAGGTCGATACCACAAGGTGATCACTTTATTGGTGTACAAACGATCACGATCATCGGCACAGTAGTAGCGAGCTAAGCCCAGATCAGCCAGCTTTATGTGCCCTCTGAATAATGAAACATGTTTTTATAAAAAGGACAAGAAAAATTATGAACTCTACACCTATCTAAATATCCGAGTTACAGGGATAAGTTAAAATGTATCAGATGAAAGCAAACACATTTTTTTTTGTCAAAGAAAGGCTGAAACTTTACCAAATATCAAGTATATGCTATATCATTTGTAAAGCAATTTTTTCAGTTTTCTTTCTTTTTTCTTAAAATAGTAAGTTTGATTCAATAAAACAATTTTATATACAACGTTTAAATATTACAGATGTTCTTAATTAGTAAAGCAATATTAAAATGTAAGAATAAATTTATTATTATTTTTTGACAGATTAATTAAATGAACGACCCATACCTGTTGTTGAGAAGAATATTAGAACATTTTATATCCCTATGTAAGAAATTCTTTCTATGACAATAAAATAAACCATCTAGCAGTTGTTTCATAAAAGATGCTATATGGTCTTCTTTGAAATTCACAAATCCTGACTCTAAAAGTCCCATCAAATCATGGTCCATATACTCAAACACCAGATAAAAGGCACCTAAAAAAGATTAAACAAAATACTAAAACATGATTCATTCTAAGCTACAGCATCAAAAGCAAATTCAGTGATAAAAAAGATTTACTCTATTTCTAATTATTTAGCTTTTTAAATTTTATTTATTTTATTAAATAAAAATATTAAAAACTTTAAAAAAATAAATAATAAAAGACAATTTGTCAAACAAGAGTTGAAATAAGTTACTACTAACCTTTGTCTTTCTTGAAATCAGAAGCATCTTGTTTGTCAGTTACTATTTCTTTAAGATTTACAATGTTTGGATGTTGCAGCTGCCTTAAAATTTTAATTTCTCGAACAGCTGTTATTGGAAAACCTTCTTTTTCATTTTCTAAACGGACTTTTTTCAAGGCTACAAATTCATCTAAAAATAAGGAAATTTTCGTATCAGATCTGCAGAATTAATTGATATAAACATATAATGAATCCTAAATGAAAGTGAAACAATCTTTGTTATTTTTTTAACATACTATTATAACTTAATTTTTTGGTTAGTATGGCATCAGCTATCACCATTTCAGTCTGTTTTCTTTTTCCCCATTTATCTGCTTGTTTTTGAGACAAACAAAACATAAAAACAATGTGGGATGTACCTGACACAGTATCCTTGGCTTTGTACACCTGTCCATATGTACCTTCCCCAATAATTTCCAAAATTTTGAACCAGTCGACACACCTCTCCCCCCAGTCACCCATGCTGCGCTCACTGTTTCGTCTCTGACTGCAGATTCTGAAATCCAGAAATATCATATTTGTAATTACAAAAAATATTTTTATATCATATTATGAGAACTGGCAAGTTATATGCAAACTAAATTTTTAAAAAGTTAGTAGAAGAACTAAAAATGAGAAAAAATAAGATTATGAAATCAGTTTATCTCATTATCAATGGTCTAAAATAATATTATTAAGCCCGAACTTGAATGTATATTTAGGTTAAGAGCTATAAGAAACCATAATAGGATGAAAAGACTTCAAAGAGAAATTTCATGTTGGTTTTCTTCTGTAAAGGTTTAAATCCTAAATTCACAATAAATGCTATGGGTGAAGGAAAATAACAAAAATACAAGTTTAGCTTTAAATGTTAATTGCATAAAATAATGCAAGTTACTGCATAATTAATGATTTGTGACGATATGTAAACATTCTTCACAAAATATTTATTTTATACAGGTCATAATAAGTTTTAAATCTATATGTAAATGAAAAATAAACTGAAATTTCAATTCAAGGCAGAAGCAGAAAATACTAAATGTGGATCAATTTGATGAATATTTTTTTTTTTTTTACAGATTTACATTCCTGAACATTTCTACTTTCAGGTCTCGTATGTCAGATCCATTAAAAATGTCTTTTTTAAGCAGTAAAAATGCATTTACAAGCACTAACCAATTATATTTGCATTTGCAGGCCATAGCATCAGCCATTTTCTTTATACTAACGATCAAGTAATACATATGAAACATATGCAAGACAGTGCAAAGCAAGTAAGCAAAACAAGATTGTGTCAGGAATCGATACTGAATCTGGCACCTTCGTTATCATAATCTTTTGTTTTGGGCAATATATTTCAAATGGGGAAACAAATGACTTTATACTTATTGCTGACTGAGCATCTAAAATGTTCAAGCAAGACTGAGATTGAGAAATAAATAATAGGGTATAAACACGTTCCTCTTCATATTTCTTGTTTTTTTCTCATTTCCTGTTTTTCAATCTGCATGTGACACAGAATCAAAATTTCTTTGTAACTATATATTCAATTCTAATGAAACATGGCAAATTTTAAAATTAGATTCTTTCAGACATTACAACAGAGAGAATTTGGTGATATAAAGACTGACAGTTTAATAGAGCACACAATTTTTAAAAGTTTTAAAAAGCCTAATATTCTATCTGTTTATTCTGGTTTCAGGACTTGCATGCAATAAACTTGAACAAATTGCAGTTAGGGTTCATACTATTATCGTTTTACTATCATTTGCACTTGTTTTCTGCTGCATGTTGCCTTAATTTAACATTAATTGGTGTGCATGCATGTGTGCAAGACATTTTATACAAATTGGTATTTGTTTAATTTAAAAACACTTTCTTTACAAACAATTTCAAAGTAATCTAGATAAATGGCCGTATTTAGTGCACAAGGGAGAGATATTTATGACTTGACCCAGACTTTGAAATTTGTCTTAACCCTATGGGAGCAAATACTTACTCCCAACACTTAATGTTTATTATTATTATTATTATTTGGAAAAGTAAAGTATTAAGATCAGTTAAACAAGAAAAATAATTTTAAAAATATTACTATTCATAAACATGACAAACTTAAGTTGTTTTACAAATTCCAATATAAAATATTATATTTGAGTTTTGGCTTGTCAGACGATCTAGGTTTGTCCTTTTATAGCACTGTAGCAGCTAGTATTTGCTTGTTCATCTTTAATTCAAGGAATGAAAGTAGTGGTTTTAGAAAAGGTGATGACAGAATATTCTCAACATGTGATTTTTACCATCAACTGATGTTTCACACACGTTCTATTGGCAATATAGTAATATTAGATATATGAAACGAAAACAAATTAAGAATGCAAATGAATGACAGATAGCAATACACATCTATACAGCAGCACTGTAGATGCTTGTACCTGTTAATTTTGATTACTGTTATTACTGACAGTATGTCATTCTGTTACATTAAAACTCTGAAAAAATTATTAACCTTTGGACTACCAATTTAATTTAGGGAAAAAGAACTGCATATTAATTTAGTCAGATATGTTTCTTCAAATTTTATTCTAATTTAATTTTTTATTTTCTTGTGTGAAGTACAACCAGAACCCAATATTTATGTCCTTTATTGTGAAAACAAAGTTTCAGTGACACATATTTTTCTTAAAAACAAAATATAATATATATAAAGCATTCATACTCGAAAATGAAAATAAGAATCATACTTTGGTTTCCTTATTGTTGACTGGTGTTGTTCTCTCCTTGTTTCTGCTTCTGTGTTTAACTCTTGTGCCTGCTCCTGTTCATAATCAGCCTCAGGATCATCCATCATTGGAGGCATGGGTAAATCAGTTATCTTTTTACGTGGTTCTGGTTCTCGCTCACTGATTAAAAAAATGTTTAAGACATTATGAAAAACAACATCATGCAGTTAACCTTAATAATGCTAAATATTTATTCTATTGTCAGTTTCTGTATGTAAAAAAATAAAAAATTTAAAAAATGTATACATACACGTGTGCGTGCGTGTGGTCACAATTCACAAAAGCATTTTATGTAATAAAATCACTAACAGTAATACAGTTTATACTTCTTTTTTTTTTTCTTCTGTGAATATTCTTTAAGTAATATTATTTCTCTGCTGTGTAACAACAAACTATTAAAAACAGAATATTTAAAATATTACTTGTATGAGTTGAGGCTAGAGTTAGAATCAACAGGTGAAAGAACAGGTAGTGGTAATGGCTTTTTGGATGGAATCTGGGCTGGGGGATGGTAAGCCTGTCTAGATTCCTCCAGCTGTGCATTTCCCTTCTGTTTGCTTTCAAGTCTCTGTTCATGACTCTTTGGTCGATGGTTATCTGAAAACCCTCTTTCATCAGCTGGTGTATGTGGTTCAGTCCTCATCACCCGCCTTTCTGCTTGCCCACCACCCATTTTTAGATTCTCTACTTTAATAACTATACAATCATCACTCATATGACACATAGATCTTTCCTGTTTTTTAGCTGGTGGCTGTCCAGTGGGAGTTATTTCACGTTTAATCTGTTTCTGGAAGTCTTTATTGTCATGTTGATGATGCTGCTTGTCAACAATAATCTGGTGTTCATCTCTGTTTCTCAACTGTTTATTTTCTCTGGCCTTTCTGTGTTTACTTAGTTCATAGGCCAAACTACCAGGTGCATATTTTGGTTCCCTTGAGTGTGAACTGCCACAAATTGGAGTAGGTGATCTACTGGATGAATCTACATAATGTCCTCGAGAATGACGATCTAAATAATTTTTTTTTGAATAACGAGACTGACTTCCTCTTAATGGTGATCTAGGTGAGCGTGAACGTCGTTTATGTTTTCTGAAATACATATTCATAATTTAATACAATTTGTTATGACAGGAAACAAAAAAGACATTGTTCCTGGGTAAAACTGTTTAACATACTATAATAGATATAAGCAGAATTATTACCATTATCATTGACATTGTTGAATTCAGACAGGAATTAAATAGTCAAGATAATAAATAAAATGTTTTATAACTTTGTGTACAAGGGAGATTTCGCACATAAATATGGTCCAATCAGCATTGCAGATTCTGTATTCAACTAATAACACATGTGTGATGAGTTTTAAATTAGATATTCTGTTTTGAACTTGGTTGTTTTGGGGGTTTTTTGCCATTTATTGTAGATTTGGCCATTTTCCTGAAATTGTTCAACTGTTGGCAAATTAGTGTTTGCATACAACTTTACTTGTGGTAAATGTAATTTATGATGTTAATGATGAGATTGGTATGAGTTCAAAACTGTCAAAGTTTAGTGAAAATGATTCTGTTGACTGCTGTTGTTTTTATGAATCCACATACAACACAATGCAGAAATGTGACTAGTAGAAGATTGCTTCCCTTAGAGCGAGAAACCTGAAACATGACTAACTTTTGTTTCATACTTTTATATCACCTTCATAAATTTTGTGTTAATCTGGTGGATATTTTTTTTTTATTATTATCTTAGCACTAATTGCTAGCACTAATTGCTCTGCCTTGTAAAAATATCCTTAAGCTAACAATGTGTTAAGCAAAGTAACGTAAAGCCCTCATTTTTGGTTTTTAAAATTGCACAATGGCAGACAACATCTGTACTGTGCAGGGCTTAAAGTGGCCGAAATTCATATTTCAGCTTTTAAGTGAAGGAAAACATGTAAGTGATCATTAACTTTTGAAGTAAGATTAAAACTATATATTCTTCAAAGAGTCACTTAAGCAAATATACCAACATGTGATACTGAAATTATTCTTTGTCGAAGACAGGTACTCATGTAGATGTATTCAGCTGAGATGATGTGAAAGGCCATGATCAGTTTTACAGAGAGACTTATGGTTTTGTTTATCATGACTTGTTAAATACATGCATATCTGGTCTACAAAATTAGTGTTTATAAATAGATGTTGGCAAATTAAGGTAAACCGAGACATCCAGTTTATGGAACTATGAGCAAATCTTTTATGTGAAATAAATATTCGCAATAAAATTATTAACATAGGCCCTTGTGTTATAACTTATAGATAAAAAAGCACACCCAAGTGCTAGTTTTGGGGTGATTAAGCCATAGTGTTTTTAACATCCCAGTCGACCGAATGTAAATTTGGTGGCATTCAGCACCTTCAGTATCAGAACCTTTTGTTCTAGGCAGTTTAAATAGAAAATGTATATGACCATGTACTTGATGCTGAATGACTGGCTGAGTATCTGAATTATTCAAGTATGACATCTTGAAGAAACAAATAATAGTGTCTTAACATTTTCTCTTCTTATTGCATTGCATCCTGCAGCATTGATATCAGTATTTGTCAGAAACTGTCAATTTAATTCTAATGGACCTTGGCACACTTATACATTAATGTTTTGTTGAGATTACAACAGAGATTTTGGTGGTATTTTTTTACAATTTTTCACTCTAAAAAGATGGATTGCTTAAAAGAGCACCCTATTTACAACAACAAATTTTTTTTTTTAAATCAGAAGCATGAGCAAAAACAAATGAGCACAATGTACACTTCCTCTGATGAATCTTCAGACTATAAAATCAGTTTTTAAAAATAACATCTTCTGTCTTTTTATGCTGTATTTCCACCAACAGCAAGAAAGAAACTTGAACAGACAGAATTTTTGCATTTAGGGTTCAAAGTATTATCGTTTACTATCCATTAAATTTTGTTTACTTTACCTATTTTACACTTTCACACTGCCTTAAAGTGGTATTTAACAAAACCTAATTAGAAAATTAAAATACATATTAAATAACCAAATGTTTTTATCGGAAATTAACTCACAAATATTTATTTTGCAATCTTGTTTCTAGTTGCATTATCAAACTACAATACTTTTGCTTTTCTAGACACACCAGGGAACAATTCTTTTTTTATAAAGTATGAAATAGTTTGAAATTATTCATTTTAAACTCCAAATCATCAATCTAGGCTTCTGTAACAATCTTACCAATAAATTAATATTTAATATGCTTTTAACAATTAAACAAAATATCTTACTGTCAAAAATATGGATATATGACGATTTGCCATTTGTCAGTTAACAAAATACAGATTTAAAAACAAAATGAAGGTCTAATACATCAGTAACATTACCTGCTTGGGCTTTTGCCCCTGTCTTTGCGATCACTGCGGCCAAAACTGTAAGGACTGGGACTGCGGTAACGTTTGCTAGTTTTTGCAGGTGGTGGACTCGAATTATAAACTCCACCAAACGCTCGAGGCAGGTCACCTGCATAGGCTTTAGGATGTTCAGAGTATTGTCTTGTGTTTATTTCCAAGTGACCATCCTTGTGCAGATCAGGGGAATAAGCCCTGTGTCGCTTGCTGCTTTTTCTGCTTGATATGTATGGTGGACTGATTACTGGTCTTGGAGAATTGCTCTGACTTTTCTCATTAAGGTAACTTCTTATTGCTGTGGCTGGAGACTCAGCACGCTTTTCACCATGGCTAGTGCTGATCCGACTCGGTCCTACATGAACTGGAGATGATCGTGGTAGTCTTTTGCTAACATTAACACTTAACAATCCGCCATCAGAGTCAGAGCTACAAAAGTATGAAAATATATATCATTAAATTTACATTAAATTTTTTCTTTTTAAAAATAAACATCATGATGGTCTTGAATATCTAAAATTTATATGTACATTACTGTAATACCAGGGATTGTAAGGATTTTGTTGGTAAAAAAATATATATAAAGATAAAAAAATAAAAATTTGCAAAAGATATACATTTTGTTTCCTTTCGCATTTTTATTCTAATACTGTAAAATATTCATATATAATTAATTTCTAATTAGCACTTTTGTGCAAACTGTTAATGAGGACTGGTCAATATATTTAACAATATTATTTTGGATACTACTGCTTTTAGTGTCAATATCTTTGTATCAGGAAACATAATAACATTTAAACAGGGTGACTTTTGTTTATTAATAGAAGATTATTCATATTTCATAATGTAGGCACCTTCATTACATCATAATCCAACATCACATATATGATTGCAATCACTACATAGGTGAACAAATTTAAATTCTACATAACTAATAAATGGACAATGCTAAAAATATTTCTGTAACTGTTTTCTTCTGTATACCTCTTTGTTTACTAATAATACTCATACATTAAGGATTATGACTGAAATAAATTCATACAATCATGAAGAGTTTGTTTATTATTTAAAACAGCATTTCTTCATGTTCAATGGTTGGATTGTAAAAACATCCTTAGTAAACATGCTCTGTAATAACACTTTTTTTCATAACAACTTTGAAGTAATTTAGATACATAACAAAAGCAGAATAGTGTTTATATTTCTAATAATTAATGTCTTTGAAAGGTATAATTAATAACTTTTGACACTGTTAAATTAAATACTGATAAACAAAAGTGAATATTACAGTTGTGGTAAAATGCACTGATTTCCAGTTTTGTTCCATTACAGGGAACATAATATACCTGAAAAAGTAAAAACAAAGTAACATTTCATTTCTTCTATCCTACTGCTTAGGATCATTTTCAGAAAGAGGCTCTCATTATGTAATGGATAAAGTTACTGGTGGACATTAAATAGAGATTAAATAAATATATATCCTTAAAAGGAAAAAAAATTCTGATAAATATTATTTTAACCAATTATAAAAATAATGATAACTTCTTTTGCTTACTATACTTAATAAAATCAACTTCCTCTTTCTTTCCTGAAACCAGAGGTCAAACCTGATGCCACAAGTTAAGTAAATTAGATGTTTTGTAGCAGATATATTAAAACATTAAATAAAAGTAAAAAATACTATGTAGTAATAAATAGGAAATTAAAATTATCGGCTTGGAAAAGGAAATGCAGGACAGTGAGAAAGAGGTCATGTTATTCAATAAATTATAAAGAAATGGATGGTATAACAAGTTTACTGATACTAAGAATTATGCAATGAGATACTAGTGCAAATATATCCCAGGGCTTGCTGAACTATAGGCTCCTTTATTTTGACTGTATGTAAGTTATTAATGAACAAAGTTAATGCAAAAAATAAAAATAAGGAAGAAAAAATATGCTATTCATTATACTATTTATATTGTATGTATTCTTGTCACTTTTTCTTGAATTATATAACAGACCTTCATCATGAAGTCACCAATGTGGAATCAATATGAGGCCACATATTTTGCTATACAAAATATGAGGGAAGGGGAAGAGTTGAGTGGTGATTTCTATTTAGTAACATAACATGTGTAGGTGCTACTATGGTGTTGATGTATCACTTATTTTAATTATTATTTTGTTTATTCTTGGGGTTTTTTATTACTTTTCATGGCATAAATGAAACATTTTATTTCTTATATATTTATAATTTATAGGAACAAGGGCTAAAAAGTATACGAATTGAATAATTTGATCAATGAACTGAGCAAACATCGGCTATGAAATGCAAGTGAAAAATCTTCAGCATTCTTCCTCTATTGCCAACAGAAACAATCAAAGTGTGACTGAAAGGTTCTTTTGTTCACACCTCTCTTTTTTTTTTTTTTAATTAGAATTTTTATATCCAACCAGGTTCTTTCAACTGCCTTTTCTTCACAGCTAACATCTAAACGGTTCTTTAGCAATTTAATCCATTTCCAACCCAAGCTAGGTAAAATCTGTTTTATTACTTTACCTGCCTGCTATAAACTGACATCTCCTGTTAAGGAATACAATTATCCTTTCTTGACATGCTCTAATATTATAGAAATTTTGTAGATGTTTTTCTTTGCTGTAGATCACCATTTAAGTTGTAGATAGACGTCAGAGTAGTTTCATGACAAGTAGATGACACTCCAAAATAGCACCCGTTTGTATTTGTAAAATTACTTAAGAATATACACTTTTTTATGTGAAAGTCTCAATCCTTTCAGGCTCATTATTAGTATTAAAACAAATCTATATAAAAAGGTTTGATAAATGCTGACAAATATCAGTTACAATATTTTTACTTTCTGAAAATTGGAAGATTTTCTATCCATTCTTCTATGTTTTATTATAATTTTAAAGAAATTTTAAAATGCATGTTAAAGTTACATTTATATACACACATTCAATACACCCAATGAATGAATAAGTTTTTACAAGCCCAGTTCTATTTCCATGAGACTGACAAATCATTTGATTACTAAATTGAGGCTATGCCATGAACTGGATTCTATTTATAATGGAAAATCACTATGTTTATACTGATTTCAAAGTCACCATACCTTTATTTACTGTGAGTAACATTATGTAAATGTCTGAAAGGTTAATGTTTCAAAAAAAAAAAAACAGAAGGAATAAAAACTTTATTTAGACTTGCACTATAGCATCAACAAAATCCCATTTTCAAACATTCAGTGAATGAGAATTTGCATCTGCTAATTACAACAAACTAACAACATCAAAGGTGCTAATTTAAATTTTCGATAGTGCCATGCAAACATTTTTCAGTATTTTCACAATCTTTATTACTTTTATGTGTTCAAAATGTAAACAGTACATACGAAAACCTTCTTAAACGAAATATTCATTCTTCCAGTTAAAGTAAAAACTTAAAAACAGAACCAGGAAACTGTTTAACATACCAAAGGTTCAGAATTTCATTTCAGGCAATTACGGACCCACACAAATTCAAATATCCTTGCAAGACTCTGGCCTCGCTTAACGAACAAGGCATTATAAAAATGAAACTTGGTTTGCTTGATATGTTATATGGGCTTGATGATCATGGACAAGATCAGCTGATTGCAGTTAATTACATGCTTTTACTATGGGTTAGTAGAGTACTCTGCCCAAAAGACTGGCAGACTGAAGACAGCTGGATTTGGTAAAATGAGGTAAATTCAAGTATATTTAGTTCAATAAACAGGGATGGGAGACAAACATAAAAATGACTGCCTGTATCACTTCACTAGCTTTTAGAATAAGAAGAAATTAATCAATTTTTTTTAGTTGACCCTTGTGTTTTTATGTTTTTGTGCAAATAACCATACACATAATATTCTCATAGTCATAATACTGTGACCATTAAACATACAAATACAGCATTGTGAGCATACTCAAATACCGAAACTTTGTGATATTAATGATACACTAGTGACTATAACAGTTTATTTTACACTAACCTTATGTCGTCATACGCAACAAGTGACGTCTTGAGCAGTGTGGGTAAAGGAGCAGGTACACTCGCTTTTTTAGCTTCAGAATCCCTTGAACGTTTGTGACGAGACTTCTTTGAATGTTTTTTTCTGTAACTGACAGCTGCATCCTGTTGTCCGTCTTGTGGTACAAGATGAGAATATGATCGAGCGTCGTACTCGTCGTATTGCAATACCGGGCTCCTTCGATTTTTACGATGTTTAGAGGGTTTTGGCATGTCAACCAATGTGGTTGTCGAGGCAAAACTAGTTCCTGGAACATAAACGGTATTTAAGAGTGCCTAACAACCAAACAGATAATCAACCAAAAGTATTAAGATAATGCTTCAGCCCATTGTCAGAAAATGTCTCAATATATTAAGGCGATTTATAAGCCAAATTTTTCTATTACGTGAAAAATATATTTGTAAAAGCTTTCACTTTAATCTTATTCAATTAATTTTTCATGTTTAATGAATGGATTTTATCATTTTATGATGGATTTTCTTTGATTTGTTTTCGATATCGAGTATAAATTTTGCCAACGAAACCCATCAAAGAAAAAGTTTACAAAGGATTGTGGGTGTGACGTCAGTTACTACATAAACTGGTGACGATTTACGCAGGCGGTAGTTGATTTTGACATGTGGGAGTTCTTTGTTTTTAATAATTTCTGTGGTGCAGTGTCGACCTTTTTATTCTTTAGTTTCCTTTCTTTTTAAAAAAATGTATGTAGACCACTGTTAGTGAGCTCCTTATATGCTGTATTTACCTATGTGATAATTAATATCACTCGATACCTCATTCAATAAATAATTAAATTGAATAATTGATAAAAAAAATAATAATAATTAAAATTTTAAAAAAGCTGCCGTTCAAATTTCTCTCAATTATCAATTTAAATTTTTATTATTTATTGCTTATAAAATAAAATAAATGTTTATCCAAGAAAAAAATACAAAGAAATAATCTCCTAAAATTTTTTTTTAATTTAAAACAAGTCTCGCTCCAAGGGAGGTGACTCTATACAATTTTTTGTAATTATGAACATTTCAGCGAGAATCTTTATTAAGTATTTTCTTCTTCTTCATCATAAAATCCCCAGTTAACGGTTTATGTGGAGAAAATCTACGTTGACAATAATTGTTTTCAATATTGAATATAATTTTAATATTGAAAAAGAAAACTTTTTGTCGTGTGTATAAAAATAATCAAAAGACAAAACAATACTCATGGTATTTGAGCAAAGTGTATATAACAGTTGAGTTGTAATAATTTATTTTGTTCATTACAGATGAAAAATGATATCATTATACAGATTACTGTCAGCTGTTATTGGTGTTGCACAGAAAGGAGCACATGTAGCTTCCATTATTCGATCAGATACTGGACTCCTTGAATTGCTGGTTCAAGAAAAAAGGAATGAAAGGAATACAAGATTTGTGCAAGATTTTAAAACATTAGCAGATGTTATCATTCAAGAAATGGTTAGGCATGATCTTAGTGAAGAAGTAAATATGTCCTTTTTTAATCCAACATTTTATTAAAACAACAATGAAAATGTGTTTATTTAACTTGATTTACAGACTTATTAATTGTAAACGTGACAGTGTTTTTTAGTATTATAAATTAGATTTGGAAATGCTATTTGCAGTCTGTTTGAGAATGTGACTTTTGAAAATGAGAAACAACAGGTAAATCTATTTTTGAAGAATAAAATAAAATAGAGTGTTGCAAATAAACTATAATTTTATAGTATGGTAAGCTAGCTCTGAGTTAAATATTATGAGTTGTGTAAGTAGCACAATATGATTATAACAACATTACATTCTGAACTTGTAATTCTGGGATTTAAAAAGCATATATTTTCACCAAACATTGTACTGTGCAGCTTCACAGAAAGTCTTAGGAATAAAGTCTTACTCTTAGAAATCACATTCACACACTGCAAAGTCAAAATAAAATGGTGGCTTTTATTGGCTTTGTTGGTATTTATTTCTGTAACAGTTATTTATTACTTAGGAAGGTAATCATTAATGGTTGTATTCAGCATTGTCTGTTTAGTAAGAACTTTTGTAGTAATCTGTTTTGTTTTTGTGACTAATTTCACTACAACTTATAGCAATAGCTATGCACAATATTTGTAAAAGTCACTGAATTGTATTAAAATATGTAAATATTCTTGTGAATAAGCATAGTATAATTGGCTGAATAATTTATTAATATAGAATCTCATTTTATAATGATAATAACAGTTATTTATTTTAATAAATTTTACTTATATATGGAACCAGTTTGCTGGAATTGAAAGTAGAATATATGGAGAAGAAAGTAGTACATTTACAAACACTCTTGGAGAAACAGTGGTGGTTAAACTAAAGAAAAGTGTAGAGGAAACAAAGTCATTATTGTGTAAGAATTACGTTTTTCAATCTTATCATCATACACAAAATTTATAAATCTGAATTATTTATTTATAATTATATTGTTTTATTGTAATATTTCTGTTTATGAATGAAGTAGTAGCCATGTAAATGAAATCTGGATGATTAAATTTTATCTTAAAATTGCTGACTTTTGTTTTTACCACACCGATGAGTGTAAGGAATTTTTTTATGGTTAAAGGGGTTTGGGGCAGAGGGGTTGATTTGACTGAAATTTTACATACGTCTTTTTTTTTCTCACAAGAAATGCAACATGCAACTTAAATGAAATATTTCCACCAGTGTTCTACCCAGGTGGGGTCAACAGCAGTTATCACTATACCTAGATAGTATGTCAGTGACCAAACTGTATTTTTGTTTTTATGATACATTATTCCAGTTATAAAACTATTTAATTATTTTAATTTATTATTTTTTTTTCTTCACCTTTTCTAAATTTTAACTGAAATTTTAAATTAGGTGATATTCTCAATGGAAATTCAGCAGCAGCAAGCCTTTTGGCTGACGCAGTTCATTCTAACATACCTGTTCCTGTTGAGACCAAAATTGATTGTGTGACTGGTGAAATACCTCTGACAGATGTTTGCATTTGGATTGATCCTATAGGTGTGTATTAATATTTAGTTTAACACTACAGTTAGACTGAATTTGTATTGATCCTGTATATATGAATATTATTAGTAAGATGCATCAGAGATGACAAGTCATTGCTACAAGCAGGATATTACAGGAATTAAAGGATATTTGTGAAGAAAATAAAGCAATATACCTGCCACAAATATCTTTGCAAATCTTACAGAGCAACTAGAAAAAAGAAAAGAAAAAAATATAGATATATCCTACAGGAGTGTGTAGTATTTTTAAGTAGTATCTAAACTGTATAATTAAATATCATTTTTTTTTTTTTTTTCTTTCAGTGTGTTTTAACTTAATTACACATAGGCAGAAAATAATGATAATAATTATACACTTCAGAATAAAAATGTATGATTTAACATGTCTGTGTGTGTGTGTGTGTGTGTGTGTGTGTGCGTACATTTTAATTTGTAAATCTTTATTTTCTGTCTCCATGTTCTCAGTATTATTACTAATTTTTATTTATAAATAGTTCTCAAATTGTTTTAAAAGATTCTACAGCTCAGTATATCCATGGACAAATTGGAAACCATAATGAGTTTGGTGTTGTTGATGAGGGATTGCAGTGTGTCACCATTCTCATTGGTGCATACAGCCAGACAACTGGTTTGCCTTTACTTGGAGTTATTGTGCAACCATTTGCTCATTATAATGATAAATCAAAAAGGTTTGTAATGATTTTTTTTTTTTAAATTTCATTCATTCCTTAAGTTATTTGTTTATTTGTTTGAAAATATATACTTTGTGTGTGAAATTAATTTGTTAGTCTTAAATTGTTTGCTTCATGGCAATTTTCTCATTTTATCAAATCAAATTAAGGTAATTTGTGTTAAGACTTTTTGCATTTCCTATTTTCTTAATGGACAAAAACTGATAGATTCAAGTGTTATTTATATGAGAAAGTATTCATGAATTTTTTATAAATTAGGAACCATTTATTGTTTATTTGTCACTTTGTAGATGTGCTTTAGGTTCAGTTGATTTTATCACAGTTTTATTCTCTCTGATATAAATCACGAAAAGCTGTTTGGATATTTGTATATTTATTAAAATTCATATTAACATTTTTTTTGGAAAAGAATATTTTTTTTAAAACGCTACAGACATATTTTGCAAGTTTTGCAAAATCTATAAAATAAATTACTTCAAATCACTGAATATATTTTATTTGAAATATTTTTTCATTCTGATATAAATTTGTTGTTTTTTTGCAGTTGGGAAAGTGTGACAAACTGGGGAGTGTGTACAGAAAAAATCAGATTCAGTTCATTTGACAAACAGAAAATTCCCAGACAAATTCCAACTCTGATTATGAGTACAAGTGATACAGGAGAAGTTTATCAGAAGTTATCATCAGAATTTAATATCCAGTATGCTCCTGGTGCAGGGTATAAACTGTTGTGTGTTGCCAATGGGATTGTGGATGCCTATGTCCTCAGTAAATCTAGCATTTACAGCTGGGACTGTTGTTCACCACATGCAGTTTTGTTAGCTCTGGGAGGGGGAATGATTGCCTACAACAGCATTATTTCAGGTAGCATAGAACAGGTTAAATATCATCAGAAAACATCAGCCATCAAGGGTAACAGCATATCTGGAATTGTGGCTTACAGGTCACCTGAAATTCTTGATAAAGTTGTAAAGTGTTTAAAATCATAGTATTCTTTATATTATAATTGTGATGTAATTTTTAAAAAATAATTGTGAAATGTCAATCTACATCCTAATTCCTTTCTCTATTAAGGGGAAATGTTTTTTTAACTATTCTAGTTATGCTTCATCATAATTATCTTCTTTCAAAAAAAAAAAAAAAAAAAAATCCTTTCATAAATATGTTAGTAACTGAAAATACTGGCTTTCAATTGTATTTTATTAATTTTTCATTAGATATGATTTATTCTTTGATAATTTTCCTTCTTTTATCCTGATATTCTCTCTCCAAATCAGAGAAAATAATATGTGATTTGTTGAATTTAAATAGAAGTTGAAACAATACATATGGCTGATTTGGGTAAACTCTGGATAAACCCTTTGCAGTCATCTGTATTTTTTGTTGTTAGTGATCTAAAATGAATACAGCACCATGAAGCACTGTTTACCTGAAATCAAATACAGATCAGGGAAATGGTTAACCTAAGGTTGCCAGATTTATTAATGAACATTTATGACAAATTACAGTCTATGTACATGTTTTATATTGAACTAATATACCCATTAGTGATTATTGAAAATTCTGAGCAAAGGTATGGCCAACATACTGCTAAATATTTTAGCAAAATTGTAGAACATGTCATATTAAAATAAAAAAATTCTTTATATTTTATAATAATACTGTAAAACCAGTAGTGTGAGAGCACCTCTTGTGGTCCTGTATTTTTAAAGAGTGCAAAAATTGTCTGGGAAAAGTGAGAGTCTGTACATCATTACGTATAATGTCATAAATAATACATATATAGTGTGTAAGTGATATAAAACTAAATCACTACAAGTAATGGCTAAACTGGCATTTAAAAGAGAAATGACAAATTTAAAAATATAATGTAGTTAAAATACAAAAGTCTGATTGTAGTAGATTAAATATAAATCTTAATAAAACATGGCTATGATTGAAATAAAGATGACTAATTCTCAAAGATCTGTTTTTGCTGTCTGTCAGCAAAGTATACATGTCCTTTGCACTCACTTTCTTACAGTCCATGGTCAGAAAAACACAAGAACACAACACAACAGAAATGCTGCCACAGTTAGGTAACCATGTGAAGTAAACGAGAAATGTGGGATGCTGTAGTGGCATATCTGAATGTCACTTGCAACTCAAAGCAAAAAATCAACCAAGCGACTGCTCATAACTCAGAAAACTCATAAGTTGGGGCCCTCATAAGTCAAGGTACCACTGTATTCTTGATTCTGCTGCCACTCTAGATGCATGTTGGTCTATATACAACACATGGTATAGAAAATGAGTGCTGGCTTCTAAAGTAGCAAAATTACCATTAGTTCTTCAACACAGAAACTATCAAACTTAAATATTCCTTGCTTATAGTACAAGTATGGGGGATGCATCATAGACATACAACCTCTTAAAACAATCCTTTTCATTCGCTGTAGTTTGCTGTTATTATTATTATTATTATTATTATTATTATTATTATTATTATTATTAATAATCATTAGTATGATTCATCACAAGTAAACAAAAGCTAGCAACCGTAAGTCTGCACTTAAACTACATCCTTGTACTGTCAGACAATTCCAAAACTATTCACAACATTAAGTTACAGTCTTGAATGTATTTTTTTTTAATGCATCTATTTGATGGGTGTTTGAAAATCCATGCTTGTAACATATGATGCTCCTCTCACATATAAGCTTTGACCTTCATATGATGACATCTAACTCACAGCATTGGAGATCTGTTGCATGATATTGTCTAAATACTTGCATCGAAGAGGAAATCTGAGGATTTTATTGTTGTTGTTGTTTTATTGGGTTTGTTTTTTATTTTATTATTTTTTTTTTTTTTTTTTTTGTTTTGAATAACAGGAATCCAAGTTGTTACCTCATAGCTTTACTGAAGATCATATAGGGGCATGTAGTATGAGTTATTCCTAAAAAATTATGTTAAAATAACTTGATCAAGGACTGTGTTTTCTCAAGAGTATCTATAACAGACTTGTCAATTCTGGCTAGACTAGGAATTAAAATTACTGTTAAAGTACAGGGAATATGTGCAGAAGGCAAGGCCAGTTGCTATCAAGTTTGTGGTTGTATAATTTTTCTTTTGGGGGGGCTTCTTGTTTTATTCCTTTAATAGTATTTGCTTTCTTTCAGTTTGTAAGTCATAATCTTCTTATTATTGTTATTTTGATTTTATTTATTTATTTATTATTATTTCTATTGTTGTCTTATCTTAACTTATTAGTTGTTATTATTATTAATTTATTATTTATTTTATTTTATCTAAAAGGATTAAACCAAAGAGTGCCAGTATGACCCAAGCTTTTAAAGAGCAGTAAAAATGATTATACTTTCAGAAAGTGTAAACCATTCTGCTGCGTATTTCATATCTCCCTAGAATGCAACCAACAAAAAATTGTCAAAATAAGAGGAAAATAAGAAAAAAGTAGAGGATTTGGTGAAGCCTAATTTACCCCATAACAATAATCATTTATTTTTAAGTGATGGAATTCAGATTGTGTAACTTTAATTATTACTTCAAATCACATCCGCTCTTTTATTTTTAAGCTGTGGAATTGAAATTGCGTAACTTTAATTATTACTACAATCACATCCACTCTTTTTATTGTTTCCGCAAATTTTTCATCTCCATGGCGTTGTTATAAAAAAGGGCTGGCATTTGGTAATTAGAGAGAGAAGTAAGCAAAAGTGAAGGAAACAGTTAAGACCAGAGTTCAATCAGGTTGGGAAACCAGTTTTTGAATGACATTGTCTTGTAAGCAGTTGTCTATTCTTATTTTGATAGGGTGTAATATGCAATTAACCTGTGTCAGTAACGTTTATACTACCTAAAATTGTCTTGGTTCCCCAAATAACCTTTCTCGTAACATTAATCAAAATTACTTAAACATATGTTTTATGATTGTATAATGTATTATTATCGCCTGTATATCATAATTAAATAATTAACGTAAACCTTAACTTGCTGTCAGTTTAGTGTTTATATTCCTTGTTAGGTGGCCATTAAAGCACCTTGTTACCCTAGACTGAGCTTTAAAAAAACATACACAGACTTTAAAGGTGTGAGCCTCGTGACTCCTTATATGTAACAAAATTGCAACAAAACATAGTTTACAGAAGTATGTAGTTCATCAGATCTGCTGCATGTACTTTACACACACAAACATAGATTGATCCATGATAAAAATAAAACAGTCATTGAACAGCTGCTTATAAACCTGTTTCTGTTAGTCTGTTTCTGATGTTGATTCCAAAAAACAAATTAAAACTTTAAAATACATGCATGTGCATTCCCAATAATACTGGGATAGGTCAGGATGTTCTTAGTAGATCAGCCTTTTCCTCCAGTTTCTCCTCTCCATTCATTTTCTGCTTTATCTCTAGCATTCCTTCTTAATGCATTTGATCTGGCAACATTATTCTTCCTGACTACATTAATCTCAACCATTTCTACATTAATTTGGATGTCATGTCATGTCATTAGTCACACTAGTCCAAGACAATATCATTTTTAAGTTCATTAATTATAAGTTATATATTTATTCAACTGTTTTATATATTCATTCAACTTGAATGTTAGAACACGAATGTGATCAGGTTTACATTTAAAACTGCAAATGTTATACAAATTACAAATATTACACTGTATTGTTTTATACTTTTTAGATAAAGGAAAATTCTTGATTAAGGAAATTAAAATATTAAAGCAAAATCATTACATACAAATTATGCAACTTGCTCGTTGTTATCTACCTAATAAAATGAGATTAAACATTTATTTGTGAAGTATTTATATATAACATCAAATAAATTATTGGTGCAGAAAAAAATGAAATAGACTGAACTCAGATGGGCATGCAGGTTTTTTATAGCAATTTTTGATGCATGGACTTGAAGATAACTATTTATGGCTTGTTTTCATGAATATCAGTTTTAATTTTTTAGATGTGTTTATTTATGTTTACTTAAAATACTTGTATAAACTATTATATTTTTTTAATAATTTGAATACATGTGTATTACAAACTACTTGGCACAGGTCACATGATCGGTCCTTGTTGAATGGCTTACATTGCAAACTGTTAAAAGTGCATGGTCACTTCCAGCCTTGAACTGGTTGATGAATGTTTAATCTATTTGAATTTATTGTTTGCCTTTGCTACTTTGTAAAGCTATACTGCAAATTATTTACATTACCACTTTTTCAAAAATTGCATTTCTGTTGGGTAATTTCTTGTTGATAAAGCTTTTTCCCCCCATGCTCAAATCCAGTTCATGTTTCATCTATTGAATTGCTTATCAAAATTTGTCTTTTAGATCTGTCTCTTTTGAAGCTGCTACTCATGATTCGCTGAACTTTGCTGTTTTTGATTGGCACATTTGGTCTCTAATCACTCAAGTTAAGATGCAACCTTTGATCCTTTTGACTGATAGTTTACTTTTGATTAATGTGATCACTTCTAAAAATCATTGGGATCATTGATAATACACTGACAAGACTTAATTATATCATCAACAGGACCCTTACTATGGCTGGTAGCACTGAAAGTCAAAATAAAATCTATGCTGTTTATGAAGTTATGGTGAACTGCATATTTAATCCATTTTTGCCAAGACAAACTAACACACTAATACAACTTTGAAATGTGTCCACCCTTGTGGCTTTGCTTTTCTCACTGAGGAATTTATTATATATGAGCTTTGGTGGTTTAGTCAATGTTCAAGTTCTGGTTGCACACAACACTGGTTCTGTTTGATGAACATATGTTTCCTTGGTAAAATATTTTTCACACTCATATATTCCATTGTGACCTGCCAGACTTAATAATAATGTCATCTTTTTCTTATGTCAAACATTCCTCTCAGAGACAGGCATTAATCAGAGAGTGACCATAACAGGCACATTCTCTTCACTTCCACAGTCACTCTATCTGACTTTGGTCACAGTGTCAATATGCTCTTTCCTGTTGGTCAGAAATTCTACCCATGACGTGAGAACAATTATCTTGAAAATTTGTATAATTCATATTTGTTTATCATTGGTCAAGATTATTTTGTTGTTCTTCTTTAAGTTGTTTTAAATTTTAAAATATATTAAAAAAAACATTTTTGTATTATTAGTACTTAATTATTTCATTAAAGACTAATTAAATGGTTGTTATTTAATTTGCATTATTAATGCCATGACAAATAATGATAATTTTATTTTTATTATTTTTATCATATTTTTAAATTTCTTTTTTTTTTTTTTTATTTCACTTCTTTAATCCATATATCATTTTATAAAATATATATTTATATTGCTATTGTTAATCATTACCGTACATGTAAAGCATTGTTTGCTTTTTCTTATCATCATCGATGAATATTTCAAAATGTATTTATACAAAAAGATGTGTATATTTGTTGCACACATAATTTATACTGTAGTACATGTAAAGCATACTTTGTATTGTTACGTTAACATTGTTTAGAAATATTTATTTGTTTGTTTGTTTATTTATTTTTATTTATTTATTATAAACCTGAGTAGATGCTTTAATGTATTTTTAATACATGGCTATTGTTTGTCATCCTGGTACCTGTAAATTATTGTTTGATCATATTATATTGTGAAACAATTAATATCTGAATAAAATATATAACTGAATTTGACATTTATTTATTTAATTTACAAGATTCGTATTTCTTACATACTATTTATAATGATATACATGTATTTTGAAGAAAAATTATAATAATAAAAATAGTAAATGAGAACAGTCCATGACAACAACCTTCTTGTGAAGAATTTAAAATTACAAAGCAATGTGAGTGATAAGAACTACTTCTAAATGTTTGTTTTATATATATTTGTAAATGTAGAAACTATTCATACCCAAAAACTCTACCGTGTGAGAATCATTTTCAACAAGCTATTTCAAAATCAGTTTTAAAATCAATATCTTCTTCCTTAATTGGATTGGAAGGCAAAAAGAAATACTAGGCATTAACAGTAATTATATTAACCACAAAACTTTCTAAAAAAAGCATACAAAACATATACCGTATATACTTGTGTATAAGTCGAATTTTTGGGAGACTATATTAAGGTAATATTTTGGGGGTCGACTTATACATAGGTAATGCTTTTGTAGCTGTTGCTGAAGCGTCGCCATTTTGACTATTTTTGCTACGGGATGCATCTAAAATAATCGCGGTCTTTCAGCTTTTCAAAAATATAATTTTATCGTATAAAATTTTTTGAAAAATTAAATAACAAAACCAAATATGAATGTAAAACATGATATTCTTCCGTTTAATGACATAAAAATACATTTTAAAGCGAGAAAACCGTCAGTACGGCGTTATGCCTTACGGCGTCTTGCAATGATTTAGGCTATAGCTCGTGTAATACATGCATTTACGTTATTATGGTATGTTCGTGCAAGTTACAGCTCGTGCAAGTTATGTTACAGTAGGCATACAGTGTAGGCCTTCATGGCACTGTCACACTGGTCTAAAAATAGTGACGGTGCCTGGAATCTACAGTCGACTTATACACAAGTAATACCTAAAATGACGCAATTTTTTGTCTTAAAATACACATCGACTTATACATAAGGTCGCCTTGTACACAAGTATATACGGTAATTAAAAAAAAAAAGAAAAAAAAAAGGACAAACTAAAAAACAAAAAATTATAGCAAGTTTGCTTCAATATTTATAGTTTGTTTCAAGTTTTCAAGTCTGTGAAGAAACCTTTACTTTCAATTAATGTTCCCATGTTCTTGTGGTTTTGTTTCATTATGTTAAAATACAATAAAACTATATACTTGCCAAATAAAATTTAATTTAACAAAAATCTTTGGTACAGTTCTTAAGTGTTATTTGACTGGAGCTGGTGGGTAATTTACAATGCCAACGGTATGTAAATCTGGCTATTAATAATAATAATAATAATAATAATAATAATAATAATATATAATAATAATAATAATAATAATAATAATAATAATGAACAAATTAATTTTGTAATTTTTGTTAAGTTACTTAAATGAATTACTGACTTTTTTCATTTCTTTTGACAGAATGAAAAGAGAAAAACATATGAAGCAGTCAGGGTTCAGTTTTGAAATTTTTAAAACATAGTCATCTGTTTCTTCAGTGATATCTGCACATGTTATAATCTTAGGTGAACAAGATAAAAAAAATGCAGGCGGAAAAAGACACAGTGAGTTTCATTTCAACTGAGAAAAATGTTTCTATTACTTTATGACACAGAATAACATTTCTTTTGTATCTCAAAATCTGCAGTATTTTTATTCATATCACCTAAACAGCAAATAAAAATGCCAATACATTTTGAGAAGAATGAATTAATAATAAAATAAAATTCAACATTTGTTTTGAGAATAATAATAATAATAATAATGAAGAAATTAATTTTATATTTGTTTTAATGTTAAAATATTATAAACTATTTTACCGTAAAATTCTAACATTTTCAAAAAAAAGAAAATTATATTACCACTATGAATTCTAAATTTTAACCTAGAAAGAAATGTAAAACTAAAAAATTTGAATAATTACTTTGTGCTGAAAACACAACTTATTTATACTGTTTAAAATATTTTACATCATTTAAGAAATATAAAATTAGATCATTATGAAATACAATGTCTTTAAAGAAAGATACAACACCATTTAATAATTCATAAATCTATTCAAACATTACCATTTTAATGGTTCTATCCAAGATTTACCAAATGGATGGTCTTCCTATTTCCATTTGCCTTAACCAAATACCTTTAGTTTTTCTCATGTTTAATTTGTTCCCTGAAGCTTTTCCAAAATAACTGAACATATTAATAAATTTGGTAATAGATTCTTCAATAGTCAAAATACTGAATATAACAAAAGCGGAAACTGTGACGGTGTGTTTAGAACCAGGTAACTGTAAGCCATTTTTAGTGTGAGCTTTTCTTATTTTTGTAAAAGAGATTTGAAAAATCAGTAATATAATAATGGTGAAAAGGACTACATTTGCAGACAGAAAAAGCTTAGATATATGTTGACAGATAATCAAACTGCTTTTAATATATAGAGAATCCAAATCCATTTTTTTAATGTTTCACGAAATAAACATGATCTATTTTAAAGATAAACTCATGAAATTGTGTCAAATGCTTTTTTATAGAAATAACTGCACACAGAATACTTTTTTGATGTAATTTTTTTATATTCCTTAATAAAATTGACCTTCCTTTTATACCCTAAGTTTGATATCAATGAATTAAATTTCCCAAAATAAGACCTAAGCTTTTCGATATAATGTTAGAAAGAATTTTATAATCTGTATTTAATAGTGAGATAGGTCTATAATTTATGACCAGATCCAAATTATTTTTATACTTACATATTAAAGTGACAATTTTTATATATTCCTTAGGAAACTAGAATTAAAAACCATTTAATATAGTTTGACAAAAAATTAAGCCTAATTGTGAAAAATTAAATTACTTAGGACTAAGCACAGATATTCTATTATCGTTCAGGATCAGATGTTTTATTATTTTTTCATTTCTTTTAATACCTTTAAGATCTTTACAAAGTTCACTTACCTGGTTTTCTAATTCAGGTATTTCACTATCAAAATTCTTACAAACTTCATTATCTGTATACTCTTTTTAAAATAATGTAGACTAAAATTATACAAATACCTTTCTTATATCTGAAGAATTACTTTTACTGTTACCTTCAGAATCTAAAGTACTTTTAATAACTTTATTTATTTATTTATTTAATTTATTATTATTATTATTATTAAATTTATTTTTATGTCCTATTCTTAAGAAACATTTTGTTGGATTTTCTATATTCTTTAAATCTTAAACTGTAGCTCTAATTCTCTGGGCTTCTAATATTTTTGATTCAAACATGTTAATTTGCTTTTTAATCTCAATTGTTTGATCTACTTACTCTCCATAAAATTGCTCTCAGCAAAAATTCCAAGGGATACACTACTCCCAGCTTCAAATTGGGATATTCCTTTTTAAAAAATGAAGGTCAAAACATTCATCTCCAAAACCATTTATCACTTAACATTTATAATTCTTTTATTATCGATAATCCTATGAAATACTCTTTGAAACATATTGCACTGCGGATCAGTCTTTTAATTAAAGTGCCACAGTAACACAGCCTCATATGTTTTTGTCAAAATGTCAGGACCAGAGTCATTTGTTTGAACCTGAAGTGTCAAAATAAGTCCATAGACTTATTTTGACCCTTTATTTTGATATACACTAATGATTATGATGATGAGGATTAACTAATCAAGCAGTCAAACTTATAATTGTCTCACCTTCTCAAACAATAGGATAAACATGTCTTGCTATGGTTGCAAAGAATATATGATAAAACTATGTATTAAAAGTGTTAAAGTGACTGAAAAGAGAAACTCAGTATATAGAGTACTGTTTTGAGTATTTCCTACAAATTACCCAGTCTTTTGCACCTTGCACATTTCAAAGCATACCAATGGTAATCTTCAATTTCCAATTTGACTCCCAATCTACAAATGGAAGATAAAGAGTGTGACAAGCTCCTGGTATGACTGAATGAAAGAATATTTTGCAATGCAGTCAGTACTACTCAGCAAGAGTTGACTCTTACATTATTGTTACTGTGTGTAAGTGGTGTCCCAGAGAGCCAAAATTTCTTCAGTCTGTCAGAAAAGAATATTTTGCAATGCAGTCAGTACTACTCAGCAAGAGTTGACTTACATTATTGTTACTCTGTGTAAGTGGTGTCCCAGAGAGCCAAAATTTCTTCAGTCTGTCAATGATGATAAGTTATCAGAAGCATATTTTACCTGGAAGAAAATGTGGCTGAAGTTCAGGATACATTTTTTCAGAAGAGTCATGATTGACGATTGTAATGTCTTTGTGCACACTGCAAAAATTATCAATGATACAACAGAAAATAACCAGAGTATGTAATAATGTAATTGTACATATACCTGCATTATATTAACATTCTCCAGCGATGACATCAGGTGATGTAGCGGCAACATCACCCAGTCAGAATTCAGTCAGAAAGAACCATACAGTTCTGTTCTGACAGAAACATTAAACATTTTAAATAAATAAGGTGAGACTTCTGTAAATTTAGAGAAATTAGGCACAGACAAGCAGATAGACAGCATCAAAAATAATAAGAAAATACGGATATATACGAAAGAAAAAAGTCTTAAATTTTTCACCTGTAGCAAGTAAGATTTGTCCTCCCTACAAAAGGTAGTCATTTGATAGTCTTCCCACCTTAGTTATTGTGCATGTCAAGGTTTTACACACCATGTTGAAGTGGACATGTTGTGAAAAGAAATAAAAAGAACATCGTTCCTTATATTTTCTGTATAGAATTGCACCACAACATCCAATGCACCAGATGTGACATGGACTCACAATGTTACTTATTTCAGGTGTGCCTGAGGATTGCGACCTGTTCCATACAGTTCTGTTCTAAAAGAAACATCAAACAACTGAAATAAATAAGATAAGACTTCTGTAAATCTAGAGAGGACAGCTAGTGACATACAGACACATCAAAGACTAATAAAATACGGATATACAGGAAAGAAGAAACGTCCTAAATTACTTACCTTTAGCAGATAAAGTTTGTCCTTCCCGCAAAATCCAGAAGCATATAAAAATTTTATGGAAATCTTAATGTTTCAAATAATAAAACTGTTAGAAGGAATAATAAATGTATTTATAATTATGTAAAAGTTCTTCAGTGGCCATTCAGTGACATGAAGCTGATATGTATGACTTTCCACATTCAACTGATGAACATTTCGCAAATAGAAAAATACCAACACGATAATATCAAAGCATATTCAGTAGTAACATGTAAACTGATTTTACTGTGAAGTTTCTGACAATAACTGCGTAGAAAAATATAACCTTGATTTCTTTGATGATTTATATATTACTATTTTTTGTTAACATTTTACAGACATGACCAAGTTGTCAATTCCTCAATGTCCAACCACTCTGAAAGTGATCTCTGCAACGGTTCTTCCCACAAAACGCTGGACTGGGAAAAATTTGGTACAAGTGAAACCTCTGAGCCAGCGTCATAATTCAAGTAAGCTGGGCGTGGGTCATCACAAACTTGAAGATCATAGAAAAGATTGTCTGAGTTTAGTCTCCTCCACAACAGGAATTGAGTTTTTGTTGTGAAATAACCGTAGGTCCAAATGGTGACCTCTTTTCTGGCAGATATGCATAAATACTTTCTTTGTTTTTGGGAATCTAAAATCATAGTCAGTTGCCCATTGTTGAATTTTATTCAGACAAAATTGCAACTGACATTTGATAATACCCATATTGGACAATCTGTAGCAAATCTGAAAATCATCAACTTATAAAGAACAGTCAACTCTAGGTTTTACACACTGAGTGATACTGTTAATTGTCTCAGAAAATAGGGTTACCAACCGGATACTACCCTGTAGATCCCACCCAAAATTTAAACAGTCTCTTTTTAAAAATTACTTAAAAAAATGGGAAGGCAAACTCTTAGATCAAAGTCATGGAAGTCCTTCATTATCCCATACTTCCATGAAGTATCGTAAGCTTTCTTCAAATAAAAAACACACAGCGAAACTAGGAGTTGATTATGGATGAAAGCTTCCCTGCAAAACATTTCGAATCTAAAAAGATAATCTGTCTGCTACGACTGGATCTGAAGACACACTGCACGCTAGTAAGCAGTTTGTGAGATTGAAAAACCCAGACAAGTCTATGACTGATCATTCATTCCATGGTTTTGAAGATGCAACTTCAAGGCAATAGAGCAATAATTAGTAAATTTTGTTGGATCCTTACCAGACTTTGGAATAGCAATGATAATTGCTTTCTTCCAGTCAGAAGAAAAGTTAGCAGAAATCCAGATTTTAATAAAAAATGCTTAGGAGAGATGAGCTGAGTGAATGTTTAAGTAACTGAGTGTCTATGTCATCTGGGCCTGCTGGTGTCATAGAGCACCAGCAACTCTTCTGTGGAGAAGGCTTATTGTATATATCAGCATTTTCAGATGAAAAATTAATACTCTGCTTTTCAGCTTTATTACATAAAGATGTGAAAGCATTTGTACGGAAAGAAGAAGCAGAATTATGAGCAAAGTTATCTCCTGAAACATTTGCAACATTAAGGTGAGACGTGACACTCTATCACCTCAGACAAATGGTGAACAGTGTTACAGGATTTCCTTCCCTTGATTTTTTGGTTCCTATTTCACACAGATTTCACTAATGTTTGGGAATTGATGTTGGAAATATATTTCCTCCAAGAAATTGTTTTACTGTATCGAATATCTCTGCGTGCCTTAGCCCTAGCAATATGATGAGCATTTAGGTTGCCCTCATTTGGCTCATGTTTGAACCTTTCAAGGGCCCTGTTTCGCTCTTTGGTTGCATCTTTACATGAATCAGTAAACAATGGTTTATTGTAATGTTTTGGTAAACCCGAAGTCTAAGGCAGTGTTTCTCAACCTGGGTTCCATGAGAAAGAGTGAAATAATGCACTTTCAAGTTAATTTTATTTAATTTCATATTCATATTACACACAGCATATTCTGTGGAAATCTTTCGTTATTGTTATTAAAAATATCATAATGATTAGGAATATATTTAGTTATGTCTACGGTGCTGTTAAAATTTAGACTTCATAGTGGTAATATAATTTTTTTTTTTTTGAAAATTTTAGAATTATACGATACAATAGTTGATAATATGTGAAACTACCTTCACTAGTCTGTGCCCACTCAATATTATACATGCATGCACACTCACACATTTGAGGTGATTGATTTGTGTATCACGTGGCTCACAAGATTACAGGATGCATGCACGAATTATTCGCTTCCTGGCATGCAGGTACAGTCCCCTCATGTTATCATGATATTCATTAATTTTATGAATTCTAAAAAATGAAACACTCTTTTGTATTGCATTTTATGGTTAGATTACTTTTGTGAAGGTGTCATAAACACACAGTATAAATTTTATTTAGCATTACCAATAAATTTGACCAAAGAAATATTAATTTTCCTTAAACCAGTTATTCAACAAACAAAAATAAAATATATGTATATATATATATAGATATTGATTTACCATGTGAACTACAATTAAAAATATATGAGAAAGATATGGTATATACATTTTGTGCAGGGGTTCCATGATTTTTATTTCAAGGGTTACACAAGGGTAAAAAGGTTGAGAAAAGCTGGTCTAAGGTATAGTTTCTTCTGCTTCTTATTGTTTATCTTTACGAAGACTTAGAATTTACACTGTTAACCTAACACGATACATTTCACGGCATTTGCCTGCTGTCAGAAATATGTTTATTGTCTAAATATTCCACTAAGATGATCATGTATAGGCAGATTTTAGCTTATATTCAGTTATGTCAGTGTGTGTCAATAACAATTATTGAAATTCCCATTGGTTATTTTAAATGGGGATTAAAGCAAAAACATTCTTGTTGATTACAAATAAATTCTCTCTCATCATTTTCTTGGTATGCTAATAAGACTGATTTTACAGCCAGAAACAAACTTGACAGAAACCAAGCCAAATATGATAAATGCTGGTTGTAGCACGCGCATCTATTTCATTGTTCCATAAAACTTGATTTATTTGCAAATTTATTTATTGTCATTTTCTGAGTAGCAGCTCCACATACACAGTTATAAGTAATTTGCATATATTGTTCCTTTTTGGGGGTTTTACTAACATCATTGAAACAAATTTTCAGTTTTTCAATAAAAGAACATCAAAATTTCACCTGAAGGCAGTGCCGGATTAAAACGATAGCAGATGCAGCAAATGCTACAGCTCCGTGCTTTCATTTTTATATATATATTTTTTTAATAAAGGTTGTAGATTTTATACACATATATGTACATACACACAATGCCGGATTAACAGTTGTAGTAAATGCTACGGACCCAGCACTTTCATGGGTCATGCAGATAACCCTTTTTTTTCTTTTTTTAAAAATAAAAATGATGATTATCACGATTTTGACTATAGCCTTTGATATTTGTTATGTGTAGTGGTACATTTTTGAACAGTTTTGTTGTTGAAAATTTCTTTCCTCAGTAGCCAGTGACCACAACTAGTTCACTAGTTGCTTTGTCGTAAATACACGTTTGCAAGCATATGAGGAAATCAGTAACAAGTTTGGCTTCTTTCTCAATATATATTGTCGATGTCCGAGGAACAACTGTCAAAATTGGCTCTCATTAACAAGTATCCAAATGATTTGGAGGCCACTATGGCAAACGAACTTCAACAGTTTGTGGTACTTCTCAACATGGTTCGGCAAGCGGGCTACAACTGATCTGAGTGCTTCTCAATCAGATGCTGCAGTTGATGATCAGGACGATACGCAGTGATAACAGGCAGCGAGGCACTGGAGCTGCTCATGTACCGTCTCATCTTAAATGACAACATGAAATCATGTTTTCTTAATGCTGAAATAATGCTACACATGTATTTGTGTATGATGTTAAAAAATTATCAAAAAACGATGATGGGCTAAAAACGTTTAAATATGCCGACGTTAATGAGCAAAGAATGCAAATGGTTGAGAACAGTTGACACTACTGCCATTATAAAAGACTTTGTTCATATAAAATCTCAAAGATGTGTTATATAACTTAATCTGAGCCTGAATCACACTTGTCTACTGGCCTAAACTTTGACTAAATAAAAACTGAATTTGATGTTATTCTGTTATGTCAGTGCTCAGCATTTTTTTTTATTAATAAGCAAACAGTAAAAGAAACAATTAATGGTCAAAACTATTATAAAAGATATTTTGACTTCTTGTTACTCTCGAAGATGTATTTTTTATCATGAATGTAACTGATATCTTTTTGGTTTACACTATTTCATTTTATTATTTTTAATTAGATAAATATATAAATATTATTAGCATTTGATTATTAAGAAAGATAATAATAATAAGAATAATAATATAATAACAAAAAATTGAACAAATATAATCCAGTGTTTAATAAATTTATATAATACTTAATCCTAATAATAGTAGTATATTATACACTTAGTTCAACAAGATATAGGAAATTACCTATATAACTAGCAACAATAACAACAATAATAATATCCATAGCATATACCAGGTGACTGCCATGAAATTCTTGGCTATCTGATATTTGGAAACATCACTGTATAAATATAGAATTCTGTTTTATCAAATATAAAAACTATTTTTATTTTTTTTAATTAATCTGTTACATTTCAAATGGTTGAACTTGTTATTCAGTATTAAATATACAATCGTTTCAATTCTGTGTATGTTTCAGTTTTCAGAAGCAATCTCAAGATATTAATTAAATATTGTAAATACTTTATTAAGTTTATGAATAAAAATGTTACTTAACTCCTTAAAGAAATACCCCAATGAAACTGTTTATAATCAACTGTATATCCTGCATCCAGATGTATGACTGCAAACCAGCCACCTAATATGTCCCCAATCAACCAAGGCACCATCAGCGATTCCTTTTGGTTCAGTTCCGGTAGTTCACTGTTAAATTTGTACAGAATGTTTCTCTCTTATTCATATACCCATCATAAGGAGAATTAAAAAAAAATAATAATAAAATAAAATAAATAAATAGTTAAAATATTTCATTTTATTTATTTAACTTAAGGATATCAATTTTTATTAATATAAAATATCTGACAAAAATAAACAGTCATCAGATCATACAAAATGACTGATCAAATAAAACTTGAAACACGACATTATAATGTACATGATAAAACTGCTTATAATCTAATTCAGTTTCTCCAGTGCCATTTTATGGTTCTTCTTATTTATATATTAACAGCTATAAAAGTAACAACAAATGTCTAATTTTAATGTTGATGTCATAGGAGAAAACCACTTGTATGATACTAGTATTACTGATATATCTACATAAATAAAAGCAAACTGTTAGCTTATTAAACTTTATTATTATTAAATCCTTAGTTATAAAGGGCATGGTGATCAGCTGCAAAGTCATATGTCAATAAATATGTTAGTTTTGTTTTCTGATAAATTAAAATAGTCTGTTATTAAATCAAATTTAATTTAATAACAGACTATTTTATCAGAAGAATAAGACTGATTTTAAACTGTTCATAATAATAATAATAATAATAACAACAAAAACAATAAAATTTACAAAAAAAGGTTTTAAAAAAGAAGGAACAACAAATCTACAAGTAATAAGAGATTTATTAAAATAATTTTTTGCGTTAATAAATACGGCAAAATCATAAAGTACCAGTACTAATAATGTTATGTATAAAGCAATCTGACCTAATGCATTTGATGAAAACATAATGAAAATAAAGTACCAAGTAAAATTTGTTAAATAATAAAAATATCCTTCATCTTTTTAAAAAAAATTCTGCAAATGAATGTTATAAAAACAGTTAACAAGTACACACTTTCACAGATGTGGTTAGCCTATAAATAACCAAGTTGTTCCATTGTGTGTGTGTGTGCGTGTTTGCAATGAAATGTATGACCAATAATTTAGATATTAAGAAGACTTAATAATCAAATATAAATATATGTCACCTTTCAATATTACAATTCATTGCTTATTCGAAATGATTATTTATCAAATGATTTAACTTCTTTAAGCACAGATTTATGCTCATTATGCCAGTTTTGACATGTGCTTTTTAATTATTTGTGCCAAAACTAAGTAGGGATGGCAAATAAAAAAAATAAAAATAAAAATAATTAAAAAGTAAACAAATTAAATAAATAAAATAAAGAACAAAGACTATGAAATTTATCTCAGTTACATAATTACCATTTTATCAGAATAAAAAATTGTAGTTGTTTCTTTCCAAATATAATAATGTATTCCTGCATTAATTATAGGAATACATAAAGGAAAAAAAAAACAGATAAAGCTGAAATATTCTTCCTTGCATGAGCTAACTTTGATTTCTATGTCAGTAATATTATCTTGCATATTAAGGTAATTAGTAATCCTTTTTTTTGTATTTTTCTCTGAATTCCATTTCCAGTTCTGTTAACTTTTCATACAATTTGCTGGCATCACTTGCATTGAGTGCCATCTGTGAAAATGGAAAGCAAAATCTGAAATTAATTTTATATTTAATTCTTGCCTTAATTTTAAAAAAATATTAATTTTGACTTAAGCATGACCAAAACATATTTTGGCCCCTTTTCTGAGCAAACAGGAAAAAATAAATAAATAAATATTGTTTCTAACAATTTAATATTTTAACACTTGTAAAATAATGAATTATGGTACAAACTAATATGATGATATTATTAAAATATTAATTATTTGGTTACTGACACCATGAACCAGACAATTAGCAGTTACATTATTACATTTATGTTTGTTGTTAAACCATCAATTACTGTGTGTCAATCTACAGCCATAATGAGAATAGAATAAATTAGTGTGGAAAGTGGTAAAGATAAAAATTATTAAATACATACATTTTTAAATTTACAATATATGTTGATTTGTTTTTAAAAATTTCAAATAATTGAAAGCAACTCTCACTTCCACCTAAAATACATTTATTTTTTTATCTTTGAAAATTGAAAACCATTATCAGTTGATTAATCTTTCCATGGATTCAAAGAAGCAACTAGCAACTGCAATAAAATAGCTGGAACAGTTTGTTTGATCCTTTAAAGGTTTATGAAAAAAGAATGCTTTCATCCAATCATAAGTAAAGTCTCAGAAAACCAGAAAACATTTGGTTTTACCTTTTTTGGTGTTACATATGTTCTTCCAAATACAGAAGCATTACTGTGGAACTTGCAACCAGGATCCAGTGTTTCTGGTTCTTGCTTCGATAGCCATATCTATAATACAGTTTAATTTTTTTTAAATATTATTCTGTTGAGCAGTACATACATACACATATACATATACATATACATATCCTGTAATCACTGAACATGGTGACAAGGTAAGATGATGTGATAATTATCTATGTTTTTGAGTACTGTATGAACTTTTGCAGGATAAAGCTAATATCTTAAGGCAGTAACCAGTTATTACTTATTTATCCTTCATTTTAGTCTTTGGATCCAGTGCATTACTACTAATGGAGTTCACTGAGTGAGAAGGTATATAAAGATCAAAAGGATATTGAGGAGGAACTACAGACTAAAATCAACGAAGTTGGAAACAGATCACCCTTGAGGAGATTCAAAGTTCCATTATATCTGTGCATTTGACGACTAATCAATAGCATCTAGACAGGCAGAGTACTTTGCATGTTTTTGACTGTTAGTTTCTTAGGGGTAAAATTTGTATAAACATAAAAGGCCTGTCAGTGTACTCGGAATTCAAAGAGATAGTTTCAGTGGTTAAAGCTGTATAAAACACAGAATCAATAATAAGATGTGTTTTCACACACACACACACACACACTAACTTCACATTATTTGCTATTTAATTTAAAAAAATGTTTTCACACCAGAGCTTCACATCCATTTTTTACTGTGCAGGTTAGGCTTGGAACAACTATCCTCATCTGAAAAAAAAAAAAAAAAAAACAACATTAACTGTATTTCTGAATTGGTTCTTTCATACTATTATTTTTATTATTTCTATATTAGATAAATCATGGCTTTATCTGTTTCTTTTTTACTTCTTCAAATTTCAGAATGGATAACATATGTAAATGACATAAGACCATGTAACAGACAGTATTTTGACCATCTCACCTTTCTTCTTTTTAAGGAATAAATATGGATTGGCAGAAATTGTTTTTCCCACCCCTTTTATAATAATGTATGCCAATTAGTCCCATGTAATCACCTGATTTTTGTGTTATGACATAATGTTTTTGTCCCTTCCTACAAAATGTGGGTTAAAAAGCAGGGCCATTGTGCATTTTTACATATTTACTTTAAATATCACATTAAAAAAAAAGGAAAAACGAATATGGTGCTTTTTTGTATCATCACAATAATTAGTCCAAAGTTTTTCACCCACAACAGAAAAACTCGATCATCACTATTCATGACAAATACTAGTAATATTTAACTTCGATTTTAACACATTTTGTACTAAGATCAGGCTTCCCTTAATTTCACTGATCTATCTTTTCACATTTTGTACTAAGGTCAGGCTTCCCTTAATTTCACTGAACTGCATTTCTCCATTATTTCAGTTCAGTATACCATAACATTGTGCTTTTAGTTAACATTTACAGAATTATTAATTTTCCTCTTTGAAACCCTTAATTATCAACTTAAAACAAAATTCCTAATTTCCATGAAGAAACTAATCTCATCAGTTATATAATTATGGTTCTTTAACACTTGAGCTACTGGTTATGTAATTAATCTCACTGATAGATTTACTTTCATGATCATATTTTCTTGCACAGATTTTGTATTCATTATTACTTTATTAGCTGGATTATGTAGCAATACTATAGTCAGAACAAATTCAAATTAATAAACCAGTTATTTCTGATTACTGTGGACCAAAGAAAACACACTACTGACAAATGTCTGAGTCGTTCAACTGATTATCTGGAGAACAAATAAAAATTAATTCAGTAATAGAAATGGACAGATAGTTGAGTCCAAAAACAAATGCAAGTTTGAAACATAATCAAAGATCAAGAATCATTCCCCGATAGGCCAAAAAGGGCATTTTCATACCCACAGATTTCACATATATTATTCAAATGAAAAATGATTTATTTTTTTCAATAAACAATACACAGCATTCACTTATAAACCTTGCTATTGTTTGTGTTTTGCTGTGTCTAAACATAATTTTGTAATTTGCTAGAAGCATATATTTTAAAATGGTACACGTGCAGAGAATTTAATTTTTTTACATTATATAGTTACGTAAACAGTTTTTATTTTGAAAGTAGTTACCCTAAAAGGAAACAATGATTTTGTGAGACATTACCTACTTAACCATAAGATACTTACAAAACAAAAGCAGGGAAACATTATTTTCCAGAACCACCATGGCATAATTCTTAATGTCAGATTTGTTGTAACCAGACCAGGACAAACAGAATGGGAATAAATATTCTGCAAAGAAATTTAGTAACTGACAGCCTATCACCAGTTTCAAAATTTCTATATTCTAAATTCATTTTTGAACTTTATCTAATTTGGTTACAGTACTATAGTTAAAATGCAGTGTGATCAAGTACTACAAAGTTACAGAAGACTCTTGTAATCTAGCATGTTAACATTTCTATAACAAATTCACACTATTCTTAGATTCCTTCTGACTGTGAACCTGTTGTTATAATGGTACACATTTACTTCTTTTATTTCTTTTTCTTTTTTTTTTAAATTTTTATTGTTCTGTTTAGATATAATTCTGCATTTGAATATATTATCCAACATGTTAGGGAAAATAGTACATCTTAGGATTAATAATAAAACTTTCACTGTTCAAATGAATAGCTGTATCATTGCTTTACTGGAACATATAATTGTTTGAAATTTGTAATAATTTAATAAAAGAAAAATATAACTACAAATAATTTATGAGCATAATATTTAAATTTCTATTTTATAAAATATATATTAACATAAAATTACTTTCCAGCCAGAATAAATTTAGCTGAACTACACACCATGAAATGTACAGCAGGCATGTATGCACCTTTGATAAATAATTACTTATTTAAAGAAATTCTGATTTTCTTTTCTTTTTTGTTGTCTAAACTTTCAAAAAGAACAGAATTAAAGAAACACTGAAGGTGCCTTTGACACACTCTTCCATGAGATATAGCATCCATAAATGGAAAAGCTGAATTCACTGTAATGTCAGTTATAATATATTCTCAATATGTTGTTTGATACTCTCTTTTCTTTGTTTTGCTATAACTTGTGGATGCAGATTTAAATATTTTTAGAAAAGATCAAAGATGTAAAAACAAAAATGTGTGTAACCTTTTTCCCCCGTTTTAAAAGTTACACAATTTGAATTTGCCAGACCAAGTTTTTGCTCTTTAGCTCACACAGAACTGGGGCATGTGCTCTAATCACATATAAACAAATGTTTCTTGGTGATCTTAGCAATCTATGTAATCTTAGTTAAGTGTCACCATGGAAGTTTGGGAAAACAGTTTCTAACAAGAAAAATCTTGTAAAGATTCAACAAATTTTGACTGAAATAAGGTTTAACATTACTATTGTATTGTAAATGTAAACTGACAATTACTTATAATGAAGGTGCAATGAAGGTACTTACAGTGATATTTTACGTGGATACGTGGGTAATTCTCACAGAATTGTGTAATTGCATGTTATTGAATAAGAAATTATTTCCCATCATCAATTTATGCATGTTTTATAACTATGCATTATATGTTGTCAATAAGACTCATAATAACAAAATAGACACAAATAAAACTTTTTGCTTATTTGAAAAACATAGATAATCAAACTACATAACAAACTTACAATAAACAACATTGTGTCATATCAAATGAAGACAAAGGTCATTAAAACAACATTTTCATCAATGTTTAACTCCTATTATTATGAAGTATACCCTTAAGTTACAATGTGCTGATTGTCATTTTAACAGCCACATAATAATTTTTATTTTTCAAATTTAGTGATGTCTGGGGTAAATCAGATTTCTAATATAGAACTAATGGTTCAACCACATGCAGAGTATTTACAACAATGATAAAAAAATTGTTATCAGCACAGCAATCATTGTGCAGAAACTAAATCGATTATGGGGAAAACGTGGAGCTGGAGGCAAGGAAAGGCAAAAACAGAACCAAATAACTTATCATAACTTGTATTATTTACATATGTTTTATATTTGATATATATTATTGTTATTCAAAGCCTGATTTTTTAAAATGGCTTTCTTGGGAAGGATATTTGCAGGGTATGGCTACTAGAAGATTTAACTGACAGCCCTAACTTAAAAAGATGTTTTTTTTACCCCCATGAAGACTACAAAGGTTTAAAAGCATCCTGCAAGGAAGCTATAGGAAATAGGTTATTTAGAGATCATCGTTATTTAAGACTAAAAAGTCATGGTATAGAGACAATATAAAGACAAATATGAGCATAATATTTAAATCTAGATTGCTGGAGTAAAACAGAGTTGTAGGTAGGTAAATACACATATATCCTTCTTGATGCATAATTTTACACAAAATTCCCAGCAATGATATTTATGATCTTTCCATACACAAGCATATATGAATGTTAGACCTTTAGTTATTTCATTGTGGAAACAACACAAACATCATTTGCATGTTAATGATGTGTATGTGTGTGTGTGTGAGCAAGTGAACTAATTTTAACCTGTTTGTTCCATCTTGTATTGAGTTCCAGACTCAGCAAATCCACAGCATATTTTGATGATTTATATGGCTCATTACTGAAAATCATAGTACAGGTTTACTATATATTATATATTATTATAATATTTTATTTCACACTAATATCATGTTAGCATAAACCTGGGAAAACAACAATCAGTTCCATAATTGTAACTATAGATAATCAGTGTCTCTGCATATCTAAGTGTCTAGACTACAATTTACAATCATGACTGTACATTTCATTTTGCTTAGATATTTAATCAGAATGTGTATGGGATTTTTTTAAAATTTTTATCAGGCTAGTGAAGACCAGTACCCATTTAATTACTCACATTTACTCATGTTGCCAAAACCAATCTTGTTCCCATTTTCATTAATATTAATATTTGTTTAAAAACTCTTTTCCTTTTCTTACTCATATCTGATTATATACATAAATAAACAACAAGATGATTATGAAATTTGATATGTATCTTGTCTTTATGTATAAGTGTGTATTATTATGGATAAATGTATGTATTAAAAATAAATCAATTCTTCCAAAACATTTATTTATTCTCTCTTTACCCATTTTCATGTTGAATATCATTGATGTCAAAGTTATTTTTTGATGCAGCACTTGAAGATGTCCATATGATGCGTGTGGGCTGATCAGGACCTCCCATTAGGTCTTCTAATTCCTTTATCTGTAAAATTAACATCCAAATGACTTTAATAAAAGCTGATAAAGTGATTAAACTATTCTGATTTTTGAGGGTGGTAATAATTACAAAATGGCATTAGCAGTGTTCAAGCCATTACAGCCTATCTCAGATATGAAATTGGAGTAGGTTTATCTGTTCTACCAAATTAAAAAAAATTCACAGCCATTCTGTTGTGGAGATAATCTTCAAATTCACTGTAGAATGTCAAATTTGCATATTTCCTTAGTATTTAAACAATAATAACTCAAATTTATTATCATTTTATTTTAAATATGAGGAAATTCACTCAAATTTCATGTATTTATTGAATGTTTCAATCATAAGCTCCTTGAAATAAGACTGTTGTCCCTTTAGAAACTATTCTTTATTAACAGACATAGATGAAAACGTGACTGAATGATTTGTTATGTTTAAAATGGCACAAACAAGTAACTAACATTGTATTAGTTTAAAGAAAATTAATTTGGTAAAAATCAAAATAACATATGTGAAATTAAAACGATAATAAAAATGCCAAACAAAAGCTAAGTGGATAGATATTTGAATCGTTTTTATAAATGATGAATGATACTCTTAAGCTAGTTTCATTAAATCATAGGTAGGTGGTTGTGGATCTTTAACCTCTAAATTAACTGGTTAGCCAATCACAATCGAGTAATCTACCAATGATAATTAATTAAGTTCTTTATATTATAGATTTCTCAACCCTAAATTCTGAAAGAAACCAAATTTTAAGTGTGTTCTTACCAAAACAAAATGTCCAAACACATTGGTGGCAAAGACCTGTCTGAGTCCTTCTGATGTAACGTCATCCTCACAGTTCAATACACCTGATCCTGTAGACATCATATACACACAATTACTGGTCAAAAAAAAAAAAAAAAAAAAAAAAAGAGATTTCCAAATTAGTTACATATATTAGTCTTGAATTATCCCATATATTTACTACTATTTTCTATTATCTACAATAAAATAAATACCTTGAAAAAAGATTCTTGAAGAAATTTTTCCATTTTACTCCTTTTACAGGCATTGTTCCAGCATTAAGATACAGGAAATCTATGTGATTGTACCTGCAAGATAACATCACGACAATAAAGTGTATCAATGAAAGAAAGAGGCACAATTTTGTTCTATTAATTATGTTTGCTTAGATGACTATAAATTAATATATCATTTCACAACAAAGCATCATATTTATCATTTATCACTGTGAAACTGTTCACAAGTACATTATGTAAACAAGTCAGAAACATCTGCCTCAAACAAATGTTAAATTGGTTTTTATTTTTAAAAGATATTAAACTGATTATATTTAAATATTTTGGTACATTGCATTTGAATGATAAAAAATGTACAAGTTAAGAAACCATTCCTCATGTTATCCCTTTATTAATTTCCAAGTGTATTCATTTGTTTTTTGTTTTTTTACTTTCGTGTTAACGTCCATAAAAATTATTTATTTAACTGAATGATGGGAGGAAAAAAATAAAGTGAATGCATAGACAAGTTAAGTTCAATTTACACTAAATAAACATTTGCCTGGACTGATTACTTATTTTGGCATTGACATTGTGCTTTAATTTTGGGTCATTCCATGCCAGTTCACTCATTGGTTGTAACTTGACTAATTCCAGTTCACCTAAAAATTTGTTTGATCTCAGACAAGAACAGATCAATATTTTTGATCAAAATAGGCCCAGGCACAAATGTCAAGATTTGACATCAAAATAGGCATGGGCACAAATGTTGAAATCCCAGCATAATAATATTGGAAAGAATATTCTATAAGAAACTTAAATCTTCAACTCAAGGGTTCATAATTTTTTGTTTGAACTTGTGGACTGGGTGACGATCTTCAGCCATAATTTTAACAACACAAAACATTCTGGAGAATTAATAATCCTTTTAAGTCAGTAATATACAATCAAAATATGCGTGCATGAGGCAGTTATGTATGTTTTACACATACTAAACATCATTAAATGTGTGATCTAACACTGGTGACCATGCCCATTTTGACCAAAAATGTCAAATTTTGAAGTGCCATATTTCTAAAACTCCTACTCTAATGAAAGTAACATTTCATTTTTCTTTGTTTGAAAACATACCAAACTTGCACCACTAATTATTATCAAAATCTGAAATGATCAAGTTCCAGCTTTCCATTGTATTAGGTGATTTGACACAGAATGAATCTTTTAACAAATGAACCTTGTATTGTTTGGTCACTGGCAAATGTTTATAGATAGTTTGTGAAACACAAAGAAAAAAAGAAAAAATTATATTTAAGTTGATTGCAATTATGTTTGATTATCCCACACATGCAATATGTCATATGGCATGTTACATGTCTGTAGACTGCCTCTGTAAAACTTTAGGTGTACCCCTTCAACTCAATGGTCTTGTTAACAGATACACAAAAATTAAAACATCCACACACATAGTCTGCTAATCAAATTAAATCTGACACTGTGTCACCTTAGATGCTGTTTATCTTGTACTTTTATTCAACCATATAATATATGTGAAAATTTATTTATAATAAAGATATAGTTCAACAGCATTGCTATTTATTTTCAGAAATTAAATGTCATAATTATCATGAACAAAAGAAAAACTTACAGTTTCCTGATATCTTTAGCTGACTGATAAACAGAATTAACATTTGAAATATCTGAAATCACAACTGATATGACAGCTTCTGGATGAGCCAGTAAAAGAGTGTTTCTAGCTATTTCTGCTTTTGTTTGGTTGCGACAGACCAGACACAACTGAAGATTATCATGTTCTGCTAACAGAAGTTCACACAGAGTTAATCCAATTCCACTGAAAAAAAATGTTTGAAAAATTAAAAAATAGAAATTGCAATAAACATATATAATTATGTACTATTAGTAATATGATAATTTAAGGAAGAAACATCAGACAAACATATAATATTGATAGTTATAATATTCTGTACCTGAATTGATATTTACCTGAAATGTTAAACTCAGCAATTAATATCAGCAATAGCAGTAGTTATATGAGTTGTGACAAAAAAAAGAATAAAAATCCCCAAAAATTAAATCAAAGCAATTCAAATACTGATAATATCATTGGAAAAGGTTTTGAAATAAACTATGTAGTAGTATCTAGTTATCTATTTGCGATGTATATCAAGAAAGATAAGATGTTTTTAATGACTTTAACCCCTCTCCCAAAAAAGCAAACAAACAGCAGCAATAATAACAAATAAAATTTAAAAAAAAATTAAAATAAAATAAAATGGCTTCATAACGATCACTTAATACAGTGGGAAAAAAAAAAAATGCTGCAGTCAAATATCTGATTAGAACTGTCAAAATTAATAGTAATTTTCTTAGTTTTTTAACCTGAGTGAAGAACATGTTAAATATAAATAACACAACAGATTAACAAATGAAATAAAGCAATTTTTTATTATCTAAATATACAAACAAGCAATTAATAACAGTGTGTGGGTTACTGTCATGGGGCTCACACCTTTAAACACCTTGAATGTTTTTAAGGATCAGGCTAGGGTAACAAGGTGTTTTAATGGCCACCTAACAAGGAATATAAATGCTAAATTGACAGCAAACTATGTAAATCAATAAGTCTATTTATCCACTAGAAAAATAAACACAACACCAGTTAAGTTTTACATTAATTATTTAATTATGATATACAGGTGCCTTGATAATGATACATTATACAATCATAAAACATATGTTTAAGTAATTTTGATCAATGACACATGAAAGGTCATTAGGGGAACCAAGACAAAAATAAGAATCTGCATGGAGGACAGATTAAAACATTAAAATTTTAGGTGTAATAAATGTTATTGACACAGGGTAATTGCACATTACACTGTATCAAAATAAGAATAGACAACTGCTTACCATACTTGTCCATAAAGACAATGTCATTCAAAAACATTTGGCTTCCACATTTGACTGAACTTTTGTCTTGACTGTTTCCTTTGATCTCGCTTACTTCTTTAATTACTAAAAGCCAGCCCTTTTTATAACAACGCCATGGAGTTGAAAAATTTGCAGAAAATGTGCAGATGTGAATGTTGTAATAATTGAAGTTATGCAATTTCATAGCTTAAAAATAAAAGAGCACATGTGATATGAAGTAACAATTTAAGTTATGCAATCTGAATTCCGTGAGATTCTGGACACCTGACCTTGTTCAAAGGTCATGTCTGTAATAATTACTATACAGTGCAGTCTAAGATTATATTAATCTAGATATTTGACTGTAATGAACATTTTACACATACTTAGTGTAAACTGTCTTTAGCAGCCGCTAGATGAGCAGCCACCTGTGATATATGGGCACTTTTTCAATTACTATATCCCTTAGACACCTAATGAACAGTCAAAAAAAAAAAAAATTATTCCACTGCTGAAGTGGACAGTCATACCAGTTTGGATTTGTTTTCACCAAAATAAATAATTTTATTGTATAGCAGCTTTATACAATATTTTTAGAAATAGATTTTATAATTTATTTTTTGCTCAGTTACAAGAGCTATGGACTGCAATCATCAAACAATGCCTGCCAAAATGTGCAAGTTCAAAACTTTTGGTATATAATAATTATAATTCAAACATTCAGCATCATTCCATGAATATTTGTCTTATAAACATAGAGTCTTAGTGGATTTTTCAGGTCAAAAAGATGGTGTGACTGGCATATATTGGAGGTCTATTTGGCTTTCAAATGCAATATTTTTCAAAACATAAATGTACCTTTTTATGAGTTTTATGATGAGCAAAATATGTTTTTTTACATCATTAACTCGATAGGTTTGCAACTGGAAAAAGCCATGATGTTTGCTACTGCAATGCCCACCCACAACAATTTATGTTTTTTGATGGTTTTGGTGTCATGGATGTGAAAAAAAACACCCAAAAAACTGTCCCTCTGAAGAGATGTCAACTACTTTTAGGAACACTTGATTTGGCCCCATGTGTAAGACAGGTACAACTGTGGGTGTATATTTCTCTGTGTGGGTGTTTGTGTTGTTATTATCATTAACTTCATAATAAACAATCTTTGTTATTTTGACATCATAAAACAATTTAAACAGTTTCATTTCCAACAACAAAGTTATGAAGAAGAAAAAAGGTTTTTCTCTAAGCATGTATATTATGTTACTTACACTACCACTGTTGTGGCATTGCATAGAGGTACTTTCCTTCAGTATATATATATATATTTTTTAAATGACCAATGCCGATTGAACAGTAGTAAACTATTCATACTGATTTCTACTTGGTGCTTGAGTCACAATTACTTACAGGTTCACACTCGGTATCATAGTTTATTATTTTAGTCAAGTTACCTATTACTGATACATATGATTAATTCTCAACTCTAGAGAAATTAAACATTCTAAATATACAAAACGTTCATTTTTCAAGAACTGATAAATTGGAGCATCCTTACATATTTAAGCATTTTGATAGCATTTATTTTTTTACCAAATAATTAATAATTATGTCATTAATTTCCATTTGCCTTATACCTCCTTTATACAGATCTAACGTTTCATAAAAATCAAACCAATGTGCATGAAGTATATCTGAAAATAGTGTTTTAAAGTGTCAGATAATCTTATCTTGGGCATACGACACTCATTTTGAAATGGTAAACTTGTATTTTGATTCTCCGATGTTTATCAAAGATGACACGTCAAAAGCCGAATACTCAGCTTACTGTTTCACCACAGTAAACTATAAATATATACCACATCAGTAAGGGAATCATCTTCGAGGTAAAGAAAAACGTGTCACAACAATCGGGAGACCTTCCGCACCTGCCCACTTTCGTCACATACCTACCATTATTAAAAAATATGAGGTTGAACTTTTTGAAGGCAATGTAAATCATTAAATGGATCCAGTGCAGCTGTCATTGCATCAGGCTTAAAAGAGTCAAATGATCAGTATCTTACTATTTGTTTAATAAATAAAATGGTAGCTTTTCGCCGTCTTCATCTTCTTATTATTAAAATGTTCTTTATAAAATAAAATAAAAAGATATATATTTACGCATTTGCTCCGGTAACAACAGCTACTTTTTCCCTGTCCATTTTCATTATCAGTTACCCAGAATACATTTGTAAATATAGACTTCCGAGGTTAGAGGTAAAAGACGTGGGTAATTTGGATTTGCACACCATACTACATAGATCTTTATTAATTAAAGACAAAGACGGAAAAGAAATGTCAGTCATCAACACTCATGTTAAAATTTTAAACGTATCTCTAACAACTCAAAAATTTAAATCAGAGCTTACAAAATTAACGCGGATTTAAAAAAACAAAAAACAACTGGAACTTAATTTCAGATTTGAAACTTCCTTTTACCTTGTTAAACGCAATACACCTAATCCTCGTTTATTCATTTATTTATTCTGGATATGTTTACGATAGCTGACAATTCGCAAATCACAATTTGAGTAATAGAAAATTTGGAATTAAGACAACAAAACGAGAATTACTGAGAACTGTATTGGAACGAACTGTTTAATTACTGCATAAACAACTGGGTAGTTTTTCAAATTGTGTTCTACACGAACTATACTGGTTCCGTGCTCACTTTCAGAGGAATAAATTACACTCCATAATGTATACTTGGTACATGATTTGTCAATAAATAAAAATAAAAGATTGTCCCTCAAATTAAAATTATTTCTACATCATTGGAAAGAGCATGGAGAAAACCTGTAATATTATTAAATTTATGACAGTAAACAGGGAAAAATAAAAAATAATAATAATTAAAAAATACTTCGTTACATTTATATCTTTCTTTAAAAGTATATAATTACCAAATGCAGTAGTATGTAAATGGTTTTTGGCTGATAATTCTGAAATAAAGTAAAATGTAAATACATTTTATGGAGAAAGAAAGTGTTAACATGAATATGTATTAGGAACCTAAATGAATCTTTTAATACAGTGCATGATTCCTTTGATAATTAATTATCTTAATGTAAAAGGTATTTAGTTCAAACATTAATGTTTTCAGTTTTCAAAGGGTTTCTTTGATGATGCAAAGAAATAGTCTTCCAGTTATGTTTTACGATTTATTTATTTTTGCCTGACATTCTTAATAATAATAATAATAAAGATGAAATAAAAGCAGTTTAAAAATGTTTGCAGAGCGATTTTCTCCTAAACAGAATGATATCGCGTGCAGTGTGTATTAATCCAGCTGAATTTAACATAGATAAAAAATTAAAAATAAATAAATACAACAACTAGCTAAATAAATGAAATAAAATAGTTATTTGTTCACACGATGGTGGCGTTCGAATGTTTTAACAGTATTATTTTTATATTCATATGTTTTTTAACTACACCCCCTGAAAAAAAGAATATATAAAACTGCCAAAACAACAACTTGGCAGTATATAAATTATTATCATTATTATTATTACTATTACTATTACTATTACTATTATTATTATTATTATTATTATTATTATTATTATTATTATAATACCGTTTATTGAAACTGCTTCCGTTTTCAGAAAGGAGTAACGTACATAGGAATTTTTTTTTTTTTTTTTTTTTTTTTTAAAGGCAGTTTACGGAAATAAACGAAATCTGGCGGAAAGTAACACGCATATTAGAAGATGTTGATCATGGACGACTCGGACGGCCTTTTCACTTTCAGCACAGGTAGCACAGTTTCTCTAACAACCTGTCACAAAAAAGAACTAAAAGGAGAAGTGCTGGCATTTGATAAAAATACAAAAGTCTTAGCAATTAGTATCCTTTTCATGAAGCTAATTTATGAAAAGCACGATTAACTGATTTGAAGCAACGAAATGAGGCATTTAGTAAATGATTTACATAAAAAAATAATAATAATAAATTAATAATAATAATAATAAATAAAATAAAAAAGCAGATAAAAATTAAGATACCAGTTTACTAGTTAATAAATATTCAGTATTTCATGTTTGAGGTTGATACTAATAACTAAATAAGGCAGTTTTTTAATAATAATTCTATCAACGATATTTCATTATTTCAATATTTGGTAGTAATTATTATTGCGATCGATAGTCGCTGAGTCGGAGATATTAATGTTATAATGATTCAAAATATTGTGATATAATGTAATACAAATTATTATAATTAATAAATGATGTATACAAAAGAAAAAGAAATAAATTAAATCCCTGAAAAAAAGAAAAACAAATTAACTAGTAAAAAGTGTCTTAGTAAATAATTTGTTTTGGTATTTTTATTTGAGAAATGTTGGTGAAACTAATGCCATTAAATTTTAACTATAAAAATTATTTGAGATTATAATTTGTACTAATTATAAAAATATAATCTAAAATAATTTCGTAAAATTGTTATGAAATAATGAATAGTTAGAAACTGGCGTGTTTTCCATATGACGTCCAAACAAAAAATTTAAAATGTACCTTGACTGAAAAGAAATTGCAGCTTCAAGTGGAAAACACAACCTTTACGATGTTCGGTTAGTGAACCTACAGTATGTAAGTGACATCAAAGAATTAAGTGAACCAGAAGGTCAAGCACCACCATTAACAAGTCTCAATATGGCTCGGGTAAGATGCATTTTTTTTTAATTAAAAAGCAGTGCTAATAATAATTAAAATCAAGCATTATTCATTTTCTTTGACATTCTAGTTACAAGATAAATCATCATCACACTTGAAATGTTCCGAAAATATGTAACAAAATATTATAAATAAAATAAATTCATGGTTATATGATATCTTTCAGTATTACTTATTTTAATTTATATTTCATTGTAGATCAGAAATAGACTTCGTGCAAGCCTTGAAGAGAAGAGAAAACAGATTAATTATGTTGGAGTTGGTGTCCCAGAGGAAGGTCAAAGATTATTTTGGGCTATTGTTAAAACGTAGGTCCTTGCAGAGATTTACAAACCTTTTTATAATTGAAAGAATAATAATCATAAAAAACTTAAAAGGTCAACCAGAAGTAGGTTGAATAGGATGGTGTCATATGACTGTGGTGTGCATATTAAAATTGGTGTTTGTACTGTATTATATTAAATATTATACTACATTTATTTAATCTTTTTGTACTAATGTGTATGTATATATATAATGTCAAAATAAGCATTATCATTATCAACATAATTTTGCTTGTATCCATATAACGTGTAGTGTTATATGAAGCTTACACAATTTTGTATTGACGTTGATGAACAATTTTTATTATATTCACTTGCACTTTTTGCCTGAATTGACATTGCACAGGTTAGTAGAGAGAGTACTAACAGCAAATAACAGTGCATTATTTAGTACAAGAAATGTAATAGCTTCTACACACATACATTTCATAGTTTTAAAGATAGACATTAATGGCTAACACCTACATATATGCATCAAAGAGGCAGTAAAATGTGTTAGAACATTTCCAGAAAGTCAAAATAATCTGCCAAAATAGCCATAGCCAATAGTTTCAAATAAAATTTTAATTATTTTTGTGGACATGAATCAAATTTTAAAAATATAACTACTGGCAGAATAATCCATGTAGATACATAAACAATAACAGGTTACTACTGAAACTCCAGATACGGATATTTACTGCCTCAGTAATACAGATCAGTTCAAAATTTGTCTTGCAAGTAACTATCAAAAGTAGTTTGTTATTATTCATCTTCAGGTAAGTAAATAGCATTCTGTCATAGTCTGGCTCAAATGGCTTCCTCATCAGTTGATGAATAATTTGAACATACAAACAAAACAGACATGTCCAACAAATTGAAATTTGCATCCCTTAAAAAACAACTCTATCAGAAGAATTGCCTGCATGTAATTTATAAACTGGCAGTTGACCAAAATCTGGTCAAAGTTTTATGTTAGGGCAGTTCAGAAAATTTGTTGTTACAAATTAAGATGTCAATAATGTTTCAAATGAATATTGAATATAATTATATCCATATACCATTTATACCATGTATTCAGCAGATTAAAAAAATGTGACTTGATTGGTGCTTTTAAATAAATTGTGACAATTAAAACGGTTAAGAACATACTTGATTAGTAGTTTATTTGTAAATTTCTTTTAATTTGAAAATTAATAGCTACCAAATAAGAATTGAGAAAATGGTTGATAATTTTAAATTTAATTTGATGGAAAATAAATATTGTAGTCATGTGCAGTTGAAGTTTTTAAGTTTGTTTTTCAGAATAAATGATGTGAAATGGGAGGGTCAGAAGATAGTTGTGATGGATGAAGTGACCATTCAGCCACCATATAAAGTAGAGAATTGTGTCAGTCGAGTTAGAGAAGGGGGTCGAGCTCTTGATCATGTCAAAAAAATAGTAAGAGCTTTTTCTTTTATGGCTGAGATTTCACAAATTCAGTGTTATCCAATAGTATTATTAATAGAGCATGATACACAGTCAGCATAAGCATTAGCTAATTCATAAGCCAGTAAAGAGTTGAGAAAATATAAATGATTTGAAAACCTCACATATCATTTCTAATATCTGACAATAGCTCAGGCTATAAACTTGTTTAAGAAAAACAGTTCCATTTGCTATAGAGATTAGCTTCATTATAAATGACTTAAGGAAATTATTTTTTAAATTGTTTATTTGTAAGCTGTATTATTTTGTATTCTAGGTTGACAAGTTTCTCCAAGATGAGGCCAAGCGAGGGTCTGACAGAGGTTCAATATCTCCCTCTCCTGCACCTTCCAGTCCTCCCCCTGCATCTTCATGAACATCATTTAAATATCCAGAATAAATTTTCATAACAGTTAAATCTGCATTTGTCTGAATGGTGTATTATAATATCATAATAACTTGAAATTATTTCTTTTTACAACAATAAGACCTATAAAAGAAAATATTTATGGTAGATTTGTTTCAAAATATATGTTGATATCATTTTCAGTTAGTTACCTCTTATTTATTTTTTAATGCATCTTTCTACCCTCCCCCCAAAAATCATCTATTCCTGTTGAATATTGTAAATTAGAAATGTACCAAGTATAAGTTTTTCTTATTTTTAGTGTAGATTTTTAATATATTTTAATCATACAACGGGATTAAATAGAAACTTTACATCAGAAACATTAATCTATTCTTTTCAGCTCATTAAAAAGCAGTTCAGGTTTTCCTTTGCCTCTAAAATTAACCTGTTGAACCTGTTCAGTGCACTATAGATATGTTGCACGAGTTCTAAATTTGTATCAGTATTTGCTACAGCTGTGGGGAATTGCTTGAACTACTGAACGCAAAGAAAAGATTCTGTTGCAATTATAATCCGTGTCTATTTCTGCAAAATTCACAGAATAAATTATACTTATACTATTTTCCTTAAATATACATTTTATGCTATTATCCTCTATAGCTTTTAAGATAAAGGCAAAAGATTACAGTCACAATTTATTTCTTAATCTTCACTATTACTTTCAGCTTATGAGGCAAAAAAGCATTAACAGCAAAAGTGTTAGTTCAGAAAATAGTAGGTAATTGTTTATTATTATTTATATAACATGTTAACTATCAGTGTTGTGCAGTAATTTTTGTTAATTTGGAACAGGGAAGAATCTCGGTATGCTAAACAGCAGACATTCAGTATTGTAATTCAGCTAATCATCACAGGCTAAATAGTCTTTCTTTTCTTTTTCTTTCTTTAATTATTACTTTTTTTAAATGAAGTAAAATCATTTACTGAACATTATCTGATTTTGTAACACACAGTATTCTGAAACTTATCTTTACATGCAATTATGCTATTAGATACACTAAAACCATTTAAATGAATTCTATCACAGTTTCTTTTTTCTGTTTGAGTGTTATCTTACCATGCAAAATATTGTTAAAACTAAAACAGTTTGCACATTTTAAGATAATTTTGAGGCAGGAATAGAATTTCACATGTAATTGCAAATGTTGAGGCAGCTGTTTTAAATAAAAATCATCACTGGTTAAAGAAACTTTAAAGAACAGCATACATGAAAAACATTTGATTGTTGTTTGGTACCCGCACATCCTTTATATTGCACAAGAAGCCTCAAAAATCCAGTTTTGATCCAGTGATGGTTTTTGTTGTATTAGAAGTAATCAGTTATCCTCATGTCATGCACAAAAAACACGACCATGGTTACAGAGATGAATACCAAAGTCTACCAAAAACAAGGCAAATAACTGCCTGAAAATTTTTTCTTTCAAATATTTTGTTTCAAATAAGTGAAACACTGTGCTCAAAATGGACAATAAAATGATAAAACAAACAAAAGCACAAACACAGGTGTCTGTGTAGGCAGTGAAAAATGTAAATTACAATGGATTACTTACAAAAAATGTGAATGCATGAATGTTTCATGTTAAAAAAAATGTGACCAGCAAAAAATATGAATTTTATCTACTGACTACGTCTTGCCAGCAATCAAAATTTGTGAATAGCTTTTTGTCGTATGGATTATTTTTGTTCTCATTTTCAGATGTAACCATGGTTAAACACTTCGCTTTGATATCACACCTTGTTACACAACAGTTTGTTAGCTTGTTGGTGATTTTTTATGCATGACATGAGAGTACCTGATTATTGCACTAGGTCAAAACAGAATTTGTGAGGCTTCTTATTCATTATATGTGATGTGTGGGTACCAAGCAATAATCATTAGTTGAATTACCATTAAAACATACAAGATAAATAAGAAATTATTAGATCAGAATTAACCTCCATTAACACAGCTTTCAAAATTGGCTGGTGTCGGCATTACACTGTTTTAGACTAAGTGTAAATATCCTCAGACAATGAAAGACGACACCAGGTTTGTTTCAGAAAACCAGTTACAAATCAACACAGCAATACTTTTTGCTATTTGAATACTATTACCTTTCGTAAAAACCAAAACCTAAAAAAACAACTAATGTTGCTCTTTAGAACTATGAGAGAGGAATTAATTCTTCTTTTTTTGAAATTGTTTTTCATGCTATTTTGAACAAAGATATTCATTTACATGTTGAACAACAATAACAAAAACATTGTTATTTTTCATTTTTTATTCTGCACTTTAGAAAAACCCACAAAAAAACAACGATATTAAATCTGTGCCAACAAAAAAGATGACTGGATAGTAACAAAATAAATAAACTACAAAATTCAGAACTTGAAATTTGTAAATTATGTCGGATAAAAGTGGCAGTATCCGAGTAAGAATTGTCCAAAGAAATTCTTTGTACTTGGAAGCTATTATTTTATATGCTTTAACTGACCTATTCTCTTTACTAAATTATGACAAAATAAGCTGTTACAAAACCTTTCAACACCACCATTTTAACAGTTCACAAGTGAAGTCATGAATTCAGATATTGTGTACAGATGTTGTATTTTAACAGCCAATGCAAGAATAAATTAGGAAATACATGTAGGTCCATTATGTATGTAATTATATCATCACTACAGAAAAATGGTGGCTCTCGAGGTTAATTATTTTTTATTAAGGCTGGATGGCAAAAAACAAAACAAACAAACCCTAATAACATATAATTTCTAAATATTCTGGATAAATTTAGACTATTTCTTAGAACCACCAAAGAAACATTTAAAAAATTGCAACAATGTTTAGTTCACTTAAATTGATAATTCTGTAGCATAATTTTATCTAAAATCAGCAGTGACTAACAAATAAGCTAAATTAATGGACTGATTTTATTAAAAAGAATAAACCTCCCAAAAATGTGTAAGTATTTTAATACTAGCTTGTTATAGTAAAAAACATAACAATTAAAATGCACACAAATGTTCAGTATAAAATAAGGAAGACCAGAGATATTTTGAAAGCATTTCAAAATAACAAAAGAACTATTTTCAACAATTTTAGATGAAGATTTACAAAATTTGAAATGTAACATTTAAACATTATCAAATTTATTTTGATTTGTAACATAATTTGTACTTATAGAAAAGATTTAAAGATGGTTTTTGGATGTTTCACTTCAATCTTAATCAATGTATTTATTTTTGTGGAAATGAAAAAACAGATAAATGCACACCCAAATAATAACCATTTAAGATTTATTTAAAACAATGTCTTATAAATAAAGAATGATGTGCTTTGAAGTAGATTCTTAAAATAAAACATTTGGATCTTTTTATATTATGTTTGATTCTTAAAACATTAAACACTACTGTACAAATGGCCAACCAGCCAAATAAGTTTGAATGATATAACGTGTAACAGAAATATGAAAACATGACTAGACTGCGAGTATTTTCCCATTATATATCCAGTTATGATATGTAACAGAGATTATCAAAATATGCATATATATATATATGACACGAGTAATGAATCACCTGTGTAACTATATTATTGAAATCTTATAGATAATTACTACAAAGCAGTTAAACTTTGAACTTTCTGGGATAATGAAATCCATGCACATAATTTAAAAATGTAAATAATAAAATTATAAATACTGTATTTATAAGTTTCATTTTGAATAATAATATACAAAGAAATACAGTGGTACCAGTCTTGTAGGGAGGACAACTGAGGGATTGAGCAAAGGTCCATACAAAGCAAGTGTCTCCTCATCAGAGGGACAAAAATTACATGATTTTATTCAACAACAAACATGAAACAAAACTGCAAGTAAATCAAGTTCACTGATGTAAATAAAACATATTTTGAACATCACAAACTCTTAATAAGCATATATTTATGTATTACAAAATATTGCTTTTTTTTTCACTATTTTTTTTATTTTTTTTAATACAATTATTAATATGCATGGAATGATCGAATTGTCAAAATAGCATACCAAATGGGTGGAATTCATATGGTTTGGTGGGCAAGCATTTGTCAACTGCAGTTTGTGGGTTGTTGTGATTTGACAAAACAACACTCATTGCATGCACTGTGCAGTGCAGGAAACAGGAGACACATTTTTAAAATTTTATATAAAGCTGCAATAGAGTAATAAAATTATTTATTTTGGAGAAAACAAATTCAAGTCAGCATGACTGTCCAGTTTAGCAAGGGAATAATAATAAAAAGTGTCTCTAAATCGTAGGTTCTATAATGCTAAACATGTTATTTTAAAATTACGCTAAAAGAAACTTGAAAAAAAAATTTCTTTTTTATTTCATGATTCACCAATATTGCTTTCACAATATTAATTTCTATTTATTTGAATTATTCCTTTAATCTCATACAAAATTTATTTTTATTTATTTTCATTCAGAAACTATTAAAAAATATATATATTATTCATCTATTTCATTCAACGAATTAAGATTTTAAGTAACATTTTAAGTTTTTAGAAAAATATTTAAACCATTTCAAAAGAGAGCAGCTGATGATCAGAACAAATGACAAGTTTGAGGAAAGCACCTGGTTCTACTCCTGTTGCTGACAGACATTTACCACTTGCAGGATTATACAGCTGATGAATTCCAGACTGAAATTATAATATTAGCAACTTAGTAAACTGGGTACATTGTATCTAAATGCACTGCTATGCTTCTGTAGATTTTCATATAAAAAATGGCAGTTCTATAATCAAAATGGCTACAGCAATGAATAAAATTTGTATTATTTTAGAAATTCGGCTCATGTACTGAAAGATAAAGAACAGACTACTCGGTGAATCACTAAGAATTGAACTGAAAAGGAAAAATAGAGAAAAGAAAATATTTATCTAAAAAGTACATCTTAAACAGTTTACTGAATTTTATTTATAAGCCCTAAAATATGCAAACATGCACTAGAAGTGTTTTATTTTCACCTGTCTATTCCACTTCCATGTCTGAGAACCAAATCCTCCACACTTCATAAGTCGAGCATAAACTCCAGTTGTATCATCTTCAGCTGCATCAAGACATAACAGGTTTGCCAGTCTTAAGTCTTTTTCATCAGTGTCATACCACAACTAAAATTAAATAACAGTATTAAAAATAATAAAGTGCTTTGAAGTCAGCTGCTTGGTATAATGCAAGGCTTTTTTGTTTTAAAACCTGACTGGAAATGAATACTATTTTAAATCTTGTCTGCCGAAACGGTGATGCAACAATCCATTCAGATTTTAAATCTTGTCTGCTGAAACCATGATGCAGCAATCCATTCAGATTTTTACTCAGTTCTGAAATATTGGTTTTGTACAATTGACTGTTATGGTCACTTTGTTTTACAGATACTGTCAGATTTCCCACTTTTATTACATAGCTAAATCTGTCTGTTTACAATTCAGTGGATTTGATCAAGACTTTTCTATTAATGTTACTTCAGTCTGCACTTTTTCATTTAACGGTCATTATGAATTCAGTAAGACAACATAAAAAAAAGCACTCTATGTATTTATGCAGAATACTATTTTTGAAACTAAATCTAAACATGTGAATTCATTTAGGTTTTAACATACATTAATTTAACATAGTAAGTATGGGATCATTGTTTATAAAAGCTTAAAATAAGCTGAATTATTTCAGGTTATCCAGAAGTCTAATTATGTGCAAATTATTGTTTAAGAAGTGATCAGACTTGTAAAACATACTGCCAGTATACACAAAGCTAATTACTATATAATTGTTCTTTTGTTCTGGAATTTGCACCTGAAATTCATAATAGATAGCATCCAGATTAGTCAACAATTTTGTTCATAATAGATTAACAGTAACTGATTGAATTTTGAAATGGTGCTGGTTTACAGAGAAATTTGGATAAGACAGATGCTGAATGTATATAAACCTGTTCTTTGCTTTCTGTTGATGACTTGCACATGCCAAGTCTGACCATAGCTCGTTTGTTGTACACTGTTGTCTCGGATTCTAAACACAGCCCAGATCCCAAATGTTTTATCTAATAAAATGAAAACTGTCATTTAAAAACATTAAAAATAAATTTACTTTATGTAAGAAAATAAAAGGTGTCTTTAAGTTACTTTTTTCTTTATTTTAAAGAAGCTTAAAAAATAATGAGAAACAAAAATATAAAGAATTTCTAAATATTCTTTAAAAACCCCATTCCAAGCTGAAGTTTTACTGACAAATAACATTTATTCATTAATCTATGTAATATTTCATATTTTAAAATTATGTTTTAATAACTTTTAATATCTATCAGTTGGTATTTATTGAGAAGGTCTTCTTACAGCTTGTTAAAACCCTAAATTTGATGAATTCATATAAAACTATTCTGTTTTCACCTGACCCGTTCTCTTTATTGTCACCTCATGAATAATGGGGAATCTTTGTTTCTTTTCTAGCTGTGGGTGATTTTCAGGAAATGTCTTGAAAAAGTTATAAAATATATAAGAAGTGATATGATATAATTCACAAATTAGGAATAATAATAATAAAAAATATGCATGGCACAGAATAACTAATAACACACAGTCCTAAGTACTAAACTTATAACTCAGAATAACAAAACAAAAATTTGATTATAACTGGTACCTGTAGACTAATCCCTTAATCTCTGAAGTTTCATCAGAATGATGCCTGGTGTGTTAGTAAGAGAATAGGAAATCAAAGATATTTAAGATGAAAAAGATTATTGCATGATATACAAATACAACTGATATTTATAACGCTGAATTGCTAAAACTGAACAGTCAAGATCTGCTGACCATTATTCAAACTGGAACTGCAAACTTCTAGCAACAATGAAAACACAAGTCTAAATAGCTGTAGCTGTATTTCAAAAAGGATTCAGTAATTACTAAGAAATGATAACTGTAAACACATACTCTTAAAAATTGTTATTTCAAACAGGGCTTGCATTCATTATGGTACTAGAAAGATCTGTTAGTATTACATGAACTAATGAAGACCTGTTATTTTCAAAAATACATCATTAATAAGGCTATAAACTGTCCAAAACAATTTTTGTATATTATCAAGATGATATATTATTCAAACTGGAAATGCAATGTTTTAGAGCAGAAATAATTATTTAACTGTTTTCAAATATCAGTCATATGCAGAGTGATAGAAACACCAGAAGTGATCTCCAAACCTTGGCAGTAAAACATCTCAGTGAGTAACTTAGTCTGTAGACTTGCAAGTCTGAGACTATGATAAGATCATGCATGTAAGCTACACACTAATTGGTCAGAGCATACAGATCAGATTTAGAAAGATACTCCCATGTTTATGGCCAAATTATATTAAAGGAAAAATAAAAATAAAGTTATTAAAATGTTGAAATCAAATATTTCAAATACAGGTAGAAATAAGGAATATGAATTTCCTGTTTGTAAATATTTTTTTGTCAAAATATTCCAAAAAGGTTACAAACTGTTTTTACCTGTTCTGGATAAATGTTTTTCAGATACCATTTAAATGATTGGCACTGAAGCTTTTCCTTTAATTTGAGTCTTGAAGTGATGTCACCTGCATCAATCTTTTTGGCTTCAGGGTGTATTTTATAAAAGTATTTCTGAAAAGAGATTTAATTTTAGATATATTTAATGTTTTGCTCTTAAAAAAATTTACATTCAAGCAATCATTACCTTCACTTTTGTGGAATAATAGTGTAATACTGAAAACTAAGACAGTAATATTTTTAATTGGTCTATAAAATTAGTCAAACAGTACATTATAATACTTGAATTAACCTGACCAAGCTAATCAGTCATATATATTTTGACAATGTAATAAATTTTCAGAACTCACAATATAATCATCCATCCAAACAAGAGCTACTCGAAGAGAATTTTTGATAAAATTTTCCCCTAAAGGAGACAGATATGGTCGTCTTTTTCTAAATATGTGACCGACTCGGGAACATGGAATAATCTCCAGCCTTCCTCCACACTGCCAAATCTGAAATAGTTTATTCAAACATAAGTTTTGCAGTAATTAAAATCGAAACGTAAATTTTATTAAAAAAAAAAACACAAAATAAAGAAACAAAATAAAATGAAATAAAATAAAATAAATGTAGAATATATACAAGCACGCACATGCAAACACACATTACTTGGTGAAAGATCCTGTTTCAGGAGTCAGTGTTATTTTTTCACATACATATTTTCAAACATAGTTTATTTTTAAAAACATACTCTGAAAGATATTTCCAAATTTTCTCCACCCCACACTTCAAGTCCTGGATCATATTCTCCAAGTGTGTGAAAATATTCTCTGTCCATAGCAAACAATCCGCCAGCCATTGTTGGAGTTCTATAAATAAAAACAATGGAAACAAAACTAAGCATGCCTAATCAGAAGTAGCAAGTTTAAAAAGATAATCTGTTTTTTTCTGGATATTCTGGATTTCTGGAAGCCATATCTCAGATATGGTAGTTTTACTTACATGTACATAATTGTATTTTACTTGGATTCCATGCTTTATAACACTTCTGTACAGAGCACAGATATAGCCATATTCTTTAGTAATTATCTTCAACAAAAAGATCTCTTTAAAGATAAAAATAGTTTTCTTTCATGTGATAATACCAAACTCTGGAGATATTATATCTGTATTTCTACATACATAACTATAGTGCTATTAGGACTGCTATGTACACATACAGAATCATGTTTTTATTCTCAAAACTTACATAAGAGGTTCCACTTGAAGTAATATATTTGCTCTTGTATTTTCTGGGAATGGGTCCCAGCGATAGTGCAGTCCCCAGTTAAAACCACCTCGGACAAGTGGAGATGCTTCATATAGAAAAGTATCAGGACTAATCATATCAATGATAGGCACAACAACAGATTTTCTGTTTTTGTCTATTCGAGCCAACAATGGTTCCAGCCATTGTACATTTACTTCACAGTGACTGTCCAAAAATACAATAACCTGTGAAAAGAACAAATCAGTTTTTTAGTTTAATCTATTTTCTGCTAATCAAAAGGAATGTTCACAGGATAGATAACTATTTTCATTTTGTGCATGACTCACTGAAATTCACTAGTATTCTATTGGCTCTTGTCTTAAAACATTTTTATCTGAGTTTGTACATTTTTCTTTGTGTGTGTGTGTTAAATTATTAATTTTCTTTATAGTTGAAATCATAGAGAAAAAAAAAAGATAAATAATTTTAAAACATACTGTCACACCTCAACATTTATCTGAATTTGAATTAAGATTTCAAGTTCCTGGGAATATTTAAATAGCCCTATTGTATCTAATGCACAGGAGACTCAATAATAATATTTTGCAATCATCTTCTGTTTACAGTGATTAATAGTAAATATGAATTAATACAGAACATGTATCTTGATCGAATGTATTCACTGGCAAAAATAAAGATTACAACTGTAACTTGATATTTCTTTCACAAAATAAAGCCATCATTGTTAAAAAAAATTGTATTTAAGTAACTTAGAACTCTGCCAATTTCTTGGATACATATATCAATTGTAATTATGTCAGTTTTTCTTGAATTTTCAGTTCCATATTTTCATTATTTAAAAAACATATGTGAATTTCTTTTAAGCAATCTCCAATGTCTGGACGTATGTCATGCTGAATGAAACAAAAACACTTTAAATATTTTTTTAAATAATGGTATTCAGTTTGGCTTCCTTTTCTAACAACCAGATCAATTACCTGAACAAAATACTCCCATCCTTCTTTCACACACGCCCTCACACCCACACCCAAACACACAAAATGTTTGCATATACATTTCATCTAATATGTATTTATTCCAATATATTTTATATAAATTTATAATTTTTGCTGACACAAATACTTAATCATTAATGGAATGGGTTTTTTTAACTTTCACTTTTAATAAATGATATTACTAATTAATATACACATTTGGGTATTTCATTTATAGCCTTTCTTTTACCTCTCCAGTGGCATGAGCAGCACCAAATATCCGAGCACGAATAAGGCCCTGTCTTGATGACCCTTGAAGTAAGTTAACTTTTGGTAAATTTTTCAGATTATTTTCCAGAGAATTTTTTAATTCTTCTGCAAATAAATTAATACATAAATATATTTTAAAAAATTACAAACATAGCTATTAAAAGAACTAACAATAAAATCAGTCAAATATACAAATAACAGGATTAAATACAGATATTATGAAAAAACAAAAAACAACACTGATTAATATCGAAAATGATGCTAAAGGCATAAATGAAAAATCTCATCTCAAATACTGTTTTGGATGGATATTAAGGAGTGTTTCACCATTAACTGGACATATCTAATTTCATACTCTAGGTAAACTGACTGAGCTGTGACACAGTGGATCATAAATATTCTGTTGTCATTTTCAATAAAATTCAACAAAAAGAACAAAACAAAAACTAACTATATTGATTCTTAAGTAAAACCTGATATTATAAAGTTTTGCAAGTAAAAACTTTTCTGCCAGTTATACCCATCCACCTCCAATGAGAACAATGTCTTGTTCTGTGGTCACTGTGTAAAGCAGATGGCAGAGAGAAAAGGGTAGATGACAATGAATATTCACTAATTACATACACATTTGACTATGAGGCAGATGAAATTATTTTTCAAAATAATCCACTGTACCCTATTATGAAATTAGAATAGATCACATATTTGGGCAGAATAAATCATTTGTCAACAAAGTCAGTTTTAACAGTCTGTTTGTAGATTAGCACTCTTGAAGTGAAAATAAATACACATATTTTTCATCAACTGAGAATGCCACATACTGGAAATGCCATTCACGTGTTATGTTAAGGCCAATAGCATGAACTTTGATATTAATAGATGATAAAACGTGTAAATTCTTTTTAAAAAACACACCTATAAATATAAGGATAAAACTTACTTAGTGCCTTAAATTTAGCTTATTGAACATCAACAAATAACTTGTATTCCTATTCAAAGATTTATATTTATTTAGCAGTGACACACTTAGGACAGAGTGCAGCAAATGACATTTCCAAATGAATAAATATGCAGCACAAAAAGGTGAAAGTTCACTATCTTTATAACTTATCACTCTAATTACAAAATAATTTCTGATTTTTATTTTACAATACATAAACAAATTTGGGGTTGGGTTGACAGAAAATTTACTCTACCTTGATTATCATCAAGTAAAAGAATTCCTAACTGGGGATTCCTCCAAAGCACATACTAATAACATCATCTTGAGATTCCCACATTTTTATATGGTTTCTATAAATATTTATTAATTCACCCTTAGTAAATGATTTTAAAATTTATGAAATACAAATTCATTAAAATTTGAAGGCAAAAATTAAAAATAAAATAGAATAAAATTACCGTTATCACTGTAATCATCAACTAAAATTATCTCCTGGAGAATCTCATTTGGGGTTCGGTTGATGACACTGTGTACTGTTCGAAGTAAAACTGACAAAGCTTCATTAATAAAGCAGATTATAACACTAGCTTTTGGCAGACTCTGTGGATATTGTTTATTTTTGCAGCTGAAAAACATTGTAACATTTTTAAATAATTTTTTTGTCTTGAAAACATACATGTTATATTATGAACAATAATAATAATGATGATATTCATGATGATAAAATAACAACAACAATAACAGTAAAATTGTTCAATTATAAAGCTTTTCAAGAATTACAGAATTAGCTTTCTAACAAAAATCAAATACATTCATATAATTCAGAAGAAGTCTTCCAAGGTTTAATTATTTTGGGTCCTATCTCTAGTATTTCAGTTCATTATATGGTCTGGCATTTTAAGTGGTTAAACCACGACTTGTGACTGGTAGATTGCCATTTATTTACCAATTATTTGTTTTCTGTACACCATGGAAACTTTATAATTTACTAATCTAACAATGGTTATATGAAAACAGAAAAATATTTTGAAAGGCATGAATGTCTATAAAAAGAAAAATACAAGATTCATGACACACAGAAAAAAATAATAAAATAATAAATGTCGTAAGATAACTGAGTTAAACTCATACCAGTTTTACTGAATGTTAAGAACTATGCATCAATGTTATAAGTCCTATATAGACATTTAAATTAGACATTCCACTGCTTTTAGTATTAGGGTTGGTAAACTTTTGATCTGCTCCTAATTCACTAATCCAGTACTGTGTATATAAACAATTATCTATGACAACCCCAGAAGCTGTAGGTGCAGAGGCTGGTAGCTTGAATATTAAGTGGTATTACATTTTTCTAATGGATATTAAAGGGCATGATGTAATTAATTTAGATATTAATTCAAACTGAATATTACCATTATTTTATTATAGTTTTACTTGTAAAATCTACATTTTTCTATCATTAATACTTACAGAGGATTACGAACATCTGGTATCGGTCTGTCAAATGAAAGTTTATCACTTATCAGAGTATTGAAGGCATGCTGATGATAACCTGCAACAATCAGGATGATGTATAATAACAAAAGACTAGTTTAAAGCATTTTATCAAAATAAGATTACAGTAAACTGACTGGTGTAGAGAATGAATATTGTCTGTCAACTTTTAAGTGTACTTTCACTGAAATGATGATGCATCTAAATATATACAGATAAACATCCAAGTTATGTTTTGTCTTCTGCCATCCAATCGCACTTAATAATGAAGTAGTACAACAAAAGATTTGAACATAAACATATTTGGGTAATGTTACATTTTTGAAGTAGTTATGATGTCACTGTGGACAGGACTAGCAGTTATGTACCAACTCTAAAATTACTGTGGTGTTGACAATGATCAGATTGCCAAGTATATGTTGTATAATCCAGTAGTTATGGGGCAAAGGCCAGTCATCGAATGTTTTATAGCAGTATTATTTTATAGTAATAATTTATTATGAACACTATTAGGTTACCCAAAACAATAAAACAGTAACTTGTGAGTGTAAAATATTATATGAAATTATTTATTTGTAATGCAGAGTTGCACTTCATAGATTATATACGTCTTCATAAACATGGTGATATAAAAAGATATTGCTGACTATAAAAGTGCATGTACAATCTGTCTAGAATAGTATTTAGCACTTGACTAAAAATTTTAAAATCTTACCTTCATTATGTTTTTTCTGATCTGATGGTGAAAGAATTCGACCTAGTTGATACAAATAATCAACACTATAGCTGTAAATTAAAAAAGATTAATTAGGCAAATAACAATGACACCTTATGCTTTAAAATCATAATTATGTAGAAGACAGTACATTAAATTTATTAACTGTTATAAAAATTAAAATTGGTCTATCGAATTTGCTTGTAAAGTAATTGATGAGATTATAAAAGCAAAACAGAAGGTAATTAGTACACTAGAAACAGCAACTTTATCTTACATTTATTATCATAAACAATACTATAGAAATCTAACTGTCATTAATAATTAATATATTTGTACTGTTTTATTAATTCCTTAACAATATTCCTCTCAATAGTTATGAATTATGTATGAAAATCTCAGGTATTGTACACTTAGTTACTTATTTTATACATACCTCCTAAAGTTGTTTCATCTATTATCTTTTCATTTTATCATTTAAATTAAATTCTCCTATCCTCATGTTAACATATAACAAATCATCCATTTGTATTGTTGCTTATGACTCATAAATTGCATATGGATCAGATCAACTTATGCTCCAGAATTTAAGTCCCTAGAAACAACTGGTTTTAACACAATTGCTTTCTCATTTGTGGACAAGGATATTTGACATATTTCTTGCTGACTCCTTTTACAGTTTTATCTCAAACACCATAATCAGAAGGAATATGGGCATGTTTGATGCTACACATTTGAAAGAGACAAATACTGAAGATTTACCAAAACTACTATTTTGGATATCTAATTCTGAATTTGGCCTATGTAAAAACTACTAGAAGTTCTATAAATATATTAACTTGAAATTTTGGCCAATAACTGTCAATATCCATGTCTTAAATCATGTAAATTTCAGAATTTGGTTATTGAGATTTGAGGTGTTAACATTCTCTGCAGGTTTATTCACTCATGTCTTTATTTAATTTACATAAAACTGTGATCCAATACATCCTAGTACTGTTGCAGAAAATTGAACATTTATAACCATTTATAAATAAAACCAGATGAATCTTCATATTGAGACAAGTCATGCCAAAAAAAAAAAAAAAAAAAAAAAAAAAAAGAAAAGAAGAAATAAAGATCACTATTATTTTCATTAAAAAAATCTCACTTATTATGATTTTGAGTGTCATATTCATCAGGTGGTTCAGGCAGAGTCCTTTTCAAGCTTTGTCTTGACTTTATTTTCCATCTTCCTGTTCTTTGTTTGGTTTCACCGGATATATTTCCCAAAATGTGATTGAGAAGAAATGCAGCTGTTGTAATTGCAATTAAAATAAATCCTATTAGCTTGAACTGTTGAAGTCTTGGCATTCCAAAATAAGACATGAAATTCTGAGTTATATTTTAACCAGAACTATCATATCCAAATTATGCCATCTGAAAAATAAATACATTAAAAATAACAAATACAACATCAATAGATTAATATTCTGTAAATATATCAAGTATTTACTTACATTAGTTTAATTACTGTTGAAAGATCTCACCAAGCACCAGTTAACCTAAATTCAGCTAGCATTTTATTGATTAATTTGAAAGAAAATTACCAATGAGTATTTAATAAAATTAAATTGTGGGTCCATTCATGATTCAGTTCGGAAACACTATCCAGTGAAGTGGCATCTGCAGTTTTCCTTTCTTATATCATCAGCTCTCAATGTTTTGCTGGCAAAATTGCTTTTTTTTGGGGGGGGGGGTATTATTCCCCCCTCACATTTATAAATCAAAAAAACTAAAACAAAAAACAACAAAAAAGCATTTAGTTAAATCATGTTATTTTGTACATGTTATTTAACATTTGGAATGTCTAACACCAGAATTTTTTCTTCTATTTTTTTCTTATTTTACTTTATCAACTGGTACCTCTACATCATCACATACACGTAGGATTTTAATATCAAAGCTAAGGCCTATTTTCTTTTCTTTTCTTTTATTATTGTCAAATGAATATGTAACGTATACCAATTAAAAAAAAAAAAATAAATAAAAAATAAAAAAATTCCTGAATGTAAAAACAAAAAACTTTTGAAGCTATCTTATCTATAATAGTCTAAAAGATACCGCATTATATTTTTCAAAAATCCACTTGCCGGGTATGGTATTTTGACATCTTAAATCACCAAAAACTTATTTCAAGCCATATCTTTATCAAATTTGCAATAACTGTTCAATAAAGTTTTCTTTTGATCAAGACCTTTACAGAGGCAGACTTACTCAGTTAAATATTGTTTTTGACCTATTTCAATTGATAGATGAACGTGAGATCATGCCTGATTAAGAGTTGTCGTTCGTGAATAGGTAATTTCACAGTTATTTTGATGTTTACTACTGCAGACGAGTTGTCGCTCTTGAGGGGTTATTTTGAAGGAATCGGGCGCTACCGCTTCGCTTCAAATGGTTATTAAACACATTTTCAGGTATAACTTTTTTCTTGTTTAGATATATATATATATATATATACACATACAAAAATTAACAAAAAAATGTGAGTGATACTCTGATAAAAATAGATTTCTAAGTTCTAAAAACTGATTCATAATTAAAAAACAAATAGAAATATGTACTGAAATATATATTTTATACATTTTAAAAATTACATTTTCTTGAATGAAAAAACCCCAACACTGTAATATTAATTACTTTATTATTATTATTATTATTATTATTATTATTTCAGTATGTGTCTATGCACAAGATTACCATTTCAGATAACACATTTACTGATCCAAAATATGATTTTAGTTGGGTTTTTTAACACTGTTAAGTGTTATACATTAACATGATGACATTGTAATTTAATTAATGGTTTACTTATAGGCTTTAGAAAACATGCATTTAATGAATTGTAAGTAACAACCTTTACATGAACAGTTTATCAGATACTAAAGACGTGTGAGGCTGTCAAAGCAGCTGTGTTGAAATATTCGAAATGCAGCCAAATACTAGTTACATTTTTATTAATGTTTATATTTTAATTTTGTTTTAAATATTACATTTTTAATTTTTTTTTTTAAATGTGACTTTTCATCATTCTTTTTTCAGATATTTGTACCTGAATATTATTTTAGTTTACAGTAGTGTGTGTGTGTGTATATATATATATATGTAGAAGGTTGTTTTGGAATTCAGTTTAGTAATCGTATTTAACAGCCTTCATTACCTAATTTTTAAAATCGTCAGTGAAATAGAAAAAATAGTCAAAATAAATTTTTACAAACACTTTTAATAATTATTCTCATATTTAGCAATGCCAAAACCTGGAAAAATTAAAATAATTAAATAAAAACACATGAAACTTAAACAAAAAGAAAGAACATAACTAACCTAGATTATCATAATTTTAAAATGTAAATTGTTTTACAGTTTGGCTAAAAGATCAGTAATCATAATATAAAGTAGCAAACATGAGCTCTGTTAAACTGATTAGTAGTGAAAAACATTTTGGCTTAACTGGAGCTTGTGTGCCAGGAGCTGATTCTTCTACTGATGTGATCTGTGAAGAAATTTCTAATAAGCAATAAAGTATAAATAATAATCCCACTTAACTGCAAAAAAATAAAATAAAATAATTAATCAAACTACTTTTCTTCTAATTACTATTTTTATATCTCTGCTTTAATTATGTTTTCTGTCTTTTTGATGTAACATTTTTAATTTACTTTAAATTAACTAAATTAACTTTTATTTACAATCCATACCAAGATAATACTAAATATTTAAAGTAATAATAGTTTATTTAGATGTTTTTGTTTCTTTTGTAAATGCAAAACTTGATCTAGCTGCTGTTAGAAAGTCATTCTACTTATTAAATATTACTATTACAAATATTTATTGGAATTTTAATAAATGGATAATAATAATTTTCTAAAATAACTATTTTAATATCCTTAGCATTAATTCTAGTAGTTCTTATGTTCCTGTTAAACCATATAAAAGAATGTAATCCTACCAGTACTGACACTATAGATTCTGAGTGAGTTTATTGTACAAATATGTTAATTATTTCTGTATTACAGGCTTTCAAAAAAAAAAAAAAATATATATATATATATGTTGTATAATATTAAGGATTTTGTTTTGTATTTAGGTACTTAGGATCACAAATTTAGAAATTTATGCATCGTTTTGGAAATTATTTTTTAAATGTATTTTTATTAGAAGAAGCAACATATTTTTTAAACTTATTAATACTGGGGCATCCATGCATCTACTATTTTAAATCTCCAACAATGCAAGGAGAGCTAATTGCAATAAAATGGGTCAATTTAGAGATTTCATTTTGAGTAAGTAAAGTTATTACAAATTACTTTTTACATAATTTTTTTTAGATAAAACTGAATTCAGTAAACTTAATTCATCTTCTTTTAGACATTTTATCTTTTATATCTATTTTGCCATTACTATTTTTAATAATGTATTTCACTTTTTAACGTTATCAGATTATGGATGTGTTGTGGGACTGTGGCGATAATTCTATGATGACGGGTCAGTCATGTTTTTCAACATACTTGCCCATAAAATACTCCCACTGGAGAAGATACAACAGTCTGCAAGTTACTTTAGTTACATTTTCTTCTTGGTTTCAGGAATGTTTTTATAACAGTCATGCTATGACAAGGAATATGGATGCTGATGATGTATCTAGTCATATTTCTCGTAGAAAAAAATTACCCAGAATTGTTAATTTATCAAAGACAGTTTACCTATAGACGATTATTACACCATATGTACTTAGTGGGTTACAACAGTTTCCACAATTTATATAAAATTCTTTTTAGAATGGACATAATTAAAAAAATACCAGTAAATATAATAAACTGATTGCTGAGTGGGGCTTTAAAAAAAACATATTGTGTAGAACTGCTAAGATACAAGACATCATTACTTGTCCCTTGATCTAAGAGATCTTCACAGTAATTATATATAGGAAATTTAAGAAAATTTCCTTTTTAAAACTTCAATTAACATTTAAAATTTTGATATTACTGTAAAATTAAGGTGCTTATTTAATAAAGAATAATTATTTATTCCCTTTGTTAATTTATGTTATAATTAATGTCATCACAAATTTGACATCCCAGCATTTATTATATTTGTATTATAAATGTAAGAGACTTTTAGTCATTTATTTACTCTTATATCTTGTCATATTAACAGCAAATAAATGATCATGAACTCATTTTAACTACACATCATTACTGTAGCAAGTTCTAAGGAGAAAGAAAGTAACTCCTATAATCCACAAATGCAGATGTATTATGATGGAGGGGAATCTCATACTGGGATCTGGATTTCAAAAGTAATCTTGTAAAAAATTATATAATAACAAATATTATTAATTAGTACAGTGTTGTACAAACTATAATTCTCTGTTAAAAAAGAGGCACAGTCTCGGTCTCATAAAGCTGCAGACAAGAAATTTCACAGGTGCTACTTTGGGGTGTGATCTAAGTTGTAGATCACACGCCAAAGTAGAGCGTATTAGTTTCACTGAAAGTTATTTCTGTGAGAAATTTACTGAAGTAATATTATGAAGCATCTGTCGTAGGAGAGGGGAAGAAAAAGGATGAATCAGTATAATAAAATTATAAAAGTCCCAATAAAAATACGAACCCTTTCACTTTAAATAAATTACTATTAACACTGTTGTATCAAAATATGTAAAATAAAATATTTATTAAATGCAAACTTTTTATCATCTATAAATGCTTTTAAAAGCATACACACATACACAGACACACACTATGTATTTGATATTAATTTCACAGAATATTAGTGTGGAACCTCGGGTTATGAACTTAATTCGTTCCAGAAGTCTGTGCGTAAACTGAAGCGATATCGAACACATGAACACCACTCTCATGTTTTGCAATTACGGTGGTGCCTTGATGTATGAGTTCAATTCGTTCCATGACCGAGCTTGTAACGCAATTTGATCATATATCAAATCAATTTTCCCGACTGAAATTAATTGAAATAACATTAATCCGTTCCAGCCCCCCAAAACAAAACTACATTTTTTTTTTTTTTTTTTTTGACGTGTTTTTAAATAAGAAAAATGTATTTATTAAATAACAAATATTGTATAAAAAAACAAAATAAAAGCGAATGTTGGCACAACGAACAACACAGCATTTGCCCAACATCCTGCATCTCACTCATTTGCTTGATGTGGTTACCTCGCTATGGAAGCATTTCTGTTGTGTTGTGCTCGCATTTTGTGCAGTGTTTAGCCAAATGTCCATGGATCCTAAGAAAGTGAGTGCAAAGGACTGCTGAGAAAAAGAAGTGAATGATTTCCATTGAATTAAAGCATGAAATCATTGGAAAACATGAGTGAGGTGTGCGTGTAGTCAACATAGCTAGGCAGTACGAGAGTAGTACTTTTACCATATACCGTATATACTTGTGTACAAGGCGACCTTATGTATAAGTCGATGTGTATTTTAAGACCAAAAATTGCGTCATTTTAGGTATTACTTGTGTATAAGTCGACTGTAGATTCCAGGCACCGTCACTATTTTTAGACCAATGAACGCTTACTGTAATATAACTTGCACGAGCTGTAACTTGCACGAACATACCATAATAACGTAAATGCATGTATTACACGAGCTATAGCCTAAATGTATCATAAATAGTATCTCTTTAATGTAATAGGTCTAACATGGAGACCTAACTTACCGTTATATTTAGTCGATTTGTCGGTAGTGGATATTAATGACGATTGCAATATTATTTCACCAAATTCTTTACAATTACACAAGTGAGTTTTGTTTATGAAATTATGACCGATATTTAGTGCAATTTGGCAGAGAAGTCTGCATTCCTAGATCATTGCAAGAGGCCGTACTGACGGTTTTCTCGCTTTAAAATGTATTTTTATGTCATTAAACGGAAAAATATCATGTTTTACATTCATATTTGGTTTTGTTATTTAATTTTTCAAAATTTTTTATACGATAAAATTATATTTTTGAAAAGCTGAAAGACCGCGATTATTTTAGATGCATCCCGTAGCAAAAAAAAGTCAAAATGGCGACTCTTCAGCAACAGCTACAAAAGCATTACCTATGTATAAGTCGACCCCCAAAATATTACCTTAATATAGTCTCCCAAAAATTCGACTTATACACAAGGTATACCATATTGAAGCAGAATTAGTCGATAAAGGCTGTAACTCCAGCCAAAGGCGCTAAAATAATTTCTAAGCTGTGGAGCTCTGTCTATGAAAAGATGGAGAACCCCTAACAAAACCAATTTATTTCTTTACATTCTCTTTTATTTTGTTTTTTATGCAATATTTGTCATTTATACATACAATTTTCTTAATTAAAAACACGGATTAATTGTATTTCACTTAATTTCATTTGGGAAAATTGATTATATATACGAGTAAATTGAGTTACGAGCTCGGTCACGGAACGAATTAAACTCTGTATTTATCTTGGAGATCAGACAAATTATTTTAACACCTTTGGCTGGAGTTGCAGCCTTTATTGACTCTTTCTGCTTCAGTATGGTATATATCGCAGAAGTACTACACTCATACTGCCTTCTTAAGTCGACTACAGGCACACCTCGGTCGTGTTTTTTTATGATTTCATCCACTTCTTCTTGTCAGCACTATCAAGTGCTCTCACTTTCTTAGGAGGTAACCACGTGAAGTAAACGAGTGAGACGCGGGATGCTGAGCGGTTCGTTATCCGATTTGTTCATGCTTCGAGGCGTTCGTAACCCGTATTGCCTGTATTACAAATCGAAGTTATATTACTATGACATATCTATCAAAGATAGAAAAATTAGTCATTGATAAAAACTGTTATAAAACTGTAAATGTCCCAATAAACACACAAAACACAAGCACAAATATAAATGCATTTTCTCATATTTTATTTACTATTATATCTAGTTGTTTCCAGTTCGAAACGACATATTGATCCAGCTGCGTTCTGTCTATAAATGCTTTAAAAAGCTGTATAAAGAGATTATTTTAGCGTGCACACTTGTGTATTTCGCACTTTGCCGAACAGCGTCCTACTGGTTTTGTTGTCATGTGAGTAGTATTTTCTTGAGGAAAACGGTGCGGAAAAGATGTTTTTCAAAAACCAGATCAGATTACGAAAACGATTAAAATTTTACTTGAAACTTTGATAGTATTTTAAAGAGTTACAGTATGTTTTGAAATGCATGTGAAATGGTGCTACTTTGGCGTGTGATCTACTCGTAAGTGAAACGATTTTGGCGTGTGATCAACAACTTAAAGGGCGACGATAAAGAAAATGTCAGTCTATAAGATTGTACATTCCTTTAACAGGAAATGTCAATTTATAGCAAACGTATTCATCTTTCAAGCTCAGTTCATCGATAAATTATAAATTGAGGGGTTAGAATCAGGTCTTAAATGCTTATATATTTATATGCACTCAAGACCTTCTGGCTCTAACCCCTCGAAATATATAAAAAAACCAAGAATAAACTAAATAAGTAGAATAAGCACCAAAGTTTTTCTTGAGTTTCTAACAGATGTTCGCTCAATTCGTCGATAAACTTATTCACCTTTTACACTCAGTTCATCGATAAATTATAAATATATAATGAAACCCCAAGAATAAACAAAATAATTAAAATAAGCGCATTGAATTATCTCTGATGAGACGGTATGTGAGCAACTGCAATGTCTCGCCGATTTGTACTGATCACCAGCTGCATTATCTATTTGAGAAGCACTCGGATCAGTTGTAGCCTGCTTGCCAAACCATGTTGAAAAGTGCCACGAACTGTTGAAGGTCGTTTGCCAGACTGGCCTCCAAATCATTTGGATACATGTTAATGAAAGCCATCGCCTATTTTGTTATTGATTTCCTGATATGCTTGCAAACGTTTCTTCAGTGTACTTGCGAAAATGCAACTAGTGAACTAATTCTGGTCCACTGGCTAGTGAGGAAAGAAAATATCAACAACAAAACTGTTCAAAAGCGTACCTTAACACAAAACAAATACCAAAGGCTATGGTCAAAATCGTGATACCCAGCATTTTTATTTTAAAAAAAAGAAAAAAAAGCACTGGGTCCATAGCATTTACTACAACTGTTAATCCGGCATTGTGTGTATGTACATATATGTGTATAAAATCTACAACCTTTAATTTGAGTAGTTATAATGTCCCATTGTCATTTCTACACATAACAGGATGAAACCTGACATAGTTATCTGCTTTTGATTGACAAATCCAAATAAGGTCATAGCTCATGAAAGAACACTGAGCCTATTTAATAAAATGTCTGTGATATGCAACCCTCAGATCAGTGGTTTTGCCTGGTATTCATGTATTTTGGCAAACTGTGTGTTACGATTACTTCAGAGTAAAAGATATTGAATTAAAAAACAAACAAACAAATGTCCTCTTCTCGGAGGAAACCGTCGTGTTCGACTCTGCTTTTTTGGAAATACCATCAGTATGCTCAACAACAAATTAGATTTCACAAGCGTCCTAAAAATGTCAGTGAAAACACATTGTTATACAATAATAAATAAAAAATGCAAGGCACGACAGTATTAATTATTTAATGCAAATTTTATTAGGAATTTTCTGTATGTAATAATGACTTTAGAATGCATTTTTTGGAAGTATGTGGAGTTAAAATTTAGTGTGTTTGGCTAGCCCAATGTATATAATTCCACAAGAAAACTTGATCAATGCATCTGGACGACCATGTATATGATAATGTAACTATAGTTGCAAAGGGTCAAGAAAGGTTTCATAATAATAATAGTAATATTATTTTATTATCACATTCTGATTTTATCTGTGCAACAAAAAATATAGAAAATAAGTACTAGGAAGTTTAATAAATACTAAATTATTTGAACCAAAGCTATATTATAATTATGTAAACATTTCTTTAAATGACTTTCCTAATTAACCAAATAAGTGATAATGGCATGTTTGTCAATAAAACGGGCTGATAATTCATTAGTAATTAATGATTTTTGGTTTCAATTTCCTTTTACATTTTATAGTTTGAAGTTAAAGAAAGACAACTAACAAACAAAAAACAAAAAAACAATAGTACTACTACTACTAATAATAAATAAATAATAAAACAAATACAAATATGTTTGAACATTTAATAAAATACATTGACAAATGTGACAATCTGCATCTAACATATATTACTAGCACTACAACACCACAACTGAAAAAATCAACTAACTTTAAGAGTTACTTAAGAATATTCAAGAAAATTATAATAATAAATAAATTCTTACTACCAAATAATTCTCTAGGTCTGCCTTTAAATAGTGAAATCAAAAAAATTATATATTTTATCTACTCCTTCAGCAAATAAAAACTTTAACCTGATTTTATTACTTCACCAGTTAATGTTATTTAATTAAAAAGTGTTCACAATAATTAATCTTTAGCATTACAAAATTTAAAAAATTATGAATGATTTATTCTTAAAAAATAAATTAAAGAAGGGTAAGTTTTTAATCAGCAAAAGATCAGTTTAATTTTTTTTTTTAAGACGGTTATAAAGAGTCTAATTTTTATATTTGCATCAAATGAAAATGCACTGAATCATAAGGAACCAGTCAGCATTCACACCCTTAACAAATATAGATAAGTTCTTATTTTAATAACTGAAAATCAGCTGTTATTAACTTACTATGTCCTAGACAAAACAATTATTTTTTCTCTTGTTTGTCGTAAACATAATAACAATTTTTAAACTGAAAAACCATTGCTTGACTCATTAAAGTTCTAGTTAATGGAAGATCCAAATTCTGGCACTCCTCTGAAACTGTCTTTATGATCTTCACACCAGCATTCACTATAATGATTATCATCATTTATCTCAGATATAAAAACGAACATTTTGTGTTCCTCCAGTTTTGCCTGGAAATCTATTTCAATTCCATCTTCATCTTTGAGATTAAAGTGTTTAATTCCACTGCAGTGTACCTGTATCAGAAACGTACATTCTTAATATGACTGAATATATTACAAGCATTAAAGATTAAAAATAAAAATTATTTCCTGTCTTTGTATAGCACTGAAATGTGCATTTGTAGTGATAGGTAATAACGGAACAACCAGCTATGTGAAATTACAGATTGAGTGAATTATTGATAATCTTGAAAAGAGTTTAATTGTGAATCTTTGTTGTCAGTATCTTCTTATAATCCTATAAAATGTGAAATTATGATCACCACAACGATGCACATAGTATTATTAATATTTGATGTTGTATGTTTTACATTAGTTCCTATTGCATGCCTGTTTAAATTAGTATTTTTGTGATGCTATGCAATGGTTTTACTCACAGAAGGCCTAATCATTTCAGCTACATTTCTCCAGAATGTGTACCTATGAGGAACCATGATGGTTCCAATCTCCTCTCCATTTTCTTTCTTAAGATTCAAAGGAATACCCACATCTGTGAACATAAATATGATTTAAAATAAAATAACAATAATAATAAAATAATAATAATAAATATAAAATAAATAAAATTTTAAAAATATCAATAACAATGTGTAGTAGTTATTCTTTTTTTTTCCCCCCTATTTAAAAAAAAAAACTCTTCAAAAGGTACTGAAATTGATCAAAAAGGAATAGTATGAAAATGCATTCACTTTCATTTTTAGTCTGATATTTCAGTCAGTTTCTAAACTATATAATTTTGCTATATTTGGGCTTTATGACATTTAACAGCTTGCAAGTAAATTTTAATATAAGATTACATGCTCTGAGAAATGAAGTTATTTTATACATAAATGATTTCATTTTAAACTCTTGTCACTTCTCACATTTCTTTGGTAGCTATAATTGTTAGTTTAAAAGCAAAGTTATCTTGGTACACATCACCTTCGAATTGAAAATTTAAAAAAAAAAAGAGAAAGTAATAACTCAATTCAAGTAAGGTGATAATGGGAATCAGAATAATTCATGTTTTCAACAGTAGTGTAACAAACTATAGCAAAATATTCATAAACTGAAGGTTAACCTGGGTGATGCAAGTGATGTTGATATAAAAATTGCTTCTATTACAATTGATGTGTTTTCCCCTGTGCATGTGGTAATAGACGGATAATGAATAATTTAATAATCTTACTTAAATTAACATCATCAATTTCATTCTGCATTGCTATTAGCTGAGAAGAAATCATCTGATCTTCAGAAGGACCTATGTTGTCATCATTCAGTCCCTCATCCTACCAAAGTAAAAGAATTTTTTTTTAATAATTTTTTTGTATAAAAATAGAAGATTTATTGCAGTTTTAAAAATTAAGACTGATTAAATTCAATAACTGAATTCAGAACCATTTTAGTTTATAATATGAAAAAATATAAATAAACAATGAAATATTTTGGTAGCTTACCGAGTGGCAATGGATATAAATGAAAAATAATGATTGATACCAAATTAATATTAAAATATGTTGAGAAGCTATTAACATATATTAATGTAAATTCATTTATTCATTCAGATTTTTTTCTTTCTTTTTAGATTTATAAACCAGGAAAAACTAACCGTTTGTTCCGGATTTTCTACCGATAAACCTGACTCAGAAAGCTCTCTCAGAACATTGTCTGGAAAATGAAAAAAATAAAAAATAAAAAATAAAAATAAAAATTAATAATAATAATTAAAATTTAAAAAAAAAAGTGTTTGACAAATGAAGACAGGAACTTTATTATTATTATTTTTTTGTCATTCTACACATATACACAGATATACACACATATGCAGTCAAATACTGTTGTGTTGGAATCTTAATGACCACATAAAAATATTCAGTAAACCAATTTGTTTCGAATATGTACAGAAACAATATTTACAAATAGAATGTATTTTCCAATGAATTATAAATAATCTTCAGTCTATTGACAATGTTCATTAATTTAACAACGAAAAATAAATAAGGTTTTTTAAATAACTTCACTGGTCAACAGCCTTATAAATAGTTATTTTATGATCAGTTGTCAGCAACTTCCATAGCTAAACAGTAGTTTTTAACTACACATATATAAAATAATGAATATGCACATGTATGCACACCTAAATCTGCAGACATTTACAGATTTCAAAGTGAGATGACTGTATTTAAGACCTATTTCTTCTTATGCCATATTTGATAGTTCCATCTTGAATATCAGTAGCCAAATTCACATTCCTATTGTGACCTCTCCCAACATGAGGCCTTATTTACATAATTGGAGGAAAAGTACATCTATCTGTCTATCTGTTTATATCTTAAATTTTATGTTAGTTTAAAAAATATTATAATTTAAAAAAAATATATATAATTCACTGAACTGACCCAGTTCTATTTTTTGATGATCAAACTGAGAAACAGCTGATGCTGTACTGCCAGGTGTTACTGGGGATTGTTCATTTGTTGCTGAAGAAACAAGTGAAACTGGTGATGTTTGAGAATGATGCATATGTTGAGTCATGGTGAAATGTGAAGAGACTGAAAGTGAGAATCTTTTTATAAAAAGATGCAAAATTAATAAAACTGTAAAAACTAAAAACAAATTAACGTCTTAAATTACAAAAAAAATTAACCAGAATTTTTAATGAATTTTACATAATTGTTGCTAATTTACATTAAATTTAACCAATAACAACACCCCACCAAATGCCCCCTCCCAAAATCCCCACCTCCATCTCCAAAATATGTGCAACTTACTGGCAGAAAATGTTTCTTGTAAGTGTGGTTTGTGACTTGTCCCAGGTACCATCTCACATGACGTTTGCAATACAAATGCTGTGATTTTTTGTGAATCAATAACCCCTGCATGACAGTCTGGTTTTTTCATTAATGTGTTTTCCGTGGCATCAGAGTTAGATTTTGGAGACCATGTGTTAATACAATTCTGATTCAGCTTTTTCAGTGGATCACTACCAAAAAGATCACCACTGACAATATCTTCTCCATCGTTCATCATCCCATGCATAGATTTTTCTTTCGAGCGAGAACCATTTGCTGTAGCTGGGTTTTTTGACTGACTTTCATTTTGATTATTATTTTCAGCAAAACTAAAAGAAAACAATTGGGATTGTTGTTTTGTTGTCATTTCTGTATGATCTGGTCTATATGCTGGTAACTCTTGTCTGACATCTGACAAACAGACAGCAGAATTATCATTAAAAAATCTGGTGATCAAATCCAAGTCAGACTGAACTAACTGACTTTCATCATCTTCACTGGCAACTATCATCTCTTCTTGTTGTAGACGTGATAATTCTGAATCTGATTTGGAAATGTTTATTTTTTCTTGATGACAGTGAGACAGTTTTACACTGGAATTGGAAATGGGTTCATTTTTCCCCAAAATATTTCCTCTATCATCAGAGATATCTTGTTGAGAATTATCAACAGCAACTGGAATGTTCGAACGAACTGCTGATGAATTTGTTATTTCAGTAGGCCTAACTACAGACTGATTATGGGTTGTTTGATCCAAGTGAAGTTTCTTTTGTCCAGAGTTCTGGAAACTATAAATAATTTGTTCTGTGTCATGCCATTCATTTTTATTTTCAGGTAAAATGTTGTTAGGTATCTGACCATCCAAGGACTGTAGTACAGAGTAATAATTATCTGGGGCTCCACGTTCTGGAAATATATATACTTTAAATTGTTTTTAAATTTAATGTTATTTTTCACTAATATTTACACTGGAAGAAACAAGAAACATATGAGTTTTCAAAGATTTTTAAATAACAACATTTTCAAATCTGGGTTAAAACAAATAAAATAACATCTACAAATTAGAGAAAAAAAAAAAAAAGATTTCACAACATTTAATTGTACCATCAAATGTAGACTTTAAATTAGTCAAAATGTGCTAATATTTCAGATTTAAATGAACAAACCATAGCAAATATTTACAGTGAAATTAAATAAATTACATCTGGTGTAAATTTCCCCAATAAATAAAAACAATATTGTTTTACCCAGGATTTGGAATGCCTGATGCTGCAGGAGATCCTCTGTTTGTGGTCGTTTCTGTGCACTGATATTAAATCCACACTTAATAAGATCCTGGACAGCATTTTGTATGTTTTCAGGAACATCTTGCAGAGGTGGTGACTTGTCATATATCTGAGAAAGAAAAAATTAAAATAATAAATATTATCTACAGAGTATTATTCTGCATCAGCAACTTTCTCGCAAATCAAAAAAAAAAAAAAAAAAAAAAACAAATTCAGTGTTATTTTTCAGACAAATATTTTAATTTCTAGGTGAGTTTGTTAAAAAGGTAGGAATGTTACTGACAAGCTCATTAATAAACATCTCACTACATGTACTTGGTGAAAAGTTTAAAACAACAGACACGAAGTCCATTTGCATAAAAAAAAAAAAAGACATTATGCTACAAGACAGCTGTATTTTAGTAAAAAATAAAATGTTTCCTCTGTCACATGTATTTCTCACTAGCAATGCCCTATGATTTTGAATTTATTCTATTACCTACAAAATCCTTCCGGTAAAAACTTGAAATTTTCAATTTCTGACATTAAATGGACAGGAACAGTTGAAAAAATGTTAGAATGTATTTTCTTTGTTCTTCTACTCACTTGGTACAACTAACCTATTTTGTGATGTTATGGACCAAATTACTAAGTAAGTGAATGGACCACTAAAATAGTAACTCTGTTGGCAAGAAATAAAGTTATGACTGACTCACCTTTTCAAAACTGCAAAGAATTAAACTAAAAAAATTTAAAGTATAAAAGAAGTCATCAAACAGAGTACTGTCAAACAACATCATTAAGAAGAACATCATTGAATGAAAAGTCATAGAAGTCGGACACAAAGTCAGTTGGAAAACTGTCAGGTGGAACCCTGTCAAGCCAAAAATCACTAATGTCAAACAAAAATCAAAGAGTTGGAATATCACCAATCAGAACATTATCAATCAAAAATGATTTTTTTGAGCAAAACTGAGGATTACATTAAAAATAATAACATTTAAAAATTCACAAGGTTTTATACTGTACTAATGGACTTGGGGAAGCTCACAATTTAAACAATTCTCCTATGCAGACCTTCCAGACACCCTTGTACTAGATTTGTCATAGTCAGATAGAAATAATAAAAAATATCTAAATGTCATATACCTTCCTTTAAATATTTCATTGTTAAACTATGGGTATGCTAGGTACATTGTGGAATTTAGTTCCATTACATTTAAGCAGACATGAATAACTTTGTGAGTAACTAACAGAATGAAAATAATTTTTTATTTTGCAGAATTAGACTACCTCTATGAACTTATATGTATATTACCTTCTTTTAAAATGTGGCATCATTTTCTGACTTGCTATAAATATACATTTCATCAAATGGCAAAAATGGCAAAATATATGGATTTTGAATAAATGTTTACATCTGATGAAATTTCTCAATTACGAATTTTTTTTTTTAAATCTTATATAATTGCAATGAAAAAAACCCTAAATAAATTTGTCAACACAAAATGCTAATATAATTTTATTTATCAGTCAATTCAGACCATCTGAAAATCAAACAATATATTTAAGCTATAAAATAATTATTTTATAAAAACCTTTATTATAAGAAAAAAATATCACTTAATTTTCCTGTTCCTTTCAATATTTCTGTAATATTTTACATAAAAATTGTCAAAAATATGTTGAGTGTTCAGCTACTTCTCTAGCATTTTCCAGTACTTTAAAAATCAAGGATGTGGAATGTTGACAGCTATGAAGGAATGGTAAAATCTTTATTATAGTCAAAACGGGTGAGAAAGTGTTAATAAAATGTAATAAAATCAGCTGAGGCCTATTCAATATATAATTCAATTATGACACAATAAAATATAATTTTATAAATTATATCATCAAATGCCTTACAATGTAGTGAAGAAGTTTTGTGCCACTGTATCTACGAATCCAGGGAGGATGGCCACTTAGCATATGAACAAGAATACAAATAGCAGCCCATACATCTGAAGCAAAGCCATGACCCTTGGAGGCTGCTTTTTCGGGACTCCAATATGGTTGACTTCCTGTTGGAGCTCTTCCACATAGCTCCTCATCTTTATTATACCAGTGAGCCAAGCCAAAGTCTGTCAACACAATTGTAGTGTTGTTTCTTCTGAGCAGAATGTTGTCACCTTCAATTATTAAAATTAAAACCTTAATAACAAAGTTATGAGTCACATACTGTTTAACATATTACTTCAGCTCTGTTCATTCAAGAAAAAAAATTAATTGAAAAAAGTGGACAGAAATTCAAAGTCACAGTGATAATTAAACAGAAAATAAAGATATGAGCAAGTACCAACAAAATTCTTTGATTTTGTTCTTCAAATCTAGTTTATTTTCCACTCCTTATAGTTATTCTAAAATTGTTTATCATGTAAAAAATATATTTGTTTTTAAATCTTAATGAATGAAACTAAAAATCTTCACTTTACATGGGCTTTTTAATAAAACATGATTTAAACTATTCCTTTATGCCAGAATTTATTTCAAAAGCTACCAAGAACAAATGAAACATTTACTTTTCAAGTCTTCATGAATAATATTTTTGTCTTTTAAATATTTTAGTACTTGAAGCAGTTGTTTCAAATATCTTAGTGCCATCCAGTGACTTATTCGTCTATTCAGACTTCGCTGCTCTTCAATTAAAGTAGTTAAACTGCCTCCTGAAAATTATAATCTTTATTACAGTTCATAAATACAAGTTAAGAACAATCATAACAAATGAATACTTAGTGATAACAGCATGGCTAAAACTGATGTGAATATTAAATTTATGTCACAGTGGAATTACAAATTCCAGCTTCTGTGCTACTCTTATGGCTACTTTGATACGCTGATCTTGGCTAATAATTGATGACTCAATTAATTTTTATTTTTATCTTTTTCACATGTCAGGCATGTCTTAAATGTTATTTTTAAATAATTTGTTTCATTATTTTTATTATAAAGAAATGTGTGTGTGTGTGTGTGTGTAAAATTAAATTTTATTGTTAAATGATCTACTCTGTTCTGTTAGACAATCTTTTACAAATCTTTTAATAGTGGGCTAAATTTTAGGAACACTACAAACAAAAAGTTGGCAGTGCAATAAAACATAAGACTAAGAGATGAAATGTAATCCTGAATATATCATAAAATATTAACATAGTGTGAAAAAGCTAATGTCTTGTTAGGATACGTATACCTGGCCAAAAGAAACTTTACTAGTTTTAAATCACTTTAGTTGAAGCACAACAAAAGATCAGTATGTCAGTGTAATAAACACTAAAAATAACAACCACACAACATCTGAAAATAACATCAGAGTTGGCCAAAATGAAGGGGTACACAAATGAAACATTAGATTTCATGGATCACATGTAGTGCACACAGAGAATCATTGAAGTTAATTTCCTGCATACTCTATGGTTGATTTGGCTATATGTTTTACACTGATGAAATTTCAACTTGTTTTTCAGTTTCTAGCTAAATGAAGACCAGTTTTCAAATGACAAATAAAATATTGTTTACATATACACCACTGAAAAGACAATATATCTGTTCAGGTCAACCATAACTATTTATTATCAACATTAAAACAAATAACAACAGGCTATCATATACACTAAGCACTGCTGGCTTATTTTATTGCTGGATGATGTTCCTCCCTTTAACTGTTTACCCATTTGACATTTGTATGGAAAAATTTCATATTAGTACGGTCAATTTAATTTATTGTAAATTAAAAATGACATGAAAAATTGTATAAAGTTTAGAAAATCAGGTGATAAAAATGAGTTCTATTTAAGTTGTAAGTTATGAAGAGACTGTTTAAAAAGGTTTATATATTGAACAAAAATTGAAATTTCCAATTTATACATATAGTATTTGTGTTAAAGAATTCACCGTGTAATGAAATTATATAGGCAGTATTATGCCGTGAGCTGTATTATCAGAATTCATGAATTTTATTATTTTGACACTGTTAATCATCAACAATGTGAAACATGGTTCAACATGTCCCATGTAGTATTCAGTCAATTAGTTTTACTTGTCTGTTGTCAAGTGAACAAAACAAGATTTTAGCTCAGTTTTTGTGGAGGACATTTACTTTTTAAAAAAAAAAAAAAAATGTAAATATGAAAACAAATGAAGTTTAGTTTCTGAGTAAAAAACAAGTTAACATAAATATTTAAGAGTACTTGCAGTCAACAGTAATTTTTTATACCTCCAGATCAATGTTTTGTTTCTTTTTTTCTCCTTTTCCATACTATAATATACAAAGCAATATTATAAAAACAAATTGAATTAAAGTATTATTTCCCCACAGAATTATTAAATAACTGACATAGAGAAATCTTTCTTCAGGAAAATGCTGTGGAGTGCTAACAAAAACTATTTAAGAAAAACAAAAATAATAATAATTTAATCTAATAATATTTAAACCTTTAAATCTGCTACTATAAAGAAGGCATCAAATATGTGGATAATAATAACTGTTTTTATCTACCATCAATAAATTCGGAGAAGATGTATATTTTGCAGCCTTTCCTGATTGCTCCAAAAAGTTTAACAACATTAGGGTGATCCAGTCTGCTCCAGATTTCCAGTTCCATCTCCTCATAATGCAGAATGTGCATCTAAATGAAAAATGAATAAGAAAAAACATCAAGTGACATAACAAACAGCAAAAACCAGCTGATATACTTCTACATGATTGTTACATTTCCTGCCAGTTACATTGTTGAAAAGTAGGAGAATAACATAACAGACCTATAATGTTAGTTAAAAATGATAAAATATAAGTTACAAGAGAATATGACAGCCTCTACTAAGCCTCCTCACAAATTTATTGTAATTATTAGCTGAAATTGGGTGCCAGAAATAAATAAATCAGAAACATAGAAAATATATTTTTGCTATTATAAATATCTATTTAAAATTTAAAAAACAAGACAAAAAAGCAACAACTGAAAATGAACAGTTGAATTTGTTTTAATTTTTCTTAAATAAAATGGATAACTATCACAAATGATTGTCCAGCTGAAACTATTCTTGTTCTTCTTCAGTGTGCTTCTGTGAATTAAATTAAATAAGAATCTCTGAAAAAGACAAATTTTTGCCTAAATAAATCTTTCATTAATTTGGTCCAAGTGAAGTTCAACCTCTTCATTCCAGTGCATCAGAATTTGCAAAAGACCAATTCTCATTGGTTAATAGGTCTCATGACAGACATTGGCATGTTGGATCGGAGAAATGGACATAACAAATCTTCAAGGAATTCATCTTCCATTTATCAATGAATCTTAGTAAGCAGAGAATTTTAACATTACTTAAGCTGGTCTTCAATTTTGGCTTTTGCATTAAACTTTACCTGAGAAGTGTCACTTCAGTTTGGAAATTCATAAATTCTTGTTCAATTTTTAATGGCAGATAATTATTTGGGTCATTCTGCAATAGGAGGGAAAAGTTATCTCGAAATCCTTTTTAGTTAGAGATAGAATTTTGTTTTAAGTATTCTTGGGGCAAGCATTACTACTCTTCCACTTTTGCTAACTTTGGTACTTCAAACATCACATATTTAATTTATATAATATACAAACCAGTTTACTGCCCCACAGAAGCTTGTGCCATGCAATGATGTTTAATCAGATATGTTTAAAAAAATATAATAAAAATAAAGAATACATAATAACAATAACAACAATAGAAGAAGGATGACAAATATAAATAAATATAAAGAGGACATTTTGGGTGATGAAGGTTTCAACTCAAACTTTTATGAAGAATTTACAAGAAAGGAGAAATATACATAAAACAAACTAGTTGTGGCATTGAGAGTTTGTCTTTGTGCTGGTTAATATAAAAAAAAAAATAAAAAAAAAATAATTGTTTAATGATAAGCAGGTTTTGGCATTCCTGGGCTGGCAACATTTATGTAATTATATGTAACTAATAAATCAACTAAATACATAATTTGTTTATTTAGAAGAGAAAGAGTTTTGTATAGTATTCTTTTGCCTACATTTTACTATTTCCCATTTTCTTAAGAGCATTTCTTATTTTGTACTCATAAATGGGTAGAACATTTATATCCAGTAAAACATGCAATCTGCCATCTTTCATTTATTTTCAAAGATAAGGCTGTGCTAAATCACAACCTGTTTAAGACTAGGAAAAAAATGATGAAACAATGCCAGCTGCAGTCCTAGTTGTACTCCAACATCTGCAGCTTCATCTGCAGCTGACAACCCTGCAAAGCCAGTTCAGAAAAGTGAAACAGAATTTGGCAACAACACTACCAGCACACCTGCCAAAAGCCCTAGAATGTGCTTCATACCAGAAAATTTACAATTGGGTAATGCAATATTTCAATGACTTTTCAATGCATTACTTAGGACAACCAACCCAAATTCCAACACCCTACACAATCATCACATTGTAAGTGCACTCAATCAAAATTTTACACATAGCACTATGACCTCTCTCCTGTTAGCAATAGCATACTTACACAACATCCATAGCTTCACCATCCCTACTAAATCTGTTCTGGTCAGAAAGACTATAGAGGGTTCTACATATCTGGCATCTGTAACTCACTTTCCATAACAACACATAACCATTATGAATGTCAGTTGATTAATGTGATATTTATTTCTAATGCTGCAAATACCAGATTTTCTGATTCCTAGATATATTTACTGGGATTGTGGAAAACAGATGTCTTCAAAAAAATACATTTGAACTCTGGCTCTTAATGTGATGAATAGTTCTGAAAATGTCCAACAGCATTTGGGCTCAGTTTGAGGCATCAATCTTTTCTGGTGACTCATTTTAGTTTAACTGCAATCTGTCAATGACTGTTATAATGTTAGGCAAGAACTTTATGACTAATCCTTGTAGTGACATGCACATTAGTTGCTTTTAGTCAACCTATAATAATAATAGTAATATATGGGAAACATAAAGTGCAAATTGTTTTGAAAGATATTTGTTCTTGTCTTTCACTGGAGTATGTCTTGATTTCAGTCAAACTTGTGCTACCAGCCACGAATTTTAACTTTGGCAGTTTCCATGATGAGAAAATAAGGTTAAATTTGCTATTCCAGGTTCTGCACTCATGTTCTAGATTTTTGTTAAATATTTTTGTGGTATATTTGCTGCACCTTCACTCAAAATATTTAAATCACAAATAGATATAATAGTTCTATACATATTGATTGTTATTTGTCATACATATATTTTAATAAATCTGGCAATGTGCTAAGGTTAGCCATTTCTCCCAACACCCTTGAATGAGCTTCAATGCATTGTAATCATTATAGGTAATGAACAGCAGGTACAGATCATTGCAAAAGGTTTATCCAGAGGTTTGAGGGCAAAAATATATTTAATGCATATGTCTTTTGAAATTGGCATGCAAATTTGTGTCACAAGTCACAGACACTGTAAGTACTACCTCAATATATCAGAATAAAGGGGAACACCTTTCAGCTTACATTTCAAACTGCATGATATTCCTGAGTGCTAAAAATTTCTCAATTCATTTGACAGTGTCAACTATATATGAAAAATTATACACAAGAAAAGACAAAAAGGCACTTTTTATAAAACTGCTGATTCCCAAGAAAATGACAAGGCTTAGCAGAAGAAAAAAAAGTGGGAAAAAATTACAAACCTTGATATTTTAACAGATATATATCAGAATAATGTATTCATTTATATTTCTTATGCATTAACTTTGATCAAATTAAATATTTTTGCTTTGTTCATAGTGAGCTTATTATTTTAAAGTTTTCTTTATTGATGTCTGTCACAGCCTTATTATTCACTGCTTTTCCTTTTGTTTGGTTTGTTTTGGGTTTTCTATGTTCTTTTTTTCTTTCTTTTTTCTTATTTATTTTTAGTATTATTATTATTTTTTTATTGATTTTAACTTTTAAAAAAGTCCAAACATAATGATTCATACTTGCTTAACACAGAATTTAAACTCTGATGTCTTATCCATTGCAAGATGGCATTTCCCTGATGTTCCATTTCCTAGATGTGTTAATCGCTGCCACTGATGATGTTTCTGAAACCGGGTCCTCAAAATTATAAAATATTTCTGTAAAATAATATTTGAAAAACAAAAAATTGGTCTCAGAGATTAAATATTAAAGTATTTTCAACATCCATTGTATACTGCTAAAAAAAAAAAGAAGATATAACAAAAATTAAAAAGGGTCATTTCAGGTAATTTGCACCAAAACTGATTTTATTAAAGTATTATTAAAAATATGTAATAGTAACACAAATATTTTTCAAATACTCTGGTAATATAAACACAAAAACTGTTGTAAATGAAAAAAGTAATCATCAAAACATGTTTTTCTAACTACAGAAAACAACAACAAAAAATGCCATCAAAAAGGCAACAAAAAGATCCCTAACAATTTTCTACGAACTCAATATGTGAGAAAAGGTAAATAATTATTAAATAACTGGATAATCACTTTGTATTCGTCTAAGATAACACCTTCTTCTCGAAGCTGACTTAGCAGTTTCCCTGTGTTTTCCATACTTGACTTTAATCGGGTCCAATGCCTTGCCACTCTAAGCAATTGATTCCTGGTTCCATAAACAACTTCTCCAATTCCTGGTTCTCCTACTGGTCTGGTTTCCAGGGAAAGCATCTGAAGAGTTCCTCTTAAACCTGCTTAATAAAAAAATTAAATAATAATAATAACAAGCTAATGATTACATATCTCAAAAGCCCAGTCCTTTCCTGAAATGAAATAGATTGAAATCAAAGTTAATGACCAAAAGACTGCTTCACAAACCTCAGATTAAAAATTCTTTATTTTGTAGTCTCAACTAAAATATAAATCTAAACCAACTATATTCATAAATTTAAATATTTAATAGTTACCAGGTGCATTAATAGGCAAACTTATAAGTTCATGGCCTCCATATGTCCTTGGCTGAGTTCCATATGATATTTCATTGGACAGTGGTTGTTTCGTGTTATCCTGACACTGTTCATAAATGTTATTTATTGGCTGACCTGCAGATGGTGACTCACTCTCAAAACTACATTGTGGTGACATATAACTGATATCTGTTGACTGCTTAGTTATTGGATCAATCAAAGGAGAAAAGGACTGTGTCTGCTTGTTACTATCAGGCTCGGTTAGCTTCTTCACCTCCACAATTCCGCCCTTTTCCTCTGGAATATTTCGCCCAGAATAGGCCACTAATGATTTGGTGTTTGCTGGGGCAAAACTTGAAGAACTGCTGCTGCCATAACAACCATTATTAACACCACATGCTGCTGTATTTTCAATATAACTCTTGTAACTGCCAGTGTTTTTATCAGAACACATATAACTACATTTCTTGTCTTCTGTATCATGAAAAGATGTATCAGAAAGGTGACAGAAGATATCAGAAGAACAAAGAATGGTCCCCAAACACTTGAGTAACTTGCGCCAAAGCTTTACTTGTGGCTCAGTCTTAAAGGTTCCAAATTCCAGTTCTTTCTTTATCTGGAAACAGATATCTGATGATGTTGTGGTCTCACTGGTTGTACATTCTTTAATATGCCATTGCATTAAGAGAAATATTTGTCTACATTCTGGGCATGACATAAATATATGCTGTGCTTTGGCAAAGTGGCACATCAAAGCATGGAGTGTGTTGCAAATGAAGCAATCGAATGAATCCAGCTGCATTACAACATTATGAAAAAGTATTTCCAGACAATCATTTATTTCTGTCTGTGCGGAAAACACCTTTGTCATTCCGTCAGTGTTTTCATGTGCCTGTCAATTAAAAAAGAACAAAAATAATCAGTGTAGAGTAGAAATCCAAAACATATAACAAACTTTAAATATCCTTCAGATATGTTAGTAATAAAAATCCCTATTCTCCAATGATATAAAAAGAATATTTTAATTCAGGTTTTCATGTACCAATCCATTTATTAGGATAATCTAATCAGTTTGCAGTAATAAAAACAACATATTTTGGAATCTCCTATGCAATATCTGGCTGTCAGTTTTTATGTATTTTAGATATCACATCAAGTTAATTAACCAAGGGTATTTAACTTCAAAGGTTTAAATTTTCATGAAATTCAAAGAATAGTTTTATTTGTTTTCATGGGGTGTTTTGCCTATAAAACTTTAAAGCTAATAGATATTTTACAAATTTTTCATAACTCAGCTATAAACATACATACATATACAATGTTTGTTTTTTGTAACCATTTCCCCACAGAAATAAAACCCTTCTTCTTTTGAAGTGTCAGTGAAATTCTAAGGATTAACAAAATAAATGAATTTTTAAATTATTTTTTAATTTTTTTAATTTATTATTATTTTTTTATTCAAATAAGAGTGTATAGGTGAATTATTTAGAATAATATTAATAAAGCTAGTAAAAGTAGAAATAACACTTGATCTTATTGATATCAGAATTGCCAGACTAACAGTTGAACTGTAAAAAAAATAAAAAAAATAATAATAAAAATTTTATAAATAATTATCATTTCAAAAATTATCATATTGGACACAACAAAATTCTTTCTATAAAAATATGTTGTTTTTTTTCTTTCGTTTAAATGTAAAATTGGAGGAAAATATTTAATAAATTAGTATGGAGATAACTACATCTATGCTGATTACTGCAGCCTTTTGCTTTCTTGATGTCTGTCTGTTGTTGTTGTGTCATTTATTTTATGGTTTCACAGTAAATTAAAAAAAAAAAACATTAACAATCAATTGCATTCTTGCAAAGCACTAAAACCCAAACTTTCCAATTTGCTACATTTTTCAAATTGTATTTGACCATATTTTTTTAAAGGTAGTTTTACTGTCATAAATAACTGATTTGTCAGTTTTCAATGTCAAACTTGCATAATATCTATAACCAATCTAATACAATATTGCTATCCCCTAGATCAGTGGTTCCCATCTTGGTCAAAGGGAAATTTTTAGGAAGCAATAAAGTTTCTGTTATTTTACAATATGTGCATTTAAATAAAAATTCATTAAAGTTTTCTAGTGCCATTGCAAAGGAATAGGAGGCACTGAGATAAATTTGGGGACATCATAAAGTGGCAAAAATTTGGAAACTGCTGCTCTATATAAAAACGTATATTATTAATTTTACTTAAACACTAATCAGAACATTGAGGCTTACCATTGACCCTAAAATATAACAAAGTCTATCTGGTGAGGCTGTTGAGTGTTTTTTCTTGTAAGCCTTGTAATCAGCTTGTGGCAGAGAAGCTGAATTTATGACTGACCAGGCTGGTTGAGCTTGCTGGTTCATATTATTATTGCCATTATTCTGAAATCACAAAATTATTAACACTAAAGCGTAAGTGAAGAAAAACTTCACATTTGTAAAACTGCATTTTTATTAGTCTGTAATCAAAATAAACTCCAAAATACAAAGATCTATTAAACTGAAGTACATATAAATGCAAATATTTTTAAAACACAATAAATGAAAATTGCTAATAATACAGTTAAATAATCATGAATTTAAAATTTAAAAAAAAAATTGTCCATGTAACAATAAATAATACTAATAAAACAAATGCTATGATCAGATTTAAATAATTAAAATATAACATAACTTGATTAAATTAAAATGATATATTTAGTCCAAAAAATGTAGTCATAATTAAAGGAAAATAATAATAATAATTTAAAAAACATATATCAATTAAGATGCTAACTGAAACGATTAAGCTACCATATTGTAACCTGAAAACCATTAAAGCACTATTTTTTTACTATTAAAGTGTTAAAATAAAACAAACCCTATTGTATCCATCTTGGTTCTGTTGATTGTTGTCTGTATATCCATCTTTATTAGTTCGCTATATATAAAACAACAAAGTTAATTCAGTAATTTTTCTAAATTACTTTAAAAATTATTTTCATTATCTGTTTAATTTTTAAAATTCATTTATAAAAAAAGTGTATTATATTTCACTTTTCAGTTTACCAAACATATTGCTTTCAATTTTTTTCTTTAAATTATCACGTTTACATCACCTATAGTGATGAAAGTAGTAAATTAAAAATCTGACATTTAACTTGTTCATATAATGTTATATTTTTATTTATTTATTTATTATTATTATTATATATAAAACTTTTTTTTTTTACAACATTTCATGTCTGATTACATCATTTTTAAAAATCAATCAAACAGAACCACTATACCTGACCAGACCCACATCCACCATTTGATGTATTACTGAACGAGTTACCTCCACCCAGATTTCTTCCTGCACAGGAACGAACTTTATATGCCACAGTTTTGAGGTTTATAACAGTATAAACCGGACATTGCACAACATACTTTTCTAAAACCAGAAATTAAAAATAAAGCATTATTGTGACAAAATTGTACGATAAATATAAAGCTTTTTAAAAATATGAAACAATCGGTGAAAAAGTTATTTACCCAGCTGTCTTTGTAATTCACACAATTCTCTGCACTTATTTTCTATGATTTTCATGGATTTATTCATTGCTTCAAGAACATATAGTACTGGGATCGTGTAGAGTTGCTTATGATTCATTTCATTAATTTTGACTGCAGATACTTTCAAACTTCCAATTGCAGACATTATTATTCTCATCCTATTTGGAAAGCTGGTTTCATAAAAGGTTCCAGTTTCCATTTTTGCCTTGAAATATTTTTCATTATCCTCTGTCAAGCCATTTTCATAAATGATTTCCTTTTCCACTTGTTCCTTGGAAAAATTTTCATCATTCTCAGGAAAGTCATTTTCATAAATGATTTCTTTTTCCATTTTTTCTTTGGAAAATTTTTCTTCTGTCAAATCATTTTCAGTAATTATATTTTCATCAACAACACATTTGTGGTTACTATCACCATCATTTTTCTTGTCTTGTTTGGAATAATTTTCTGCCTTAAGTTTCAAACCTTTACTCTTCATCATATTCAAACCAGACATTTCAGAATCACTGCTGTTGTTTACATTACTGTTGTAAAGTAGGCTGGTTAGATGCTTACTCAAATTAATGCTCCTGTCATTGAAATTTAAGTTCAGGTTTTCAGGAAACCCTTTTTGATTACTATTATTATTAGTATATTTTTCTTTTTGCAAATTCTGATCTGTATATTCTTTGAGTGAGTTATCACTAATGATTTGAAACAAGGTGTTGTCAGCATGCTGGAATTTGCTGTAAGGATTAACCTGGAACCCCATACTTGAAGGATAACATGGTGTATAACTAGTTTTTTTATTGTCAATTACTGAGGTTTGATCTTCCAGTACATCTGCACCAGATTTTCTACTGAGTTCATTCTTACTATGAAATTTGGAAAATATGTTTTCATCATTGCTTTGTTGGTTATCATCTAGCCTATTCGTGCTTTCTTTCTTATTGTAAAGATTTAGATCCTTCTCTGAATAATCTTGTTTCTCATTCTCTGTTTCATCATGTTCTTCTCCACCACAAAACAGTTTTCTGGAAGTTTCACAATCACAGGCCCTGAATGTCCATAAAAAATAATAACAACATTAATTATTATCAACAGTAAGAAGAAATTTTATGTTTTAGAACATACATGCTAAAAACAAAATGTCAGATGTAAACAAAAGTATTACTATATCCTGATGTCTTGCACAAACTACTATAATGAATCAAAGATCCCAAGGTCATATCTATCAGAAAGTCAAAGTTTAATTGCCAGTTTAGATCTTAAAAATCCTTTTTAAAACCTTTTGCTAGAAAACTGTCTACTTGTATTTAGATTTACATTCTGATGAAATAAATAAATTTTATTAAAAAAGTTGAATATAATCAATGCCTTAGTCAATGAAAATGAAATCAAACTATCAAAATAGTTGCTAAATTTTGACTGTCAACCAATACAATTTGTAATTAGATAACGAGCAAAGTTCTAAAACTCTGAGCAAGGTATTAAATGGCTGACTGATTTAATTTATTTTCCACTGTTACACTGTATTATTCAATTCCATAAAATAAAAGTATACATGTTAAAAACAAAACATGTAGGTGTCTGAAAACAGACGTGGTTCTAAATGAACAATCAACACCAGGTTTTAAACACAGAAAAATGTCACCGACAGGATGCTACCTTGAGATACACCCATCTCCTGTGGGTGGGGATCAGAAAAATTTGGCTCCACCCAGACTTTAAAAGAATGATCTCTCACAAAATTAGAAATAAAATTGTGGAGATGATCTCTGAGGCCAATGCCATGGAGATCTTTTATGATCCCTTACTTCCCAATGATGCTGTAAGTCTTCTCTATGTCAAAAGAGACAGACTAATTGCTGATTAAGGCTGAAAGCTTTCCGGGACATCTAACAAGATCTAATACATACTGCATGTTACTAAGCAATTTTGAGGACACAAGATACTAAACAAGCCAACTGTTGACCATTCATTCCATGCAATTACTCACCAGAACTTGTCAATAACTAATATGAATTCGTTGGATACTTACCAGGTTTGGGGAAAGGAATGATAAATGCTTTCCTCCAATCAGAAGGAAAGTCTTCAATAATCCAGATTTTAATGAATGTATTAAATAGGGTAAAGCAAAAAAATAAAAAGGAAAAAAAAAAGAAGGTTTTTCAGTTAAATGTTTTAACTACTGATAACATATTCAAAATATTTAGCTCATCAAAATTGGATATATGCCCATTGCAAAATTAGTCATTTAGGGGGATGTGGCAATTCTTTTTGTTTTCAGTGGCTTGAATATGAATAATTTTGAGACAAATCATCAATCTCATCACCTACATACATATCCAAATTACTAATTTGAACAGTTAGCATCTCAATCTTTTTCAACCATCCTGAATATACTTTAACAGACTGTTTCTTGTCTTTGCCTGGCTGAGAAAAACTGTTTGCCATGAGACACATTACAACACATATTTATGGGCAAAATATGGTTATAAACCTAGGTATAGTTCAGTTTGTACTTCTGTCAAGTTTCTGAGGAATATCCAGTTTCTATATGACCATTTGATGTTGACTTCTGACAACTTTCAATACATGCCAATTTATCAGCTCCTAACCAAAAAGCATTTTATATTTTATTTAGCCTGATTTTATTTAACCATCAGAAAAGCTTTTAAGAAAACATATGCAATTATTCACTGGAACAAACTGAAATGTAGGCAAAAAAGAAGCTAATATTAGTCATCACTAGAATCAGAAATTAGCTCCCTTCAAAGTATTTTTTAACATCTGCAGTACAAAAAATTAAATAAATAAATAAATAAATAAAATAAATAAATAAAAATAATGCTTCTTTATTGTTTCATTTTTAAGATAAACTTATAATAACTATTGGCTGTTCAGTTTCTTCCACCCACTTGCTTAGGAACAGCGCAGATCACTGTCAAAATTCTTTTCTGATGAATGAGTAAAGATCTTTTAATGCTTTCTGCAATTTCCCATGCAGAAATTGCACTTGTAAGGGACTTTTTGGAAAAAAGAAAAATAATTTTCAGTTCAAATACAAGAGGTTTTTAACTAAACAAAGTTTTGTTCAATTTAAAAATAAAACATTGAAGGGAGATGCATAGGAAAGCATGTCATACTGTACTTTACTGTAGTACATATTATATGCTTCTTTAAACAACTGTGTATCTGTGCTGAGCTGAGAAAAGACTTTGTAGGCAGCTGCACAGTACTGTACAATACTTATTATTATACAACAGATTACCAAGTGCTTTTGAGAAAAATATTTCAAGTATGTACTTTTAAATATTTAATCAATATTTACATTTGTATTACTTTTATTTGGAAATTTACCCTTCAGATTCTGAAATTAATGTAAAATGTTATATATCTGCTTTTCAGGACGTATAAATCAGCATTCAGCACGTATAAATCAGCATTAATGAGTCATTAATGTGGACAATAAAACAGGATACAATTTCTAACCTGGTCAACATGCATGAACAAACTGATCCTTAGCAGATTCATCTTCACAAACATTTATTCCTTCAAGAAGTATTGGGGTAGAGACAGATTTTACATATAGTAACTTAACAAGTAATCTAAAACCATTTTTCAGTGTCAAAAATGTTGGAACCAGACAACGAAGCCAGGTGTAACAATTGAAGACAAGGTAATGTTTCACACTGATTTAGCAAAGAGTGGTACCTTTAACATACTATTTAATGAAAAAAAAATTAAATAATGATAGATCTGGTTGGCCTTGTAATCTTAACAACTGATGAGTTTTTAATGGTGTTAATGCATTTTAACTAGACGTTTAGATTTAAAATTTCAAAAGGATTAAGTAGTACAATAGGGTCATTCAGTGTCAAATCACCTAATGGGTTAAACCCGACTGTTTCAGATTTTTATGAAACTTGGTATACTTGTTGACTGGGATCCCACAGCACCAAATCTGAAATTTTAGGCCAATTGGACCAGTGGTGTGGGAGATATGGTCCCCCAAATTTTGATATTGTTGGCGACCACCAACCTTTGAACCATCATATCTCGGGAACTACTGGGCCAATCTTCATAAAACTGGTATTGTTGAAAAGGCAATATGACAAGGATTCCAAATCTGGGGGGTCTTGACCCTTGTTAAGGCATATCAGGAACTCCTTGAAATCCACTGGCGAAATCCCCATTGAGCACATGGCAATTAAAAGTTTAAGACAAAGAAGTTTCTTCATCTGCATTTCTTTGACAATCTGAGGCTTTCAAGTTGGACACAATGTCAGATGTTGATATGTAAGCATTATGTTTTCAAGAAAACCTATTAAGTCATTTTATCATGTCATGTGGCCTTGCCAATGGTTTTGAACAAGGTTTCAGTCTACAACAGTACAACCCAGTCTGAAATCAGACTTCATCAAGTGTTGTACTGCATAATATATTTGTACACCCAGTCTTCAGCACAGAGTATGAACAAGGTCTACCTTCACCTTGATAAACTGTGATTTATACTTGAAAAGTCTGACCTAAATGCCCATGACACATGCACTCTGCTGCCATTTTATGAACTACTTAACTTTACTGAAAGGGTTTCAGGGTTTGATTTGATATTTAGGAAAGCAATGACTTTGTTCTATTGAATTGAAGGTGCAGGCAATACTGAAAATCCTTATTTCTTCCAGGGCTAACTGCAGCTTTTACTCTCCTGAAAATGTGTGTTATCAAAACAATCATACCAAAAAGGAGTTTTTGCAAAGTGTATGGAAAACTGAGGAAATCGAACTCCTCACTCTTCGAAGAGGGATCAAAACATGGGACATCAAGAGTATCTGTTCACATCATGAACAAGAACTTTTAATCACGTTTTCAACATTGTGGAAAAAGTGTTGTGATCCCCTTAATCACCATCCTAAGCAAGCAGGCACTAGATCTTTAAGAATTGTTAGCATAGGCTTAGTAAATTCAAAGACACTAGTGCCAGGAGACAAAGTTGTGCTGTGACTGTTTGATTAGCCTACAGACATCCACCGGTTGTTGTTTCCCCAGAAAAGGACTTTGATTTGAATTCTATCCTGTCGAATTAAGGCAAAACTCCTGTTAAACTCCATTCACTAGCAAGTTCCAGTAAACGAATGAAAGGACAGAAAAAACTAGCATCAGCTACAGTAACATTAAAATGATATCTTGAAACAGTCTATGATATTCCACTTCATTCTCCTGAAAGTGACCTTCATTTTTTTCAGGAACATGTTGGAGGAATTAAAAGAGAAATTCAACAAGTCCGAATCCTACCCAGAGCGTGTGCAAATCTTGACTTTGTCACCCTTTACCATTGAGAGGACAATGAATGAATTTGAAACAACAAATTACCTTGTGAAAAAAAGCTGTGCTGTGAAGAAAGAGAATGGGCTTCTATCCAATGGTGATAAGATACAAGGGAAAGTTCTGTCAAATGAATTGAAGGAGGAAATATGAAGGATACAGTGAGCATTCAAAACAAAGATGGTGAGCAGGTTAAGCATCAGAAACACCTAGTTCTCTCAAATTTATGTGAACTTTATGCATACACGTAGGCCTACAATGTCTTACTCAGTGATCAAGAGAGATGGTGATTCCTAGCATCCAGAATTGATCATTCAGGTTTTAGTTAATCAGATGTTAATGGCAGAAAAGGTGTTATTTTCATGGACATGCATTTTGTAAATCTATATTGTGATTAAACAAAAAATATTACACCCAGGAAACTTTTATATGTTTTAGTTAAATTTCAATAAAGGTCTTCTCCAGGTCACATGATCCACACGGTCAATTTCAAGGTCAGAACAAAGGTCAAATGGTCAGTGACCCCCAAATTTATAACAATAATGGCAGATTTGGAATCCTTGTCATATTGCCTTTTCAACAATCCGAATTTAATGAAGACTGACCCAGTAGTTCCCGAGATATGAGGGTTCAAAGGTTGGTGGTCATGCCCATTTTTGCCAAACATATCAAAATTCGGAGGGCCATATCTCCCACACTACTGGTCTGATTGGCCTAAAATTTCAGATCTGGTGCTGTAGGATCCCACTTAACAACTATACCAAGTTACATAAAAATTCTGTCATGGATTTAACAATAGCATCTAGATGGATAGACTATTTATGCATCAAATATGCCTTTTTATTTGTATGTCCATGCAAACAAGTGAACCAGTCTGCTAACATAGTTTAATGTAAATATTGAAACTGTCAGTCATTATTGACTTTACTGAGTTACTTACTAACAAAACGGTAATGTATTCTGCATATAAATCATACACAACATACAAGGCATTTCTGGGTATAAATCCATGTGAAATTATTACATTTACATCAAATTTTTGGTCACTGAGTATGAGTGACAAACAAATAACTAAGGTATACATAAAGTCAAAATGTTCAACTCTTATTATGTTTTCTTTCATTTGAAAATGCTTGTTACCAGGACACCTTATTTCAAATCATCTGAATCTTTGTTCACATATACTTGTCAATAATTATTATTTACCAAGTATCAAGCAATACAAACATTAATACTTGAATCAACAGTGTTTGTGTCTTAAGACATAACCATGATATAATCTATGTTCGTCACTTTAGAAATTGTCATCAAAACTCCCCAATCCTTGATGTTATCTTTATGTCTAAAAAAATACTGGAAATCTATTGTCATCTCCATGCTGGATGTTCAACAGATGGTACTGGAAAGCATTTACTAAATTTCATTCCCATTGGAAATAAAAAAGAATATAGTATACCCTGCTGCCTAACAATGTTCTCAAACTGATTTTAACAGTTGTATTTTATAGTTTGTATTGTTCATTCCAATAAAAATTAAATTTACTCATTAAATTATTTTTATTATTCGACACCCTTAGTTATATGAATCAAAAGACCAAGTAGAAGAGTGCGTGTATACATGTCTGTGTATGTGTGCATGTATGTTTACATTATTCCTATTATTTACCTGCTTTTGTTTTGTTTCCTTTTGTTTTCAGTAAGTACTGTAAATAGTCTGTTGTCCATTTCAACCATAGATTTGTTCTTTACATTTACAGCAGATCTGCTATCATCATTCATTGTTGAAATAGTTTCTTTCATGTTGATATAAACGTTAACATTCAAACATCTGTTAAGAAAAAAGGAAACATTGATGACAATAAATATTTGACAATAAAACTATTACTTTATTTTCATTGAACATTTATGAATAAAACAGTGGTGTCAAATGAAGGAAATTAGATAAGGGATGCTCAAGTGTTTTGGTTAGAACATTTCCCACTAGAAAGTTCTTGATTAATCAGACACTACATTCAGTAAAATCGCAGAATATAAAAACAGTTTAGCTAACAGGCAGTAGAATATTAAATCTTGTACATGTTAATTTAATAAAATTAAAATGTCCGTATCAAATTTTATTTCCCTTACTATATTCTATTTGTTTTCCTATTTATCAAGTTTCTTTTGTAACCATCACATATTCAGCATTATTTTCTTACACATAACCCTTTTTTTATGTATATATTTTTTATTACATTAGTAATAATACATATAAAATAAGGATTAAGATTGAAAGTAAATAAGTAATAAATGATGAAGAGCTTCTCTGTTGTATGAAACAAGAATTAAAACAACATTTTGTCATGTTCAACAGTTAAATCATTTGCAGAAAGTCCTAACTAAAGCATGCACTGTATAAATTGTAATTTTACTTTTTTCATAATACAGTTTCAGTAATTAGATACATAACTAAATGTGGTATAGTTTACATTATTGATAATTAGACTTTGATAAACTGAAAGGAAAAATTAATAATTTTTGTGTCAATACGAGGAAAAGATAATACAGATAAAGACAATTAAAGTAATATTTCATTTCCTGGATTATCCAAGGTCAGTTCTGCATGACCCTCATGCAAATAAAACCATTGTTCACATGATGTCACACTCACACATACAAAATATAATTCTTACGTCCTAACATTTGTTTCTTCATGTTGTTTAGCTAATTATCATCCACATTTATCAATCAGTTAATGAGTTTATTCCTTATTTTAAAACTCATTTCCAAGGCTTGTGACTAGTCTATAACTGACCCAAATATAGGAAAATAACATCAGAAGCTTCCAGGAAAATAGCAGTTGTAGGCTCAGCACTTAATCACCTCTTTGTCATTCTTTAATAATATTCATTCAGGGTTAGATTAATTTGTGATATATTTTATACTATAAAAAATTATGTAATAAAGAGCTGTGTTAGATACAATTTATAAAATGAAGTATAATCTTTTGCATTTTAAGCATATATAACACAGGACATTATCTCTAGTTATTGGCAGTTCATCATTATTGCCTGGGTAATCAGCATTATAATCAACTGATTAATAGTAATTTTTAAAAACAGGATTTTTCCAACATCACAAAGATTCAAATGGATCCTGAATAAACAGTTCAAATTAAAAGATTAAATTCTATGATGTAGAAAAAAAAAAAATTCAAACTGCCTTATATATATATATATATATATATATATATGTATATACTGCTTTTATTGTTTTGTTTATTACTGATCTGCTGTCTAGTATCTGTACAAAAAATACACTTTTTAAACATGCTTGCAAAGACTTAAAATAAAAATTAATTAAAGCAACTTTGTAAGACGCTTTAAAAAGTTAAATTGTATCAATTACAATGCAAAAATATTTTAATGGTAATCATGCTGTTTAGATTTAGGACTAGTCAGCATCAGCCTACGTTTTACAGAATATTTATTTATCAGATTCAATAATCAGAATGTGCAGAGGTGAAATAGATTTTAAAGAGGAATATGAAACTATGGTAATGTGACCGATGGCATTTTGAATTTCAATACTTCCTACTCGTTATAAACTAATATTATCAAACAATAATTAATAATTATCTGCTTGTGTTTCATATAGTTAATTTATGTATGTGAGATAAACTATATCCAACAAAGTACGTATAAAATGGTATATGAACTCACACCATGTATAATTACATTATAGAAAATACCTACCGATTTAGTCATATGACATTTTCATTGAAGGTCGAAATCTATCGAGATATTACGAATGTTTCTACGGAAGACTGTTAAGTGTTATTCCGGTCGACGCTTTTTTTAAATGTATATTTAATTAGATAAACAGGAACCCGCGCTCTCACGTGCACACTTAACCGGTAATTCTGGAACCGGGACAGCTTTCAGATAATTATGTTGCTATAATTATCTACTAAGAGGAGAAAGAAAAAAAATAAAATAAAATAAAAAAAATAATCCTATATTCATTTCTGGCATCGACGGGCTTCCGTAAAATTCATCTCCGAGAATGCAATGGTCTCGTGTTCATAAAAGGGCATTAACTCGAATATTTACTAATAACTGCGACGGGAAATGGTAGAATTTAAAACGATTTTAAAAACATTAATTTATCCCAGGTCTTTGAAAACGTAATAATTAAATAATAATAAAATTCTACAGGTCTATGCAATTCTGCACACATACACACACATATTTATTTACTCATAACTTTATCCTTTTATTATTTCTCTTTCACTCTCACTGAAAATTTCAGGTTCAGTTATATTATAACATGGAAGATGTTTTTAAACTTGATGTTAATAAATCTCAATGATCCTTTACCACATTTTGAAACAGCAGTTTCATCACTTGATATGAATTTCTTTTTTATTTTGTTTGAATTTATTAAAGTTCACCTTTATAGTAAATGATTTTATATATATGATTTGATTGTGTCTGGACTTTATTTTTTTATTCAAGATTTTATAATTGTAAAAAACTACAGAGGTAAGTTTACTTTTTCAGTGTAAACTATTCCTTAACAACTTTGTTCGTAAATGCTGTTTTGACTTCTTCCATTTTCAAATGTTGATAAATGTAGTTTTGTACTTTTTCTACATTTTGTTGATGATGGAGAATGTTTCATTTTCAATGTATTTTATTTATTAAACAGTTTAGATCCACCTAGGATTTTAATTCAAGTCAAATTCATTTTGTTTAGTGCTGGATAATTTAAAAAAAAAAAGAAAAAAGTTTTCATTAATTTGTAATTTCTTGGTTAAACAGAACCAATATGAAAATATAATATTTTGTTTACGTTCATTTATTCTCTTCATAACTCCAGTTTTATTGATTTTTCACCTTCTTAATTACAGGGATATATTAATCTGTTAAGTCAAGTCTAAATAAAAATTCTATTTTGTACTAGAACATTTACCTCATGTCGAAAAGGAACTGACAGGAAAATGGTATTAAAATGTTTGCCAAATTAAGTAGCTATGTAAATATTATCACATAATCAGTTATAGTGATGTTTCACAAATATATGAAATATTTCAATACATCTGGATTGTTTTAGATATTGTTACTTGATCTACCATTTTATCAAACTTACTGTTTTAATTATATACATTTATGACTTTTAATTTATTTTAATGATTGTGTATGCAGTGGTCTCACCAGGTTTTGTGAAAGGGATGGCAGGAATGCATAACTGGTGCAAGTTAAATGAAGGTATGGTACTGAAAATTATCAGGTACAAGTACTGTGAACAATTGTCTGTTTCCAGCGAATATTGTCTGGTTGTTCTGTGAAATATAGTCTTTACATGAATATACTTATACCAAATAATATACATATACATACACACAGGTGTATATATATACTTATATTAATTTTAAAATGAGTAAACTATTTTTAAATTTAGTATGTTCATATTTATCTACTCCATTTTACTTTGGGCTATTCTACTTTATCTTTCAGAATGGTTATGAAGATGATCATACACGAACCCACCATCAGGCTTGTTGAGAAAACGAACGTTGATGTAAATAATTCTTTACTGGTCATCAAATGGTCTAACATTGTTTATGGTATGTTTCAAATTTTAACTTTTTCCACAACAAAGAACATTGCAATTTATAAATTTAAATAGAAATATACAAGTTAAATAATTTTAAAACATTTTTATGGTAATCTCTGTTGCCACTGATATGTGTTTTCATTTGATAAAACTATAATATTTGATATATGTAATGTTTCAATTATGATTTTAAATCATAAATGTTAGTATATTTTCAGTGTGGAAAAAGAGAATTGATTCCCTATATATTCAGGAAAGCTTTACATATCTTTTGTTAATTTGTACTGATTATAATCTAATTAACACAGCTAACAGCCCTAATAATTACTTAAAAATAATGTATTTATATAGATTGTTTTTAATACAGATATAAATATTTAGATATTTTGTATTTCAGGTGCAAACATGAGAGTGACTAATAATGATTTTGTCCTATGCTCAGTTGGTATCCTCAATTCACATAATCCAAATCTGTCTGTTTTGCAAATTCAGAGTTCTGAAAGGTAATATTTATTATGAAAATTTAAAAAATTATTGCTTCGTATAAGTAAATTAATTGTTCTCTGATTTGTTGTTATTTTATTAAAATACTGATGTAATCTCCAAGCAATTTCTGAACAATTTTATTGTTTAATTTTATTTTATAATAACAAAGAGAAAAGTTATTTATAGAAATGACAGAGCGTCAATTAAAGCAAAAATGTAAATATGCTTAAATTCAACTTCACTGAAAACATTAGTTGATATAGCTTACACAGAAAAAAAAATTCAGTCATTGTTTTCCTTACCCCTAAGTATAGTTTTTTATTAATTTTTATTTAATTTTTTTTTTATCTTTAATTTTATGAAAAATGTTTAACCCCCCCAAAAAAAATTCAAATCAGTTTTGGATTACATTATATTTCATTAGCTTGATTACTGTTCCTTAATTTAAGGATGTGACATAAATAAAGTGAACAGAAAGGGTTTCTTCACTCCTCTGCACCAGGCAGGCAGTAAATGAAATGTTAAAATTGTTAAATACCTTCTTAGCAAAGGTAAGTTTAATATCAAGAATCTACACTAAAACAATATGCCACCCACAAGCATGCAGAACATAAAAAAATAGTTTTGTCTTATTTACATCTTTGGGACATTGTCCATACATTTCTTGAAATAAGCATCATTTATTTCTTTTCTAAAAGGAAAAGTATTTAATGAATAAAAATATATACACATCCATGTATATAGAGATAATAATAATAAAAAATATAAACAAATGTAGAATATTCTACAAAAATCAGATTACATAATGTTTTAAAGCAATTAGTGGGGAGTAACTGCTAGCAAGATAGATTAAAATGACTGCCTCCTGTTGGGAGCTTTTGTCATGTGACCATGACTATGTATGGCAACTGCTGCCTGGAATTTAAGTGGGACATTTTCAGAGAGCATACCATTGAACTTTGGTCTTGGACATTGCAGGACCTTAAACATTTATATATTTATATGTGCTACAAATCAGTAATTAATTTAGATTTATTGCTTTCATTTTAATATGTCTATTTAAAAGGGATAATTAAGAGATTTTATATTAAAGATGACACAATAAGTACATTTTACTTGTGGACTTTCATTTATTTTGAATATGCTAGTGCACAATTTATTAAATGTTTTGGCATAACTTTAGGTAACAGTGGTTACAATTTATAATAATTTAATATTAGTTTTCACATGGAAATATATTTAAAAGTAAACACAGCTGATACATATTTCTGTTCAGGTGGCAATACTGGTCGTGTAGGTTTTTTGTATTGGTTTGATTTTTATGTTGCTAAAAACTTTTTAATTAAATATATTTTGTTCTGCTATTTTTATTACTATATTTTCTTACAATTTCCACCTAAATGTACTGAAGGACAGGGTTAAATGGTTTTAAGAAAGCATGTTAATGGATTTTTACTTTGATATCTACTGTTAAAATGAACAGAAAAAAGTAAATTTGCCATTTTTGAAAATTGGTCATTTTATCTCAGCAGAAGCACTATCCATTGTTAAAACAGTTTTAAATATCACAGATTATACTGTAATTCAACTCTTGAAAGTCATTGCCATGTATATTTTTCTTATTAATATTTATGCTTCTTTTCAGATGCAAACTTACATGAAATTAATATGGCTGGAACATTACCTATTGACAGTGCTGTGAATACTAGTAATGAATAATGTCACTAGTTAATTTCCGACTTTTACAGTACAGGAAAATGTTTATATAAACCAGTATTACATCTGGGAGGTTTTAAAGTATACCCAAAGCACTATAAATAATATATCTAACAAATTCTTTTATATTATTATTTATTAAGACAGTAAGGCAGAAAAAATAATAATAAAATAATAATAATAAATAAAACAGAACTTGGATTATATGCAAACTATTTTTTCTATCCCCAAATGTGCACTTTAATAAAGTGTAACAATGAAATTGTTATAATGGAAATGTAACAAAACTGGTTATATAGTTTCACAAAATACTGAATATTGAAACCATCTAGAGAATATAACTTTAAAAAAAAGAAACAAAAAGATTTTTTTAAAAGAAATTGAAGATAAAACATGAATATTTAAATAATTAATGGAAGACATCACTGCTTAGTTCTTAATCATTTGTGAACAAGAAATATTAACTAATTAAAAAAGTTCATTCTTCACTTACAGTTATGCTGTTGCTGTTGTTCTTTTTTTGAAGAAGGGACTAACATCAACTTCTCAGCAGATCTTATTAATCAAAATAATTTAGTTTTTTTATTAACATGAATGTATTCCAATGGAAACTTTGAAAACAAAATTATGCAAAAATATTTGGAATATTAGATACGTTGATATTTATTTCAAAAATCTAAAAAACACAGATAAATAAAAATGAGGCAGATATAAATACTGAAAATAAGCTATAAAATTTAACAGTAAAATTGTTGCCATCCATTTTTGTTTTCTTAACATTTTCTGATTTAATACATCATTATTTTAGGTCACTCGAAAGATGCAGAAATTAATGTGGGATATCTCATTTAGAATACAGCTTGGTTTGCAAAGCCATCGATGAAAACATTTAATGAAATCAACAAGAAAACCTTTTGGTCATATTCTCACAGAAAAAGAAGCAGCATTCTCATTGAATCAAAAATAATTTGTTTAATGAACTGAACTTGATGAGGTAGAGACTAAGATCACTGCAGTATATTTTGAAAACAATTAAATTTGAAGATTCACAGATTATTACAAAGATCAAAATATTTTGTGGAAAACTAATTTGATACAGATATTCATGCATCAACAGATAAATTGTAATTAAAATGTAAGTTTATCAAACTTTATATTTTAATAAAATTAAAATAATTTTATACCTGCTACTTTGTTGATTTTGTTCTTTATGTTTACATGTACATTTTATTATGCAATGTACTAATATTTTTTATTATGACAGTCCAATTTGCTTTAAATCAGTAAAATGATTTTGTCCTGTAAACCATACAGTTTACACCAGTCTGATGCTGGAAATGTTTTTCAATTATCTGTTGGTACATTTAAAGGAAATTTTAATTATAGGAACAAACTCCTTACATCTTACATTATTCCAAATATTGTTTTGTTAGAGATGACAATTTGTTTCTGAATAGAACAGTGTTGCACAAATACATTAAGTTCAACAGTTTTTTTCCATTTGCAAACATAGCAAAGTCACAGTCCTCAACATTTCTCATATTTTTAAAGAAAAATTTAATTTTGTCCAAAATAGGCAAATATGGATTGGATGAAGATAGCAATGATGTGATTTCATGAATTTATGTTAAATTAGGGTTAATATGAAAACGAATGGATGTTGTTAGCTTATTTATGTAACCATTTATAAACCATTAAATGTAGTTATTTATTTTTAATTAGATACTGATCTTTCATTTCAGTTTTTAATCTATACTTATTCTCTCTTAATGATTTTCTTAGTACATGATTTTTCAGTCATAAAAAAATAAATATGGTTTGTTACAACCCAAATATGCCATTTACCACTCATTTAAAGAACTGAAGAAATTTTCAAACATGTTTATAAAAATATTTAAAATCTTTTGTAATACAAAATTTATGAAGACAATAGGAGAAAATAGTCATTAAATTCTTAAAATAGAAAAAAAATAATTTATCAGCCTCGTTTTGTATTTAAATATCTCATAATGATTTCTTCTTTTCTAACATTTCCTTGAGGAATTCTAAATAAAATTTCTTCTGTGGTGTAGATGCAGCTATGAAATGTCCACCAGGATGTTGCAAAATTACTTTTTTTGTATAGCATATGAGTAAATCTTCGCTCAATTCTTAAAAAAAAAAAAAAATTGAAATCCAAATTATAGTAGATTATATTATGAAGAAAAATATAAATTATAGTACGTTACATTATGAAGAAAAATATAACAAAAACTAATTAAGAAAATTGTAACTGAGAAATAAAGAGAATGAAATATTTCACCTTTTGGAATAACATTATCAGTTTCACCAAATACATGCAATGTGGGAATTGTAACAGCTATCTTGTACAGTTCACTGTGAGGTACCTGTCTGCTTTTGAAACCAGCAACAAATATGGCAAAATTGAACTTGAATACATCTACAAAAAACAATAATTTTAACAGTCTGGTATGATCATTTTCATAATTGCATCAAATTAAAAACAAAACAATTAAAAACAGATATTTTTAATTAATGATCTGGATGGTAACAAGCTAGTCAACTGCCAATAAAAATTCACTGTTTTAAACTTCAAATATTTTCAAACACAAATGATATCATATAATTAGCACAGAACATTTATAAGCAAAATAAAAGAAAACTTAGTGTAACATACCAGGTTGTTGTTCCCTCAGTGCACAAATCAGAGACAAGAATGCAGCACCTTGGCTAAAACCTAAAATTCCATCAAATGGACCCTAAAATTTATAGATGAAAGAAAATCAAACAACATGAGAAAAAATGATAAAAATAAATGAGAGAGGGATCAGTCTGTGATTACTCCTGTTTGTTATTAACTGATAAGAAATGTCTGTTTAAATTCTGCTTGGATAAAAAAAAAAAAGAAAAAAAAGTGACCAGAAAGGTCTCTTAATGTTAAAACTAGAGTAACTAACAGCAGGCAAAGCTAATATAATTTCTTATGTAACAGTCAACACTACAAAATTATACAAAGCTATTTTTTTTATTAAGCTATGTATTGTAGCATATTGTTAAATAAATCTCTAATGTTTCAGGAATAATCTTTTTTGCCATATCCTATAATCAGTTTAAAATAACAAGGATTAATTGATACCTCATCTGAAAATGCTTGTTGAACTACTTCAAGAGATTCTTGATAGCCTTTGCAGCAGTCAGTGACATCTTGAGCTTTGTAGCTGTTATCTTCTCTTGAAAACCACCAGCTTCTTTGATCTACATGTTATTAATTTCTAAAGATAACTGAACATAGTACAGACAAAGCCCTTTTGTAATTCAGACACTGGTGTTCAACTGATTTTGGCATTGGAATTATGACTTACTATGATGAAATGGCAATGTGAATACACATTTAGCAATAGGCTAGTACCAACAAGTGGTCTGCTAAGTTCAACAAACTGAACCTTGCCAAGTTGATTACCTTTGAAGTTTTTGAAGGTAAGTACTTAGAAAAATGTAATTTGTATTCATGAAATATAATGCAAAATGTATTTTGGTTTCCTTGATGTACACAAACAAGATCGGCTGACCACATCTTATAGCATAATTTTACTATATGTTTTCATTAAAGTATGTCATCAGAAATGTTGGTGGATGACAGTTAGCAGGGTACAGTAAAACATGGTACATTTATAGAATGGTAGTATTCTCTGTTACCAATAGCTTTGATTGTAATGAAACAAAATTTATTAATAAAAATACACATAGATACAGTCAGCTGCATGATATATTTTTTTATTTTCTTCCCCCCCCCCAATTTGCAAAATGGCAAAGCAATAGAAAAAAAAAAGTTAGTTTTATATATGTATGAAATCCCATGATACCCACATTACAAACCAGTATGGCTGGACTTTACAAATCACAATCAATTTGTATTATATGATCCATAGTTGTTAAGTAACACATCATAAATTAAAATTACAACAGCATAAATATAAAATCAGTGTGTACTAGTCTCAAGAAATAATGATGTCACAGATTAAGAAAATGTAAAACGTATCACTTTTGTAATGGAGAAAATAAAGATTAAAAAACAGTTATATTTACCATGAGACTGTTCTAATGCTTCTCCAGCTTCATCAGATAAGGACGGAACAACATTAGGTGCAGAAATAAATACTGAAACAGGAAAGGATATCACCATCTGGGATAAAAAAGTGACTTTTCTGTTTGGGGGGTTCTTGGCAAATCAGCCCAGTGTCATCCATATTCATCTTTAACTGTAAATCGTGGGTTTACAACAATCTCCATTTTGCCTTTGCACATGAATAAACTGATTTGAGCTCCTCCCTCAATAGCAGAGCTATAACTAAATTATCTTAAGTATTATATTATTGAATAAGATTATTAGAAATTTAATCAAAATTACAGCTACATATTTTACCTAGTTCAGCATATTTCTTCACAATCTTCCTGAAAGCTCCAGTTCTTTTTCTGAATAACTGTGCATTCTGTCTAAAAAAAAAAATAATAATAATTAAACTTCATTAAACTAACAACAGCTGTATGAAATAGATAATTTTAAAAATTTATAAAAAAAAAAAATTAAAATTATAAAATGAAATATAATACTCTTAGTCCCTCGTTAACAAATGCAGTTTGGGAAGCATGTTTTAATGATCCTAAGTAGATTATACTGCGCAAATATTTAAAAAGGATTTTAAGAAAATAAATTTCACAATAAAATTAATTTCATTATTATATAAAAAAATTTTTAAAAAAATAAACAATTAAAAATTAAAAATATCTCCTTTGAAATGTTTTCCTTTGGATTAACACTTTTTGAACAATATTCAAAATTATAATCTAAGTAATAATCTGTAAGTAATAACACTGTACATTTGAAATATTGAAATGCACGATCTAGTCACTTACCTGTATCCATGCAGGCACAGAATCTGTAAGAAAAACAAATTTGAAATTTTTATTCTAAATCTAGATATTAAAACAAAATATTTATGTAATAAAAATGTTTAATATGGTTGGACTTTACTCTGAAATAAACATATAGTCCTATCTCTTTTTCTTTTTTTGTGGGGGTTGTTATTCTTTTTGTGTTAGTAGCTTTTTGTTCAACTTTATTCCTTTATTTTTTTTTGGAAGGTTGGTGGTAATTATTATTATTTAACATGAAATGAACTGCAGCAGATTTTATGGACTAACAGGGGTTAAGATGTTTCCATTTAAGTCACCAATGTAATTTTAATAATATTAAGTTAAAGAAGTTAAGTTATACCAACACAAGATGAGCTTCATGTGATGCTAACATATTAAGCTGTGTTTCTGTGTGTTTGGTTTATCCATTTACCTCTAATACAACCTACTGACCACTGATTTTGTGTGTGAAAATAATATAACCCTTTGTATTAACACAGCTAATAGAATTTTATTATTATTATTTTTTTTTATATGCACTTAAGTACTAAATAAGAAAATATTGCAGTCTACATGAAGCATAAATCCATAATACATTGATGCTGGCAATTTTGCATCAAACATCTAAAACTTATTAGCTTACACCATACTGACTTACACCATTTCCTCCTCTTTTAGCCTCTAAATGCATATCATGTTTCACTTTATTATACCAAGTAATAATATCAGATTTTATAACAAACAAAAAATATATAATGCTTCCATGTAATTCTCAGTGATTTAATGTGTACTAGCATCATACTATAATTGTACTGGCCTTTCTGAAAACATTATTAACAATAAAACAAGATAATTCAATATTACAGTCAACTAACCAATAGAATTCAGCTCTGACCAGCCTGACAACTCGGTGAAGACAAAATGTCTCATAGTGACACAGTTCAGCCCAGATTTCCAAGATTTGTTATAATATAAATGCTTGATATTTGGTATGTATTAGCAGACACACACACATGCACGCACACACACACGTACAGTTGAAAGTAGTTGAAAACAGCAACAAATATGGCAAATATAGAGTAATGAATTATGGAAATTTGCATGTCATGTGCACTGATGGCATTATTATTAATACAGTGATACCTCTGTTCTTGAACAACTGACATATGGAACAATTTGTGTTAAAAGAAGATGATCCATCTTCATCACAAACATCCCTTCTTCTCTCCAGTTTTCTTCCACTCACACCATCTGTCATTCTCAGTAAAGGAAAAGTTCAGTTAAAATGTTATTTATTGTCTTTATGTTTTTTGCGTGTGATTTTATGCAAGTAAGTATTGTTATTTAGGTTTAAATTGGCAATATTTTGGGGGATCTGGAACAGACTGATGCAGTTTATATTATTAATTATGGAAAATATGAATTCAGTTTTCAAACAGCTTTATGGAACAGATTACATTTTAGAATTGAGGTACCATGCAATTATTATTATTACATAGGCCTAACATTTCTAGAAACCCACTCTACACCAGCATATTCAATGCCAGACACTAAATCCAGGAGCTGACACCGCAAAAAAATGTTGTCATAACATCCTGAGTATTCAGGTTTGATGGTAGACATAGTTTGTTCATCATCCCAGGAATGTTTTAGGACCACTAGTACTCTCAAATTGTGGTACCTCTGATCTGCCATAGTGGTTTAAAAGGAGGGAGTATTCAAATATACATTTTACAATATATTCACAGTAATTATTAGTCAGTGGAACAAGACACCATGAATAATCAAATTCTTCCATGAGTTACATAATTTTGTTCTGAGGACTCCAGATATAACATTAGCAAGTTACCTGTAAAAAAATGAAAATGATTAACTAAGCCAGCTAGTTTTCAAAATGGACACCATCAAACTTGAATTTGGACAAAATTTTGTCCCTTGAAATATATTTATTCATTATAGCCAGGAGTATTCAGAAGGTTTGATGGTTCATTTGTTAGGGTATCTGGACTGGTAGTATGTCTAAAATATGGTATTACTAAGCAGCTAGATCAACTTAAAGGAAAGGGGAAGGGTTAAATATCTTAACTTTTCATTTCACACAAAGAAATAATTAGTTCAGGAAATAAGGAAGTATGACTAATTAAAATAATTATAGCAGTTTGCCTGTATTGACGTTTACAGAAAAAAATTATGGTACTGATCATCATGAGAAGCCATTTTCAATCAGATTCTAGTAATACCTGTCTCTTCAGTGTATGTCAATATATGGATCACATTTCAGTGTCTAATCCTGTTTTGTTTGTTGCACTCTAATGAAAACATTTCTGTTTCCAATTCTAATTTTCAAAAATAGAAATAGGTTCAAAATGGCTGCAATTACAAAGTAGAATTAACAGTTTTGCAAATTTTAGTTGATGAGATTTTAATGTGTATTGTCTGGTCATATATTTAACAGGTTAATAACAAATGAATAAAATATCAGAATAGACCTCTTTTACAAGTATTTGGAAGGCAAAAGAAGAAGGAGCAGAAGAAAAATGGTGAACAGATTGTCTTACAGTTGAATTTGGCCAGTACAGAATGATATAGTAATTAAGTGTGACTGTGTAAAATATTTCTCAAACAGTAATTAGAATGGGTGATTTCCACACTGCTCTAAACTAATTAGCAGTTATATTAATAGGGAATATGTTAGAGGAGTCTATTTTGGAAGATGTCCACACACACATACACCTCAGATATGAAAGAAGCTGATGCTAGTAAATCCTGCAAGTCTTCACATTAGAACTTTTGGCAAACCCATTTGTGATTTCAATCAGTGTTTATGCTTAATATTGCTGTTGAAATTGTTGTATCACTAGATGTAATACATAATGATTTTGGAACTTCTACCACAGCTAAAACTGAAAACATTTGCAATCTTGTCACAAAAAACCAACATAATAATAATAATAAAATGCACATTTAAAGTAAAAGGTGAGAAAGTTCAAATTATCAGATCAGAGAGAGAACTTTTTGGATAACTTTTTTTGGCTGCTTGCCATTGCAACAAAGACCAAAGATATGGCTCATAGTGATGGAAACTTTGGAAATACACTCAGAGTGTTTTGCTAACGGATCTTGAGACAAAAGTTGAAATGTGTGCAAACAAAGTTCTGTTTCAAATGTAATAGATGGTATGGCTTCTATTCAAATGATACAAGACAAGTTGTGGTTTACATTTGAAGACTTGGCTGGAAAATATTGGAAGGTCTTTGCAATGCCATTAAATTGGGGAAGCTGCAACAATGTAACAATGCTACAAAACAGGAGGCCATGTTAACTTGGATCTTCTGCAGAAATAAAGAGGAAACACTCCTATCCCAAGGCAGTGGGGGAAATTATGTTAGCAAACCTAAAATAAAAGTTAATTCTGTAGCATTTTTCAATGGAAGATGGCATAATAAGCTCCTGAGGTAATGTCGCATTATAAACCAGTTATTCTTGCAAGTGGTTTTAAAAATTTGGGATAGTTGCAAATGAGTTTAGATTAGATCATGAAAAGGCAGATGATCTTGAATGCATTTCATCTGTCTACTGATCATACAACAGTAGTAATACACTCTCCAGGAATAGACATTGCCATAAACTGTTTTAGTTGTGGTTTCAAAAGTTACAAAAAAACAAAGCACATTGCATACCAGTGTGTCATGTCACAAAATTGCTGGGACCTAAGTTGTGCATTATCCTGTCAGGTTTCCATGCATTCACAAGTTATAGTAGCATATGTGACTTATTTGGCAAATATATATATAAAAAAATAAGCCTTTGCCATACTGAAAATATCAGAATTATCCCAGCAAAATTAACAACTAGGAGAGATCTTGGTTTGACAATAAATGATATGAAATCTTGTCAGGAATTTGTTTGTGCTATGTATAGGTTAAAACCACATGGAGACACTGTCAGTCCCAACCCTAGCATGGAAATGTTTTATGAAACCTTTTCAAAATCTATCCTCTCCTGTTGGGCACTGTTGTTATTACGTGGCTCTCCTCAATGTCAAAATAATCAGCTGCATAATAATCTGATAGAATTAACAGTGGTCAAATGTCAGAAATAAGCTTTAAACAAATTAGTGTGTACATGCCAATGCATGACTGGAGATATCTGTCAACAATTTACAAATACCACTGTTAATTATAAAATTGATTGTTATATTGTAACTACATATTTGAACTTTTTAATTTGACTATTGGTAAAACAAATTTCAAACACAAGTTAATATAATTGTCGTACAAATATATATTTTTAGGGCCAATATTTAATTCTTTGAACAATAAACTTAAATATGGAACAAACATATTTGCTCTGACACCAAAATAATATTCACACATTAATTTATAAAAAAAGGCAAATGAAAAGTAGAATATGTTGGCCGTTTTTTTTTTTCTTCTGCCTTCTTCAATGTGATGCTTATAAGAAAGGTCTATTTTAATTAATTTTTTTCTACCTTTGAGGCATCTTACTAGCGAGTAATTAATATTTTTCATCAACAAAGACTTGCTTCTAGTTTGTAATGCTGGCCATTTTGATTCAGTTACTGAGTTTGTGCAAATTAAAATGGCTTAACTTCTACAGAAATGGTTTTATTAGAATCTACAATCAACAAAACATGAAATAAGGTTCATACATTAATTTACATCAAAGACACAGTCACTGAGTCAGTATTAAAATTCAATGGTGGCCATTTTGAAAATGGCATCTCATGATTAGTCCTTCATTTTTCTGAAATGTCAATATTATTAATCCTGGGAGATATTTAAAATTAATTTAAACATTCATGCCAAGACTATGTGATTATATACTTCCTTATTTCATGATCTAATTATTTCTTTGTTTGAAAAGAAAAATCAGTGTATTTGACACCCTTCTCTTAGAATGCCACATTTTGCAGGTACTATTAGTATTAGTATTCATACTAAAATTAGCAATGCTAACAATTGCTAGGGGCACTCGCAACCATTCCACCCCTCCAGCAACGGAGAATTTCCAACCTCAGATTGTTATGCTAATTTACAGAATGTTTTATGGCAGAATTTGATCAAATATAGTTTGTTAGTGAAATTTCTTAAAAAGACGTAAATGAAAATCAAAAATAAAGCGAAACAGTGAAATAAGTAAAAATGAAAACTGAATATTAGAAGAAAAAAAACAAAAAAATGAAAACGGTCAATTACACTGAATACATTATTTAAATGGAACATTTACATTCTACCTTGAACCTTGAAAAAAAAATTAATGTGCTAATCAGAGCAAGCTGTTGTGAAGCACGTTTACGACAGGCACGCTTTCTGACAAGTCAGCGGGCGTGTCTGTCGCAGATTGATTGATTGAAAACTCTTTTTACGTGCCCACGTCCAATTCAAGGTTCAGGCACGCCTATCATGGATCCGATCTCTGGGATCGCCAGGGATGGGTTCTGGGACAGGAGATGTCTGTCACAGAATGCATTTATGCAAAGAACTCTAGTATTTATAGCTTAAATGTAAAGCGTTAGCGCCTGATTAGAGAAAAATGATCCCTCGGGAAAGGCAACTCTATATGATCGGCTGCATCTATCAATTGAAACAGGTCTAAAACATAATATTTAACCCTGTAAATTTACCTCTATCAAGGTCTTCATAAAAAGGACACTTCATTGAATAGATAATGTACATTTGATAATGATATCTTTGAAATACGTTTTTGGTGACTTAAAGGTGATCTCTTTCTTCTTTTCTTTAAAAAAAAAAAAAAAAAAAAAAAAAAAAGATCCCACGTGAAAACAAAATAGCAATACACAAAAAAAAAAAAAACGGATTTTAAACTATTAGAGTTATCGTCAAAACATGTTTTTGTTTTTACGTTTGGTATTGGTTTTCTTTTAATTGGCATAGAATACATTTTCATTTGACAATATATAAAAAAATGCGTTAGCATTCCTACGAAAATATTTTTAGGATGTTACCCTAACTTAGTAACTAGTAAGAGTAACACTGCAACTTAGTAAAAAAATTTATTATCAAATCTTCTGAATACTTGTTACATAATGAACAAAATTATTTGAAGGGATAGTTTTGGCAAAGTAACTACATGTATTGATGTAATATCTTAATTACTATTTCTCTGATTAGTTACCGATAACACTGACCCCGAGTTTTTCCTTCGTTAGAGTTCAATCTTTATTGTCAATTCATATAATCTTATGTTGTTGATAGATATCGATTTCTTTCGCAATAGACCCTTTTTTATGTCACTCCCCACCAATATATTTACCTTTAACAAGAGACCACTTTCGTTAATTTCCATGGCTTTACTGCCTTAAGGCCTGTATGCTGTATCAGTTAGTAAATACGTGCTCACAATGCGGGTAACAAACTTTCCGATTTCATGACGAGTCAAAACCAGTCGACAACAGATTTTATTTATATCATGTTATTAATAAATAAATTTTGAAATTTTGTTACGTCATAAAATGAGTTGAAATTAATTTTTCAATATTCTGTTGTAGGAACATGAAAAATAATGGCAATTTTTTCATGCAATTTCAGGAAAAATAATATTGTTGACGAAACACTGGCCAAGGGTCGCTGTAAAAGAACAGAAGTTATACCATTGGCAATGTAATTATTCAGAGTTATCGTCCCATTCCGCGAATCCTCCTCACTTCCGGTTTGTACCGCTTGCTTTGCGCGAAATTTAATTACCGTCTGGTTATAGTGGGGACGTTTTATTTAAATACTCAGTCTGGTTTTCACAAAAATTATTTAATTGATATAGTTCTCTATTTAGGTATCTATTTACCGAATAAAACGTGGATACTGCATGATATTGTATGATTAATACCGTCTGGTTTTTTATTTGACATTACAAACAATGTTACAATGTAACGAATGTTACGAATGTATGTTTAAAACCCTGAAACAAACCAATAAATTAAAATTTAACAAGACTAGAATACATGACATTACAATAAGAAATACATATATATAATGCATGACATTCCCATGACTGTCATAAATAATTAAACATATCTATCTTGCCACATACCGCTAATACATGGTTCCTATCAAACAATACACATCACACCATGTTATTCTTTCATGCAATTATACAATTTCCTAATACATTCACTAGTAATGTTTAACATATTCATATACATCACAATGTCATAAAATTATACACATATAACTATACAGTCATGTACATACCAGGTTTGTGTGACTAGGTTTAACACCTGGCCGATAACAGATATACACATTCAACAATAGTGATCTACTGAACTGAACTGAAAAAAATTAACCTGCTAATCTGAGCAAGCTGTTGTGAAGCTAGTCTACGACGGCTGTGTCTGTCACAGAAAAGAATTTTGGGTAAGGATAGAGAGTGGGTTCTCAATATGATTGCAGAACACAAGGGAATGTCCAACATATCAGATCGTAACAAGTCGGTTCTGATGTTTCGTAGACATTATCCGCTCCTTGTTTTTCCGGCACTTGTCTAAGGTCTCCTATTCATCACCAGGTCCGTGTTGGTTGCGCCCTGTTTGTTTGTTCTATTCTCTGCTGCTGTTGATGTTTCCTTGTTCTTTTTGGCTTGCTTCCTTCTGGTCCAACAATTCCGAACTTTTTTTTTTTTTTTTTTTTTGCCAGTGGTCTTTTTATTTATTTAAAAGATGCTATAAACACCTGGAGCTAAAAATGAGAACATAAATGTTGTTAACTTATTTACATTAATTATGTACATTTTAAAAAACAAAAAAAAAACCCCTAAACCATGTTAGTATGGTCTGAAATTAAGTATGTATAGTTTTGTTTTTAATTGTTAATTTAATTGGCTATTGAAACTGATCTGTCAATCAGCTGAACCATCCACTGATCCACCAGCTGTTCAACCGACCAATCTGTAAGTCAATAAATTCATTCGATTCTTTGTTTTTGTGTCATAAAAATTTAAAAAAAAAAAATTGAAACTTTCAACTCCAAGAGTCTAAAGTTTGTTTTGTGTTCAGAATGTATATTGTTCCTGCATGAGGACTAACTCTCTGTCTTTTGTGCCAAGATGTTTTTGAGCGTGAACTCAATTTTTAGTTCCTCCAATATGTTGCATAGTGCTTGTCTTTCCTTGGCGAAATTTTTAGAGTGAAACGAGTAGTGTTTCATCATTTCGGAGAGTCCACATCTGCAGTTGGGTGATGTTTGAATTTACTGCTGCAATTGGATTTACCTTTTAATAGCAGGTAAAATAACAACACAACGTCTGAAGGGTGATATCATTTGCTTGTTCATTAGCTACTCACTGGAAGTCAGGAAGCTTAGTTATTACTATGATAAAGTATGATAAAGAAATTTTGCATGTTTTTTTCTGGGATCATCTCCAGTGTTTAGGTCACCGACTGTAGAACAAAAACAAATTATTCGAACACCGGAAACTAAATGGATCAGCAATATATCAATCCAACATGCCTCTTCGTTTCGGGAGGTTTAGGTTAAGGTGTGACTAATTCAGTATTAACGAAAACACATTCTTTTATTTCGGTGAGAATACTTTAATTTAAAAAACCACACTTATCTAACAATAGACAAGACTGTCCCGGGGCCGAGGTGTCTGGCATACCTGAAAAAGTACAATTAAAAATGTTTTACCATTTTAAATTGTATGCCGATTTTAAGAACGACGAATTGAGTAATGTTTTCTTCCTTTAACTGTTATATTTAACTTTTTTATATGGCAATGTGGAGCGGATATTATACGTGTTCCACAGGGAATACGAACGAGGTGACCACATCCGACACGCTGGGCAAAGTCAAAGTCCTTTGTTAGTTTCAGTTTGTAACCGTTTCAGTGTTTTAATGTTTACAGAGTTTGTTTACTAACAGAGTATGTTGGATAAATAATTTAATGGTTTCGTAATGAAATCTTACCTCTAGCTCTGCAATCAATCAGTGATGAGTGGAGAGATACTGTTCAGTTATCGACGTGTCAACAGACTTATGTCGCGGGTATTTAGAGTATGTTTTGTTGATAACAATTTGCTTCGTCGTGATGTGTTTTTCCCAATAGCCAATGTGGTTTTTACTCCCCGGAAGTGGTTTGCGCAGCGGCATCTAACGACAAATCAAGAGACATAACTCGAAATCACCGCATTGCGGAACCGGCCCACTAATCATGTTAAATGTGTAAGAGTTTGACAGAAAGAATATGTATGATTGAAGATTATTATCAATGTATTACCAGCCAGAAAATTTAAACATCTAGTAATTGCAAGAATTAAATGGTTACTGTTATTAATTAATTAATTATTATTATTATTATTATTATTATTATTATTATTTGCTTTTATTTTCCAGTTCAAAATGTTTTATAAATATTTTCACTGGGAGTGGGATAGATCTTTAGAATAAACGTCAAATGTAATACTAGTTAAGAGGGTATGTCGAATGAATACGTATGTATTCACTAATTCTAACATAATACTATTAATAGTTATATTCTTTAAATGTGATATAGAGTATTTTTTTGTATTATTTAAATTTTAATTTTAATTATTTATTTTATATTTATTTATATTTTTTTTTTTACATATTGATTCTTTGATAAAGATGAACAACTTTTGGAATTATCATTATCCTATACATTTTGTCCTGATGTTGCCTGGAGTAGATTTTTAATGAAAAGTTAAAAATATGTAATTCGAATTTGCTATTATATTGAATAATATACATTTATATTTATTTATTTTGTTTGTTTGTTTGTTTGTTTGTTTTTTCTTGGGTGTGTATGTTTGAATAATTGGGTGTGTATGTTTGAATAGATATCTGAAAATGAAATATTCATTTCAGTTTATTTCTAAGAGGAACACAAAGTTCAGTTATTTATACTCATTGTGTTTGTATTGCCTGTGTTGGATGCAGTTTTTAATTCTACTGTTGACACTTTATAGTGATCACCAATTTGTTAACTGAATATTGAAGTTTTATTTGATTTTTTCTGATTTTAAATTTATTTTATCAAGTGTTAGCTAAAATAAAATTAGCACTGCGATATGAAATCATTGCTTTTCTACTGTAAGCTATAAGGATATAAAGATGGTGATTAAAACAATATTTTTCTTCCAAATGACTGTTTGACAGGAATCCATTTACAAATTTAATCACTGAAATTTATGTCAGATATAAATGTATTTAACTGTTTAGTATGATGTTTTCAAGTTTAAAGCCTCCATATTTTTGTCACATTGGAACATATTTTTCTGATGCTTATTTCCACATTGTTATGGTTGCTAGACATTTGATGCATTGTTTCAGGAGGTAAGCTTTTATTAGTAATAAAGTATGGCAATGAAGTGTTGTGAAAAAAAAAAATGAAGCCTGATTGTTTTTCTTTGTTATATCAATTTGTCTATGATTCAAAGTATTTTTGTATCATAGACTTCTCAGACATTTGTTTTCTATATTACAAAGGTAAATAGATTTAAAATCAACAAAGTACAGAACACATGGAAATGTAAACTTTGGTTGGCATCATAAAAACGTTTCCTGGGATGGGGAAGATAAACATGCAGGCACTTGTTCTATTCAAAGAAGTGAAAATTCATATATAAATTTCAAAGGAGTGACAATCATCCAACCATCCAGCTTGTGTGGTGGTTTTCTTTTATGAAATCCTTTATCATTATCACTTGGGAGTTTATTCAGTGATAAAGGAATTCATAAAAGAAAAGCACCACACAAACCAAAAGGTTGAGTGACTGATTGCAGGGAATAATTATAAAAAGAAGAAGAAAGAACAGAGGAGGGGTTTGCAACTGTTGTCAGGAGAACTGTCTCTTTCAACAAATACCTTCGTTGAATTATGCACAATTTGCATTTCAGTTGAAGAAATGTAAACAAGTTTAAAATATATTAACAATTCAGTGGTTCTTGTTTTTTAAATAAAATCTTAATAATTTTTATAATTTTTTTTTTTTTTAAATACAGTTTTAATTATACTTTGTCACTCCACTGTTAGGTCACACCGATATAATGTCACTCCTTTAATATGGTATTTACGTCACTCCTATGAAATGTCAGTCCTTCAATACAGACCCACAGACATATCCACAAGTTACAGGTTTAGAATAAAACACTTGCGTTGTTTTCCAGATGTTTTTAAACATTAAAAGAAATAATACCATTGGTGAAACTCATTTTGATGTGATAAATTCATCCCTGAAGATTTTTACTAGGAACAAAAAAGATTTAATTTAACACCAGTTCATACATCATGAAATGCTCTTTATTCTAATTTGCACAACAATGAATAACAAATACATTTTATAATCAGTAAGTAATTATGTTTAGAACTGGATGATTAACAAATTTCAGTACTCCCATCTTACTACAGCTAATATAACTTGTTGTTAGGAAATGATACTAGGGTGACTGCATCTTACTGGATTTAAATATTGTCATTGATTAATCCTCATCTTCTGGTAAGAAGAGATTCTCAGGTTACAAAAGGCATCTTTTTACAATTCTAATAATCCACCATTGGCTAACCATAGCCTATTAAAGTTTTAAATACAAATACAGCACATTAATACATTATAATTTACATATGGATTTAAAATCAAATATTCTTACATTTCACTACAAGATTTTTCAAATATACAGGTTTGAAAAATTAGTATCATTGAAACAACATATAGCATTCCTGTGTGTATGTGTATATATATATATATATATTATACATTAGTATTTACACACTTAATTTTTCTTTACATTAATTTCAACACAAATGTACAAAATAATTCTAGTACTGTAACGGACGTGATCAACTACATTTTATATATATATATATATATATATATGTATATGTATATGTATATATCATTCAGGAAAAATGAATAAATAACAAAAGGACACTACTTTCATCACACACTGTGTAAAACATGCTACACTGGACAACGTACATTGCAAATTCACTTAAGACAAACAAATGTACTATCAACATCTTAGGCCAACAGTTTCTGCAACTCACAAGTGGAAAATAACGGTAAATGAATGAATATTTCAATCCAGTTTATTCAGTAAAAATCTATATGTAGTTTTTGCTTATATTTTACTGAACAAGCAATGTTAAAATAGTATGATGGAAATGTCATTACTGTTCATAAAATAAAATCACGATTTGCCAATAAAGTATTCATCCCTTCTTGAGTTTTGCAATCATTGTTTGTAATAGGCAGAAGCCAGTCCTGGGAGAATTTCAGTGGTAACAGTATAATTATATGATACTTTGAATCTGTTTTGTTTTTTTGTATTATGTTCTTAAAAGAAGAAAAAAAAAAGAAGAAAAATGAAAAATGTTTTGGCCGTCTGTTAGTTGAAACTATATCAACTGCACATCATTTATGTGTATGTGTGTGTGTGTGTGTATTTATAGAGAGAGAGAGGGGGAATACATTGAAAAGGTTTCAACAAAAACAACTCCATCAGATTCACAATACAACACATAAAGAAATCATTTATATAATTACAGTAAATAATTACATACTTACAATGTTTTAATTAAAAAATTTTCCCAAGTGAATCATTATTGAAATATAACTGAACAAGAAAGCTATTCAAGTAATTTTGTAGTTTTTGTCATTGTATATTTCTAAGACCTCTATGTTTCTTGTCAAATGAGGATGAAATCAAGTGTATTCCTTTGTTAATGTACTTATAAATATATATATAGTAAATTTCATGTGTATCTTGCCTTACATGTTTTTCTTCTAATGTATTTTGAAAATTAATTTTGTATATGCTACACTGTAGAGGAACTTATATATTTATTATATACATGGAAATGACTGATATACTTAATTGAGATAAAAGAATAAACAATCTAATAAATAATTTGGTGGAAAAAAGAAAATAAACCTTTTATTAGATCAATGTTTTTATTAGTAAATTAATTAGAAAACATCATAATATTTTCAGAAATAAAAAATAATAAGTGTAACAGGATAAATTAAAGACACACACACATGAATATATATTATTTTGAAATGAAATAACTATTAGCTATATTTCATTTATTAATAGCTGGTGTCCTGTAATAGAGTAAGACTCAAATTCAACTGACTGAGACTTTCAAGTGTTCTGTCATAAAAACTGAAAAATAAGAAAAGTAAATAAAATAACAACGAAATAAAGGCAAAAACATAATTTCATGGTTTTGAAGCAACTACTTAACAAAATATATGTTCTGCAAAAAGGCACTTAACTTTCATCTGTGAAATACAGTAAAGTGGAATTAAAACTAAATTTATTATGTATCTTAAGTAGACAAAGAAAATTATATCTTTAGCCTTTACTTTCTATAGAATCAAATAAAAATACCAGGAATTATAAATGCTATAACTAATTTCCCTTCTGTTTCACTATTCTTCAATCCAGCTTTGTTATTTTTACACCAACATTTTTCAGTATCTCAAAAGACATTCCTGGAAATTTAACTGTTAACAAACTGTTATCAAAACACATATCACAATATTTATAATAAACTTACACAGGTACAATGATTTTAACAATAGTAAAACCAGAGTAGTTTCATGCATAATTCTCTAGTACACTGCTGTTTTAAAAACTATTAAAATATTACTGAATTAATGAGGTCTAGCATTCTAAAAAACAACAACTACAAATAGCTGATTCCAATATTTGTTGATTTAAACATGTGCAAATTATAAATAAAAAAACACACAAAAAAACACAAAAAAGACAACAAAGAAACCCCCAAAAAAGAAACTTTTTAAAAACTACACCCTCAGAATTCATGAGTTAAGCTACTTTAACAGTATGAAATTTCTTTTATAAACTTTGTAAATAAAATTAATATAATTAGGTACATAAACATTCACGAATCCCTTCAGTTAAATTCACATTAGAATTAATATTGGTTTTGATATGCCTTTAAGTATGTGACTATTGACTGGCCTTTGTAAATAAATTTAATTAAAATGTACACACCACAACAGACACACACACAAATTGCTGTGTTATAATATTTAACTGCTTTTTTCTTTAACCCACAAACATACCTGAGTTGACAACAGCAAAGGTGCTGAAGTTGTACTTATTTCTAAATTACTAAGTATACAACTTAATTTTTAAAAATAATAAGACACACAATGAAAAATATTTCAATCATTAAGCGACAAACATAACTACTTTCTCTTGTGGTTTTTTATAATAAGGTTATTTCTGTAATTTTATGTCACTGATTGTACTTGAAGCAAAAAAAATAGTTTTATATACTTATCTTTATTTTATTCATTTTACAGATTTATCCTTCCAATGTACATTTCTTTATTTTTAATCTAGCCAACATTTTTGTCTCAGAAATTGTGATTTATACTTGTACCTCACACAATTTCAAAGGTCTGTTGATAATATTAGGATAGGATTTTAAAAGTTTATTAAACAACCATACTGGTGCCCAGTGATCAATTTTATCTGACACATTACTGATATATTATAAAACTGTCTTAATTTTATACCAGAGATTTTTAATGTTTAGTTTTGTTAAGTTATCTTAATTTTATCAAACAGTTTTAGTTTTATCTCTGAGATCACTAGTATCCAATTCTCGTTCAGAACAGTCTTCTTCTTGGGATTTCTCCACAATCTCTGGCATTGATGGGGTATGAGAAGTGCTGTCTAGTCGAGAGTTTGCAGAGTGCACATGTTCGTCTTCAAAACAGCGTCGATGTCGCTTTTCATGCATGTACAGGGCACTGATGCTCATATCTGCAGTCATCAATTCAAGCGTTCCTTCATCAAAACGTCTTGAACAGTGATCCACCTGACTGGTGGACATATCTAATGAGCCATGCATGCTCCCCACCACAGCACCACTAGAGGTAATAATGGGACCAGAAATATTGGCAACAGCACCTCGAAGAGGTGGGATTACACCCACTGTCCCAGGTTGTGAAATAGTAGCCAGACTCTGGTTGGCAAAACTGGATACCATGCTACTATACTGAAAATAAAAATAAGGATAACAGTTGACATATTTTGTTGAAATTAGATCTACAGGTTTTGTAAAAGTTTTATTGTATAAAATATTTAGCTAATTAACGTTTCTTGTAACTCATTTGGTAAATGCAGTACCAGAGTTTGGTTTCCTTCTCTCTTTATTTAGATTATTATTATTCTTTTACATATTTAACTAAATTACAACTTTAATTATACTTACCCCATATCCCACTCCAACCCCTAAACTAGGTACTGGACTATAAAATGAGGAAATGGTAGGATTTTCATGCTGCATAGTGTTCAAAGACAACAGCTCTGTTTGGGCTGAAATAAAAATTTAAATTAGATGTAAATAAGTGAACATTTTACATTTATTAAAATAAATTAATACTCCTCCTAAAATTTCTCTTTAAAAATCATGTTGTAACAGCAATTACCAAATCTGTGATTTTGTAACATTAGGTAAGAAAATGGATGACAACACAATGTACCTTGTTCTTTTATTGTCTGGATAAAAATACTGCACATTTCAGGTGGCCTCCATTCAGGATTTGTTAGCTGCAAAAAATACGAATAATATCCATATTGAAAAATATGCTTATGAGCATGTATTTGAAAGTAAGAGTGAGTTTAACTGTGAGTGTTTGTTGTATGTATTGACATTGTGTTGATATGTGTATAAGAGACAGACAGAAATCTTAATGAAAACAGATTCTAATTTAAGCTTTAGTTTATCTGTTTCAATGTTAGAACTTACATGGAAGTGCATTAGTGATAATTCAGTCTTCCCATCTTCAGCCTGTTGAGCTTTATTAGATTCTGTATTAGTCGCCCACTAAAATAAAAACACATAATTATTTAAAAACAGATTTAAAAAATATATATATATATTTTGGTAAAATCATTCAATATGATAATTAAAACACTTATCTGAACAAACCTGTGCATTTCCATGTTTCCGTATGTCCATTTGTGCAAATGAGCAAACATCACCAACACCAACAACCTCCACACTAAAGTTACGCAGAAAGTCCACAATCTCCAGTGATTTAGCTCTTAGACTAAAGCACAAGACAAATGGTGTTATGATTGGACTTATTAGTTCTTCCAAAAGATACACCTGTTAATAAAAATAAATACAATATATACACATTATGGATAAATTAATTCATTAACAGAAAATGCCTTAAAATTCAGAAAAATAAAACAAGGTAAGAAATTTATTTACAGAATCAAATTTAGTTAATGTTTTTGATTTATCTGAATAGACTGCAGGTATTAATCAATTTAAAGGAATGATAAAATCTGCTGCTTAAATCTAGATTTATAAATTCAACATATGTCCTACTTATTATACAAAAAAAAGTTTTAAGTTATATGTTGTCCAGTTTACAAATCTTCAAAGTATCTCTCTAAACAGCAAAAGCTCAGATCAAATCTTTGCTTATCTGTTGTGGAGAACTGGCTGAAATAATTTTTTGCTCATAAAAAAAAAATGTCTTTATTATTACTTTGAATATGTAATTATTACTCACAGCTTTGTACTGAAAGAGGAGGGCAAACTCATCTCGGACCTGTGTGGTGTGAGCATGTCCATTCCATGAGTCTGGCATGTAGTGGATGTGACTTAAAATACTCTTCATTGTTCTCTCTGGGCAGTAAATAACATTCTGTAAGATACATATTTAACAAAGTTTTAATTTTTAGCTTACAGACCCATGTCTCATATATATGGGTGAAAATATTTTGCAAATATATTATATCAATACATTTATAGCTTTTCTCGAATAAACAGATTTTTTCAAATGACAGTTTTTATTACATGTATTTTTAGGGTATTTCTCAGTAAGTTTATAATTTGATTGTAACAAATAGGTTTTAAAAATGATTTTGGGGGGGTTTATTTTGTCTCTCAGTGACTAATGGACAACAATATAAGTCTGTCAAAATAAATACTCACCTCATCAGGTATAATACCTTTGCACACTGTTACAATCAATCCTAAAAGAAAGTGTTTATATATATATATATATATATATATATATATATATTTAAACATATATATGTGTGTATATATATATATATATATATATTTTTTTTTTTTTGTTATTAGTTTTTCACACACAGTATAGATATAAATGTTTTCATTAACAGGCATAAAGAATTCCCTGAAAATACAAGGGTTATCAAATTGGAATGAACCAAAAATCTTGAGATATGTTAGAAAAAACAAAGAACATATATTCTGTTGAGTAGTTAATGATCTATGTAAACAATTTGTGGCAAGAAACACATTAATGACAAGTGGTGAGTTATGAACTACAGAAATGAGTTAATAATGTATAATTATTTTAAGTGAGATGACTTCAGTTAATGATCAGTGTACAATCAAATTTGAAAACCTTTTTAAGTTCCTATATGTAAGTAGCACATGCAGAGTCAGTTACACATTAGAGAAGTGGTTCTCAAAGGGTGAGACATGCTTAGGTATGCCCCATGAAATTGTAGGATACCTTCCCCTTAATACGTGAAACTTTGACAAATTTGGAAGATAAATTAAATTATTTTTCATGACTTAACACTGAACAATATGATTGGATTCAAAACCTATTCATAGAAATTTCAGATGATACTAGTTCAATATTAACCAAAGAAGAACTAGAGCTGTATGCATCGATGGTGGATGGAAGATTAAATATAAGGAATACAGTCTTGAAAATTTTTGGATTTCAATCAGAGAAGAATACCAGTCAATATCCAAAAAAGCTTTAGCCATTTTACTGCAATTTTCAACATCACATTTATGCGAATTAGGATTTTCCACTCTCATCAACATCAAGTGCAAAAAAGGAACAAATCTTCAGTCTGTTGATGAGGAAATGAGAGATTGCTAATCATACATACACCCCAACATTGAAGAAATTGCCAAGGCACATCAGACTCATACTTCTCATCAGAACAAAATAGATCATGAATAAAGGTATATACCCTTCTTTCAGTTATTTCTGTATTTTTTTACATTTTGCATTATACTTCTTAGCATTTTGTGTGTAGTGTTCCTGCAATTTTTTGTAAGGCTTCAAATGTGCTCCAACTTCAAAAAGTTTGAGAACCACTGCATTAGAGAATGGGTTTATGTCCAATGAGAAAACATACTTCTACCATGATGTGGGACAACTGTTCAGTTCTTATTGGATAACAACAATACCTACTTCTGATTGTTTATTAAATGATGCAGACATCTTAGCTTGTATTTGTCTTTTTGATCAGTGTTTTAATTTAAAACATCCACTCTATGTGGATACTGACCTGAACTGAAAATGATGTTTTTACTTGTGCTATTTTCTTAAGTAATGTTGAATATCCATGGACTCATTCCAAAAAAACAATGGTGTCAGTATCATAAGAACAAGTCTTATCACAAGCACTTAAAGAATGGTGGATTAAACAAATTTACAAAACTTAATTTTTCTTAACTTCTTTTATATACTCATATTTATATATTAATGAAATTTGGGAATGACATTTGGCACAGGATATTATCCCCACAACAACACTACTTCTTTTCTCAATTAAGAGAGGCCTGTTCAAAATAATTTAATTGTGAAAACTGATTTAGTCCTTTCTAGAGTAATGATAAACACAATCTGACTTCATATTTGAGGTGGTGATCATGGATTGAACACTGCTGTATATTAGCATTAACAATGTCACATAAATGATTCAATTTTAAATTCTATTTAAATGTTATTCAATCTACATAACCTGTGACCAAAAAATAATGTTATTCATTCATACTGAGAAATAAAAAATAAAAATATATATCCAAGGTTATATGAAAAGAAATGTAAATTTTCCCAAGATTTTCCTTCTGACATTTTGTTCTGATTGTTTCTATATATATATACATATATATTCCAAATTTGGAATCTCTATGACAAACAGTTTTCATGCAATATCTTCATCAAAGCGCAGAAATACTCACTGTTCCCACAGCCTGCAGGGGTTCTAATGGATTAAGTGATATGGCTGAATGCTTCAATTGCTATAGTCAGTGTCAGTAAAGTGAAAACTTCCTCAGAATCCAAGTCTGATGCAGATTACATGGTATTACATGTACATATTTTATGCATATGTAACATATGATTGTTCAGCATTGATATATCGGTAAACACCTGCCAGACAAAATACAAATAACATAGATTGGCAAATGCCCAGGTAAATGCTTGATTTGTTCCAAATGCTCAGGGTGGTGATAATTTGGTATCCTTTGGCACAAAAATATAGGAAATACCAGCCACTTGACTTTGACATATGCCAACAGCAAATGCTCCTCTGGACAGGACAGAAAACTCCAACAGAATATGCTGATTCTGACTCCCACTTTATTGGACTGTGAAATGCTATAAGTCAGTTGTTTGTCTTTTGGGAAGTAAAACTATACTGTAATCCCCTATTGCTTCATCATTTACTATCCTTAACTGCTTCAGTAATATATAACAATAGGTTCAGGCACAGTGAGATGATAAGTCAAATATCTGAAACAGAAACATTTGTGCATTTGCTGTGATTTGACTGCAAACAAAATTTATCATCTGTTTTAGATTTCAATAATTTAGATTTAATTACTTCCAACTTTGTGACTTACAAGCACAGGATGCATAGTTTGACACCATGGATGATGGACCTGATGTTCCACAGGTGGAAACATTAAATGATAAAGTGGTTTCTACATGGGTAGACAACAATGCCAGATTCCATTTGATTTTGTTGAACCATCACCTGATCACTGGTCCCAGAACAAACAATAACCTGCAGGGTTTTCATTCCAGAATGAACAGGTCAATTCAACTTCACCATCCAAATATATACAGATTAGTAGAATTGATAAAAGAAATAGAAAAATAGACAGATAAACTTTGGAGCTGCCCTACCACCAAGAAAGATAGTTTATAAACAGATGGAAAACAGACTCATAAGACTGAAGACACCGTTAACCTTTGGCCAGAAAACACCCATTCAGTTCTTGAATGCCACTGGACATCTTTTAAAATTAGGATAAAAATGCATCAGATAGATGTGTTAAAATCGGTAATTTTATATAACTGTGTCCTGTATTTAGTTGCATCAGACTATTCCAATATTTACTATATGTATTATTCAAGATAATTGGCAGATCATTAGAAATGCGCCCATGTCTTGTGCTGTTTTATGGGACATCTGACTTTTGTAATTACACTATGAAAAACATGCATATTCATTTACATTCCCAGCTGATCTAATATGCTCTTATAATCATTTACAAGGTTTGAAATGAACTCTCGCTATTCATTACATAGTCAGTCTCATAGCCTATTACATAATTCCCACTTAGTCTAATAATATTTTAATTCCTATAGAGAACTTATAGATCTAGTGAGAAAACATATACACTACCTGGCCAGAAAATTAGGACCACTGGTAATATTAGTTTGATTGGTTTTCAGGGGTAAGACCAGCACTTTGGAGTTAACTGATTGTCAAGTATTCAGTTTTGAGGGATACAACTTAGCATTTAAGATGCGTAACTGATGGTACCTTGGATACATCTGGATTTGAGAATATTCCAGTTTAAAGGGGATAATGTGTTTTGTAAACATTTTTATAGTATTTGTATGCTTCTTCAAAACATGTTATGATTTTAGTTATATATTTGTTATAATGTATATACAAGGGGCATTTCATAATAATTTTTTGTAATGAACATGACATTTATAATCAAATAATTACTCATTATTCAAAATTTTATTAACATAACTAACCAGCAATGGTCATAGTTGTGAGAATGTGCTCAACACTGAGGACATCTTCATCTACAACAGTCAGCACCAACAATACTGCAAGGATTGATCCAGAAAAGAAAGCAACATTTCTGAAAAAAAAGATAACAAAAAGAAGAAAATAACAAGAAAAAGAACAAGAATAATAACAATAAGAAAAAAAAAATAAAAAAATAAAAAAAATAAAAATATTCTTCAGGATATTCAAAATAAGGTAACCTATCAAAATAACCCTTAACGTATGTAAATATTAAACTGACAGGAGAAAACAACTAAATTTCAAAGTGCTTTTATGTGATGAAATCATAGTTTCAGGAATTATAACTTTTTAAATGTTACTTATATTCTATTCCAGACAAATACTCTTTACTAAAAACATCTACAAATTACAAAAGATCCTTTTTACTTATGTTAACGATAATCAAACAACAGATACTGAAATTTCTTAATATCCTAATATTTTCAGTTAGATATAATACGAAAAACTTACTTTGCTATTATTATTAGAAGAGGTGTTGTAAAAATATTCATATAGTATGAAGCAGGTGCATAGCCACTGTTTAACCTGGAATTATCAAAACAGATAAATCTGATAAAAAAATAAGATTTGGAAGCTACTCATGGCCACCGGGAGGAAATTTGTTATGTTCAAAAATATAGATGGAATGGATTAAAACTGTATGGAAAAAAAAATCGTTTTTAATGTAATGAATGATGACTGGTTAAATAAAACCATTACGGGAAATCAACAAAATTTGTTTATTTGTTCCTACATAACATTTGACTGTCAACCTGAATGTCATAGAAAAAATTAAAAATTCTAAATTAAAATCAAGATGTGGCCATCTGTTCAAACTTCAGCTATTTTAGGGCAACTGATCCCAGTGGATTGTTGTTTCAGTCAAAATTTCAACAAATATGTTATGTAACATGGGAAAACCCTTCACACAGTGAAAAAATTCATTTTTTCTTATTTTTATTATTTAATAGATGTTTTATTCAGCTTTTGAGGACAACTTGAATTTCTTCTTTAGCTTCTTTACAACTAATGGTATGTTACAATAAAGGACATGCCTATTTAGAAATGTGTATGGAAAAAACATTTAGTTTTAAAATTACTTAATACAAATTTCTAGAAATTAAACAGTTCTTTAAATTATCATCAGAATTTCCCTGGGTGCTCTAAATACATAAATATACTATATTCCTCTTGCTCTAAGCTTTCAGATGTCATGTGAACTATCATTGTAGGCCAAAGCATTCTAAAATTATTATGTGTATGGTGTACATTTAGCCAGTAAAGCTGCTGTTATTAGAAGGTAAATAAAAAACATTTTATCATAATTAATTTGTTTCCCCCAACACACACAATCTCAGATTTATTTTTCATATTGTTTCTCATTTTTACATTATGCACATCTGAGGGGTTTTCTTGGATTGCATCAAATATACTGAAATGACCTTTTTAGGTGTCAGTTTCAAAGTACATATATCATTCAGTCAAGTGAAAGTCTAAAGATCTCAAAATTACAAGATAAAATCTAATATTTTGTTTCACAATTAAATTCACTATAAACTGCTTCACAAGATATGTTTATTAAAGCAATACTATATATACAAAGACACTGAGTTAGATCTACATTATATTTGACCATCTGTAACATTAATGCTACTCTTATTGTTTCATTGGAATTTTAGTTCTCAAATAGTGATGAATCATACTTGGTGAATAAAATGATAAGTGTAACAGTAAGAAGAGACACCATTAAACACCGTAGTGTATGCTTCATGAAAGTGTAATTTTATTAGTATGTGTGAAATTGATTAAAATTATTGTAATTAACATGAATTCAATAATGATCATTTTCGTAAATGTATATTTATAAATATTACCTTGCATTAAATTCATGATCCAATTCATTAAAGTGACGTAGATTCAATCGAGCATAGTTTGACCTATAGCAAATGGATAACAAGATCAATAATATATAATTGGAAAATCTGTCCTTCAGATAATCATTACCAAAACTGAATTAAAATTAGCAAGTATTTGGAAAAAAGTCCTAGATCTTTTAACTAATAAATTCAGTTCAGCTGTAATTGTAACAAACAGAACAATTCAGAAAAATATTAACCGAAATTATAATCTGAAAAAACACACAATATTTTAAGTAGTAATAATAATCATCTTACCATCTTCTGGCACCCAAAGCACTTGGTTGTCTCTTTATTAACTGAAAATAAAATTAAAGTAATAATAATTTAAAAGAAAGATGACAGTTTTTCTGGTCTTTGAATTTCCAACTTTAGTTTAAGCATGAAAACACCACAGATTGTTTAATTAATACATTAAGATAAACCACGCTATTCAAATATATGAAAAACCAGTCAATTTAAACTTACCTCACCATACCGAAAGAACAAATACAATATTTGCCATACCAGTATCAAAGGAGCAAATGCAAAGTTAGCAATGCCTAGCCACAAGATCTTTGATGACAAACTGAAATCAAATCAAAACAATCAATTTACAGTAAACTATTTATCCTTGAAAATATTATGAAATTTACTCACATTTAAGTAATAGTATTTACTTTTTGAAAAAAGGAACTTTAGATATGGACTCTATCGTAAGCTAAGGATGTCACTTTTAAGTCTCAGTGTTTTTTTCAGCTAATTATTTTTCATTCATACTAATAATCTATTATAACTTTTGCCTAGTTATAGTATTAACTGCTGGTTCTGATATATTAATTAATTTAACAATAGTTAACTTTTGGAAATTCTGTAAGTAATACCTTTCTGCTAATTGCTTTCTTTGGTGTCCATCTTTATAATCATGATGCAAATGCCAATTGTTAGCAAAAGGTGACCATGGTCCCCCTAGGAAAGATAAAAAAAACATTAAAAAAATAAAAATAATAACATAAAAAGTGAGAATCTTTAAACATAAAATTAGATTAGTGCTTTGTTCTACTCAATAAGTTATACTAATGTAATCAACTTAAAGTAAATTTAAAAAAGGAAATAATATAAATGTTTTTTAGATGATTAAAAGAAGACTTTCTTTCAGTTCTAGATTGTACTATAAATATAATTGTAAACAGTTATTAAGTGATGAATTCCATTAAACAGATAATGGCTAAAAATAGAATTATTTCATTGCTTATTTCTAAAATTTCTTAGTTATACAGCATATATGTGAGTGAATATTATTTAAGATAAAATACTTACAAAATAAGATAAAATCGAAATTGTATTTCAAACCAGTACTGAGAAAAACGCTGAAAACAGAAAAAAATAATAATTAATAAATAAATGAACAACATTTAACTGCACACAGCTAACTGGAGCTTTATTATTGAATGCCAGATAATATTATCTCTTTAACTAACACAATTATTTATTACAAATATACTATTCCCAAACATGTTGAAGATATTACATAAGAATGAGTCATCAAAGAAAAAGTTTTGATGTTTTAATGCAATAAACTATGTAAACATGTTCAGGTATCATTTGATGATGCATTACAATGGTCAGCAGATCTCAGGGGATCTGCAATTTCATGTGATGAAGGCAAAAGTACAGCTACTGAAAAATTCCAACTTTACTCTGAAGTGAAAATGTGATCAATATTGTTTGCAAGATAGGCACAAATTCAATGTGGCATACCCCTGATTGGTGGATTTTGGCAGTGAGGTAGTGTCTACCAAGCATGTACCAGAAATGCTGAACAGGGGAAAGGTCAGGACTGAATGCTAGCCATGGTAAAATGTTGATGTTTTGTGACTGTAGGCAGTTGGTAACAATTCTGGCTCTGTGTGCCTGGTGTTGTCATCTTGAAAGTTAAATAGAGAGCCATGGTGACATGCAAATGACACAGTGTATGCTGCCAAGATGTTGTCAAAGTAGAACAGATCAGTGAGACCTCCATTGACAATGTGCAAAGCTATTCTTCCCATAACTGTGATGCCATTACAAACTGTATCGGCCATTACAAACTGTATCGGACATCCAACTCAAAAATGGTCTTGCTGTCTAACTTTGCATCATGGAATTCTACTCTGTTGCATCTGTCATGGAAATCCAGTGTGAATGTGGATTAAACAGACAACATAATATTACTCTATCTCCATGTGTCAGTGAGGATGCTCCTCACACCATTATCTTTCCGTAATTTGACAATATAATATACAGCAAAGCATGGAATAAAAAATAAATAACCTTTTTTCTTTTTCTTGAAAAATAAGCTTCAAATTAATATTATGATGTAAGGCAATAAATTTATCATCAACAACTTTGATATCACTTGTATATCCTTTTCAATGATATTTTAAACTAAGCATAACATGAACTGGGGCAGTGGCCCTTTCCAGTGTAACAACTGCTACCATTGGCTGACTGATAATTTGTATTTCAAAGTTGCATCAAACAATTAACTTGCAAATTCTCCATCTGTTCTTGATTGAATTCAGCACCATCTCAGTATGTCAATTATTATGATCACTTGTTTAATGTTACTTATTAATGTATTCAAGTTTTTAAACGATTCTCTTGTATAATGTGCTGTTGTCTAAAAAAGGGAAATTTAAATGATCCAAGTAATTAAAAGACAGTCAAGGAAAACATTATCACATCCAGCAACACTGATATGTCTGGATATGAGTCTGAACATAACTGATGTTGACCAGAAGTTAAGAAGTCATTTAGTTAATGGAGGAATAACTAAATGAACTAGTACCACTTGTCACCATATAATAGTATTAATCACAAAATAAAATAAGATTTTCACACAGACAGTATATGTATGCTGCTAGTCTAGTAGCATGATTGCTATTTTATAACTATCAAGTAAATAACAAGTACAAATTCAGCCTTAACACAGTCGAAATAGCATTTATGACAGAACAATTTATTATCTTTCACTCAGAATTTTAAGCCAATCCATGCAATAGTTTTAATACTACACTCTGAGCCATGAAAATGTATGGGTACTTCTTCTGTTTATAGTGAAACATATCTCAAGATATGGTCAAAGTTATCAGTTTATTAGTCAATTTAATGTTTATTTGAGTGGCTGAAAATGGCTCATATTACAGTTGCTGATGCTGCCAGAGTATTCAAAACATCATATGTCAAAAAGCAGCAAGATATCTGAATATTTTTTTTACTTCTGTGTTTGTATTCAAATGTTCTATTTAACTAACAATAAAATGATAAGAGATACAAATTTCTAATTTCTGGCTGCCACTACCTACGTAATTATCAGTGTAGACTGACATTAAAAATTTATTTTCTTCTTATAACAGTAAAATAAAAGTAACACTCACTAGTTTCCTATAAATGGTAATTTGAATTTTACTGGAACCACAGATTTGTTTACCATTGCAATCATATAGTTCTTGAAACGAAGAATTCGGTGATATATATCTGTTAAGATTAAAAACAAGTTCTATTTTTATTAGGCAGTCCAAATATATATATATTCCTCTACAAATTAAAGCTTAGTTATTATTTACAATAATGGGTTGATTACAACTATTTTTTTTTTTTAAATATATATATAAATATTTTTTTTAAATTTACTGATAATTAAACTATTATTGTAAATTATAACTAAGCTCTATTCTGTACAGCATTCAAAGTATTTCTTGAAGAGAACAAAGTGATGCCAACAAATATGATAAGTTTATTTTTGTTTTAACTATATAAAAATAATAATTTCATAAATAAATTTTCTTTTGTTACATTAAGCCTTTGGTAAACCTCTTTTCTTTTATGAATTTATAAATAAAGATTGCAACAGTGTAAATTTATTATCACTGTTTTACACTAACTTGTTACTATAAATGAAGCTGTTTTCAATTAGAAATAATAATTAGTTAAAACCAAATGAGATTCTTAAATGAACCTTGCATGTATGAAACTGACATCTTTGATATAAATGAAAAATAATAACTTTTCTTACTAATGTATTCCCTACATGAATATAGAACTGTTTTTATACTGAATATGATCTTTTAAACCTATATCTGAAAGACCTCATATGACATTAATTTTTTTGCACTAACCAAAAACATGCAATTTAGAGTTTAAATAAAACAAAACTGAAAAATAAATTTTTAAAATTGAGACAAATTGGATAAGAATATATTATTTTGTATCTTTGAAACAGTCACAGAATAAATCTATAATGCTAACTTAAAAGCTATAGAGAGCAAAGAAAGGTTTTTGTGTATTTGATATGTTAATAACACACAGAGAAATTTTATTTATTTATCAACAATGTTACTCATCCAGACCTAGATTATTTAGGTCAAATTTAGCTAATAATTATGAAAAGCATTTATTTATTTTTACAGGTTAAAAATTGTTTCTCTAGTTATGATCTTTTACCTCTATCAGGAGATTCTGTAAACTATTATCAGTTTGTTATGTAATTCTGAATTTGGTATGTTTTTGTGATATTTATGGAAGATATCATAAAGCTCATTGTTTAAATCTGCTTGTAAAATTAGAAATATATTACCTAGTTCATTAAGTTCTTGTTTATGAATACACAAATGTTGTTCTTTCTGTACTTCAAGAAGACGTCGCTGCACTTCATGCCATGTCATGTTTGGTAGATCATTCTGTAACAAGAACACTAACTGGGTATAGTATTAAAATCATTAAAATAACAAAATCTCTAGAAATACAAAGAATAGAAATTGCAATTAACAATAGCTTCAGTTTTCAAATTCAATGTCTCTATATCTATGTATGTAAATAGTTTATATTTTGTTAATTTTTAACATTATGTGTGTCTGTGAAAAAGCTTCCAAATGTTTATTTAACTGTAGACTATAACCCCCCCCAAAATAACAAAAATGATAACTACTAACAATGAATCACAATGGCTTAGATATATTCAAAATAATAAATGTTAACTTACAGTTCTATTAACACTCAGTGAATTTAATACTGAGAATAAATTCAATAAAAAGAACTCACGGATGATATCTTTAGGCCAGAGATAAAGAAAGATCTTATTTCAAGATATTTGAAAGTCAAATAAATGACCTTGAGAAGTCTAAATAACCAGAAAGCTGTAGCCAAAGTCAGACACATGATTATTGAAAAATCAAATCTGAAAACAGGAATGTACATAAAATGATGTATGCATAAAAAGATAGTCTTTATAAATTAATTCAGAAAATGTATGCATCACAAGTTTTATTAAAAATAATTACATAACCTATCTTTTACACTCTTCACAAAATTATAAGTTTAATTTTATCAATGAGAACATTATGCCTCTCATAAAATAATTATATTTGGTATATCGTGATCTTTTCTTTTTGTACATATCTCAGTCACCTCAAGTCAAGCATATAAGATTCCTTCCTTTTTCTAAAATAGTAATGTTTTCCACATTTCATAATATTAAAAACAACCACACACCCAAAAAAAAAACCCCCACAAAAACCAGTAACATAATAATTATGAAAAATATTAACAACAAAAATAATAAATGTCAAAATCTCACCCATTCATACACTGATCCATCGGTAGAACAGCTTCAGGTATGGTAACTTTATGTGTTTCATTATAATGGACGTTTGCAAACAGAACATCATAATTAACACATTTCATAAGAAATGTAGAAAAAACAACTACAAACACAAACTGACTGAAAAAAAAAAAAAAAAATTTAAAATTAAAAAGAAACAAATTGTAATTCAATAATGAAAATGAAGTGTCACATAATTTAAACATAATGAGTCTTCCATGTCAGGTGGCATGGCAAAACCATGCCTTTGTTCGAAGTCCAAATTCCTTTCAATATTTATCTCTGTGCACTTTAAGAATGTAAAACAAAGAGGTATAGAATCTTATAAAAGTGATAAGCAATCAAATATTCTAAAAGTACCTAATTTAAAAATGCTCTTCTATACCTGGCCATTGGTAACAATCTATTATACATCTCGGCTTTATATTTAACCCATTAATAAAGACAACAGTTATATAAATTACTAGTGTTATTATTATTTATAATGTTAATCGGAATTATGAGTAATATCTCTACGTACATTAACTGAAGAACATCTTCAACCACCATGCACAGGAAGCCATGTCTCTGATGATACTGATAGATTCTGTTAAAGAATTCATCAAGATTTTCAATATGGTTCCATCGAGCTGAAAATTAAGCAAATGTAGTTCAACTAATTTAAATAATAACTCACCAACTTTGCATTATTCAAACATATTTGATGATATCTGGGTTTATAATATTTGGTTATTCTCCAAAAATTATACAAAAATGCTATTTACTGAAATTCTTTTGTAACAGAAATTTGGAATTGTAAGTGTATTACTGAGAAAGATTGTTATAAAAAATCAAAATGATATATGTTTACTAGCCAGAATTGTTTATTCTGATATAAATTTAGCTTCCACATGACATTTAGACCAAGTATACTCTGCAGGAGAATAGCTCAAACAGACATTTGGATGGAAACTGCTAGTTCCCTGCCAGAGATATGTCTATATAATGTTTTAGCTAATCTTTGGCTAGCAAAATTTCCAGGTAGTGTAATCATTTAACAATAATTGTGGGGTTATACATCCCTTTATATCAGAGGTGGGCAAACTCCAGCCTGCGAAGGTTTATTGTCTGGCCCATGAGACTGCAAAATAAAAGTCAATGAAATAAAGTCTATTGACACAAGTTTAAAATTTAAGGCGTTTCAAAGGCTCTTGTTGAATTCTGAACGGCTGCTTGCTTCACTCAATTCAAAATATGCAAACTATAATGATAGTTATTTCAATCCTATCTCAGTGACACACACGGGTGAATGCTAACTTCTTGCAGTCACGAACAGAACTCGGTTTTGCATTTTTGCTTTTTACTATCTATCATTTTCCCCCAGTCAATCAGGTCTGTAACCTCACATTTAAAATGGAGAAAAGTGGATATGGAAAGTCGGACATTCAACTCTGAGTGGATGGAGAAGTACTTTTTCATTGATCAGTTTAGACAAGGTCAGTGCCTGATCTGTTTGAAAACAGGACATTGATCTTCAAAATTTGCTTCAATGTCTGCTGCTGAGAAAAACGATGCCACTGCAAAACTGTCAGGATATCTTGAAAAGGGAACTTTGATGATTCATGAACAGATATCTCAGCATGAAAACGTGATATGCACCAGTTACGAAGTTTCACTACTCCTTGCTCAACGGATGAAGCCATTTTCTGATTGAGATTTTGTCAAGGAATGTCTCATGACTAGTGAATTTTGTCTGTCCAGAACAACGAGAATAATATGAGTCTGTCATCTCGTACTATTTGTTGTTATGTTGAGGAGATGTCAGACAGTGTGCAAGACTCATTAAAGAATAAGTACTCAACCTTCTCTCTTGCTCTTGATGAGAGCACTAATATGAAAGACACAGCCCAACTGGTTATTTTCATACGTCGTGTCAGTTCTTGAAGACTGTTCCACTACATGGCACCATGTCTTACTTCAGAGTGTGGAGCATCTCTGCCTTGATCTCTCCCATCTTGTAAGTGTAACAACTAACGGTTCAATGGCAGTGATTGGAAAGAATAAAGGTGAGGCTTCTTTGCTTGTTTTCCATTTTGAGGCTCGTGGACACAATCAGACCATCCATAAACTGTACTGCATCATCCACCAAGAATTCTTATGTGCCAAGTCTGCAAATCTCGTTGATGTCATGTCAATCATAGTGAAGGTGTCAATTCCACACTTTCTCAGAGCCTGAAACATCATCAATTCCAGGTACTGATGGACAAAGTCAATGCGCACTATGGTGACTGGCTCTACTTTCTGAAGTGCGCTGGCTGAGTCATGGAGCTATGCTGTCTCATGTATGGGACCTGCAACAAGACATTTTCACCTGTCTTCATGAGAAGAACCCCTTATGCTGATAATTGTACAGGCTGATAATGGCTTGCCCATCTGGCTTTTCTCACAGATACCACAACATACCTCAACACTGTCAATGTCAATTTGCAAGGTAAGGACATTCTTGTTCCAGAGATGTACCCACAGCATTTGAAATGAAACTATGGTTGTGGAATCCTAGTTGTATAATGGTCAATTTCAGTATTTTCAACGTATTGCTGCTTGTTCATTTCCAGATATCGACTTGTCAATACAGGAAGAATTTGCCCCCCATTTTGGAGGTAACCAACCACTATTTGCAGATTTCAAATTGTTCAGTGCCCCTTTTGAAATCACAGTGGATGATTCTCCAGCTTCCTTGTAGATGGAGTTGGTAGATATGAAATGCAATGATGAATAAAAAGCAAAGGTCTGCACTTCTTCTCCTCTTTTCTTCTTTCAAGATGTCATCCTTCAATCTGTCAGATTTCCACAATTTATTAAACATGTTCAGTGCATTGTAACTATGTTTGGAAGTACATTTTACTGTGAGCAACTATTCTCGAAAATGAAATATACAAAGTATTGCCTTCACTCATAACTCTCCGACTGCCATCTAAATGACATTCTTTGCTTGTCCACCACATCAATAAAGGCAGATAATTAATTGCTGCTTCATGGTATGCAACACCATCCATCTCATTAACTCTTCTAACATTTGTTAAAAGTAAATTTACTGTTCATATAAAATACACATTCTGAAATCTTTTTTGTTCTCATTTCATATTCTGGCCCTCATGCTCTTCCTATAAGATCCATGTGGACCCTGTTTTAAAAAGTTTGCCTGCCACTGTTTTAGATCGATCATTTTCAAGTTTGCTGGTACCATAAAGAGTATCATTTAGTTGTACATACACTATATGAAGAAACCTAAGAATACCATCATAAAATCACCAACCTGTTCAAACTTTTGAATCAACCTAAATCATGACATAAAGGTTGTCTGATTAGCATGTGACAGCTTTTCAGTGCAATACATTTAAGGATTTGCTCAATATAGTAAAGATGATTGATGTGATGGTGACCTCGCTAATTGTGTTCTTAAAGAATGTTTGTTTCAATTTGGAAATCCAGAATGAGTTGGATTTTGTTTGTTTCATTTTTAACTGCAGAAACAATTTTGCTCTTTTTCCACTAGCTATGGAAGAAGTGCTATATCTAGCTATCATTGATTTGAAAAAGTGTTTAAATAGAAACATGTATTAATTTTGTAAACAAAAACCTAGTTTAAAATTGTATTTTAAGGACTAAATTTTAATGAAATAACTTTGAATAGTATAACACAATTTGTGTATTGAGATGATTCTTGCGTTAATTGCATTGAAAAGCTGTCATGTTAATCAGCTGACCATTAAGTCACTTTTTAGGTCTGAAGATTTCCAAGTTGGTGATTTTATGTTATATCTGGTGTATGTGCAACTAAATGGTAATTTTTATGGTACCTGTGACCTTAAATATAACTGATCTGAAGTAATGTAAAGCCAAAATTATTTTTAAATATGTATGCTAATGGATATTATTTCCAAAAAGATTAGCCGAAAAACATCACAGACCTAAATCTGGTGGAGAACCAGCAATATCCATCCAAATGTTGCCTGAACTTGACCCTACCAGAGTGTACTCCAGCTACACAATACTGAAAATGGTCTAAGCACAAATTTTACACCTACCAATGCTGTTTTCTGGAACAACATGAATCATGACATTTTGCTCATTAATTGTGAGATCGTTATCATCTGTATCATCGTCATCACATGAATCTAGAGCCTGATACGGTGTTGAATATTCAGCCATAACAGTAGCACTAGGTTCATCTCATGGTGCTGGAAATAAAAAAGACACTGAAATATTAAATGTGGTGATATCTCTTTCGGATCAAGTGGTTGATCATGTTGTTGTTTCAAACTTTCATCTATCATTCTTTGAAATATGAAATATTTCTCTTTCCAGTAATATAGTTTATATATAATGGGGTCTGTTATGTGAAAACAGTCAAGACATTTTACATGAGGTTGTTTATATGAAGAAAGCTCACAGAGTTAACCACTAGTGTGTAAAAAGCAGTGTACAAACAATGTTTGCAATACATGACTGAAGATCCACAACAAGGTGGTGGCTACTCTGAGGCACTTCCGACTGAGATTAAATGCTTTTTTCAACATGAGATAACATTTGTGCAATTATCACAATGATAACACTTCAAATATTCCATTTCTGCAGTTTTTATTCACATAGCAGAAAATAAATCAAGCTTTCAAAATAAAGCTTAGTTATTATTTACAATAATTAGGTAAAAACTATATGGCAGACAACAAATACAGGCACTTTGGAGTACCTAATAATAATAACAACAAATAACTAACTAATTTAAAAAATAAATTATAAACATTTTTAATATAAAATTCTGTTTACCAAATTTATTCTTTGATTTCTGTAATGTGAAAAACTGTATAAGGAAATAATAAAAAAAGGATATTAATGGCAATTCTATATATATAATATAGTCTCTGTAATGACTTATTAGAAAACGACATTTTTTATTCGAAACACAAGCTTTATCTGTAAAACGAAGCATAACGTTTTATACTTTTATACTCTGGGCCATGCATGGTCTTCTTAATTACGATTTAAGATTATGTAACTGTATTAACACTCTGACTATGATTAGTTAACGAGTTAATACTTTCAGTTATGTACATAACTGACCTTATGGCTTATGTCTTATGACTTAAGAGAAAGAGTTCCGATCATTTCCCCACGTTACCCTGTGTATGTATGTATGTATGAATATATATATACACACACAGATATATATATATATATATAAAGAAAAAGGTATTACTATTACTGTATTAGTATTAGTATTACTATTAGTAAAAACACAACCTTTGCGTTTGATATATATAATTATATACTATAGTTTTTATTATGTATAGGCCTTATCATTATATAACTAAAATAATTATTTTAGATGCAAAATATAAATATATTCTTATCTGATATATTAATGTAATCTCTAAAGTAAATAGATGTAAATATTTACACTTACTTCACAACATTTGACAATCACGACTGAACTTTCTTCGTCATATTTTCATTTTTCAGTCTTGAACAATCAAAACAAATGTCCCGGAAGTGTTGTCACTTGACAATAAAATTAGTTATTTGTTCTAACAATGATTATATATCTTTAAATAGTTTTAAAAGCAAAACGGTCATAACCTAAGTTTGTATTTATTAGTTTAATTATAATTTAAATAAACAGAAATAATTGTTATTTTAACAAGAACAGTTAAATCTCGTTAAGTACCACAAATTGCTGTTATTTCTGTGATGAAGAGTTCATTCATTAATAGCTTTTACCACACATCAAAAAAAAAAAATAAAAAAAAAAAATCATGTAATTGTTTGGAACTTATTTAATATATATGTATATAGTGAAGTTACTAATACTGATAATGTCAAATACACCTTTAACTAAAAGTTAATCTTATTGTAATAAAAATTTTACCTCTGGGTTATCCGTCCGCTAGATTTTTCCTAACATTAATTTACCGTACTTAAAATACCAGTCCTTTAAACATTATCATATTAAGCTTAATACTTGTGTCATCTTTTTCTCTTACATATGATCTATTTCTAGACAACAACAACAACAACAACAACAACAACAACAATAATAATAATAATATAAAAAAATTAAGAAAAACTAGAGTTTTGATATAAATAATATTTTTTGAAAATCTCGTTGTATTATCTTAATTTTATTTAATATATCTTAATGTTAAGTTATCAATAATAAAACCTATATTATTATTATTATTATTATTATTATTATTATTATTATTATTATTATTTAAAAGATCATGCAAAACTGAAATAAACTATAACTGATTTTTACGTTATGTTCATATGTAATTAATCTTGTTTGGTGTTACAGTGAACATTGTAAAAATGAAAATGGACAGGATGACAGAAAGTTAAATATGTTTCTCATTGTACACGTATCTATATTTTTCGTCATTTCCGCTCGTTTCTGGAATTATAGAGCCCACAATCAAAGTAAAGTTCACTATCAGTATAGTATTGTAATATCCGGTAAAGCGCTCTCTAGCGGGTATTTATTTGTGTGGTGTTTATTTTTTTCTTGAATGTTTTGATAGTTTTTTTAAAACTACATTATGAATGCCTTGGGAACACAGCAGGTAATATAATTTAACTGAGATTCTAAAATGTGGAAGCGTATGCAGAAATGATTTATTATATATTTAGGACTGCTGCGCCTCTAAACTGTTCAGTGTTTGGCGTCCACTGGCATTGAATCTTGATGGTGATTCACTGACACAATGATTTCAATGAATCGATGATTGAATGAACAGCAGTCGTCCGTATTTTGCATCGTAATAATTTATTGAAACAATTCAGCTATTGTAACGTATTAAAGAATCGAGTTCATATATCTTAATAATGACAGTCGATGAGATATTCAACTGAATAACTTTTGTTCAAAGTTAGAAACTACAAAATTGCAGCAAAATTTGTTCAAAGATTTTAAAAAACAAATTAAATATTTTTTCCAATGACCACTTTCCCCTTACCTGTTCAGAAAGAATTACGAAGAATAAATGTTACCATTTTGTCATTACTTGAATCTTATTATAAATGTTATTAACATAGAATGATAGACCTAAGACTAGTATAATGAGTATTAGTAGTAATTACTGTCTCATCATAAGATCTAAATACTTAGTAATAATAATAATTGTTATTATTACTAGTACTATTATTATTATTATTATTATTATTATTATTATTATTATTATTATTATTATAAAACAAACAGATATTAAGTATCAATTTCATTTTCATTGATTGGTACATTCTTTAAATATTATTAATGCACACCATTGGAAAATAATTAGGCAGCAACATTATCACCATTTGTAATAATTTTTCTTAATGATGTTTAATAAATAATATAAATTAGATATCCAAACAGAAATATTAACTGTATACAGACATAGGGAGGGGCACTAATCTTAGCAAGCACACAACCAACACTCTGACTTCACTAGTCTATTGAGACTAGGCTGATCATGTCACAGGCAAAATAGTTTAAATCCAGTTTCCTACTGCTGTAACTAGAACTGAGACTGTTCAAAATGATTTTATTATTAAAGTACATTACTCTATAAATTTATTATGCAGTGGATGTTGTTTTTATTAGGGTTGCATGTTTGTTTTTTTGCATACACCAGTTATCTAAGTAGGTGTAATCAATCTAGTCAGTGATTTGGCCATGTTACATGAACGTAGATTTTTTTCGGCATGATGATTAGGGATTTGACAATTGTTTTTAACATGAAAAAATAATATAAACAATTATTTTGAAAAAAGTGTATAATCTACTTACTGAATATAAATATTTTATAGAATTGTTTCTGTTTATAACATTCTGTAAATATACCTGGAGATGAGTTCTGAGAATGAAATCAGTTAAATGCAGAAAACATGTTGTGCTATAACATTTTTGTTTTCTATTTAAAAAAAAAATAATAAAATAAAATAATTATTTGGTATCAGATGTTGGAAGATGTAACCAATACTGATATAAAATATGTATCTTTGTTATGTTGCTTTGGAATATCATAAATATCCATTGTATTTTTAAATCCTACTTAATATTCTTTTTCTTCTTAAAACATTTTGCCTTCCTGTTCTCTCTTCTAATGATATTTCATAATCAAAGTATTGCTTAGATGTAAATGTAATCATTTTTTATGAGTTTAAATACAAAAACAACAAAATTTGATTGATATTATATCTTTTATTGTGAATGACAATTCAAAATACACATCCAGAAATAGCACAAATAAATAATTCTTGTAATCATTGTAGAACATCAACAGCAATTAAAATCCTTTATATATTATTCATGTAAACCTTTTCTTTTTACCTATTTTGTATTTAAAATAAATTTATATATTAGGAATAAAAGCTAAATTATTTTAAAAATTTAATAATAAATTAAAAAATAAATTCCAAGTTGAGATATATATACATATCAGTACTTGAAAATGTATTTTCTGGTTGAAATTGCATCTTAGCAGAAGACAGTTGTTAGTGACAAACCTGTTCTGTTTTATAGGTGTTTTATTCATTTATTATTATTACTTTTAAAATCACAAACACACTAATAGCAACTGAAAGGACATTGTTACATATAGTTACAGATGTTGCTTTTAGTCCCTGTTACTGTTAGTAAATACTGGTATTTTATTTTTTGACCACTTGCAAACAGTAATCACCAGTTGTAATTTCTAAATTCAAAGACATACATTACAATTGTACTGATTCAACCTAGTAAATAAAATCAGTTAATAGAAATTATTTAGGGAAAATTTTTCTTTATTACAACTGTTAACTAATTTTATTCATTAGGCTGAAAATATATAATGGTAGTCAATATTTAACAGTTACAATAGTTTCTATGACAGATATACCCCTGGCTTTGTTGAAGGAGTGTGACTGTCACAGTTGTGCTTCACATCAGCTTGTTCTGATTAGTGCATTAATTTTTTCGGCATTCAGTTAACAAAATATTGTATTTCATAATGGATAAATAGTTTTGATGTCTAATAACAGTCACTTCTTGACTACAAATTTCTTAAATTTAATTACTTTATGCAAACCTATAAATTCAAGATTTCTGCTTACAGTAGTTACAAAGAGTGGTTTAAGATGTATGAGGTTTGGAATTTTATATAATTAAGATTTTTTCATAGTATTAATATCTGTTTCAGCAGCCTCGTTTATTAACACCACAGCAAGCGTCAGTACCAGGACCTTTGCCATCCGTTGACCGAGAAAGAATATACCAGTGGATTAATGAATTGACTAGTCCAGAAACCAGAGAAAATGCACTCCTTGAATTGAGGTCTATAACATTTTGTCATTATAATACATTTTTTTTCATTAACTTTTTATTTTATTTAAAGATTATTCTGCTGTAAAAAAAATAGTATATGAAGATAGAAAATATGGATTAACATAAAACATATTTTCAAAATATTTGATATATTCTTTTCTAATTATGTCCTTAGAATATTATTTTAAAAAATAAAAAATTTAAATCCATATTTGTAGTCTGTAACTATTACACAACATAATAGAATGACTGTAATTTTTTGGAAATGATAATAGACATAATTGATCATTACTAAATTAACTGATAGCAATTTTTTATGCACCCTTTATAAATTCAGCAAGAAGAGGGAAGTAGTGCCTGATTTAGCTCCAATGCTATGGCATTCATTTGGTACTATTGCAGCTCTTCTGCAGGAAATAGTGAATATATATCCAGCCATTAATCCTCCAAATCTCACGGTAAATTACTTTACAATTTGTTGATTATGTATATCCAGCAGTAACATTTATCCATTTTATTGTGCATTATAGTGTGGTGCCTAGACATTATGCATGTACTTCCTGCAGTAGTATTAACAAATGACACAGTACACCTCAATTAGCACATTGTATTTGTCTCATTATATTTTGTTTCCTATTTTCATTTCATACCAATTTCTAATAAGTCAGTAGTCCAGGACCATAAACAACTTCAAGTAAATAGCTGTTTTCAGTATTTGTATAGGAGCTCACCAATCAAAATTCTTGAGATGATCACATCCAGTTGACCAAGTTTGACTAATTTATACATATATTGTGATTTATATATATTATGATTATATATTAAAGAAACTTTTTAATGCTTTGTTTCAAGGCCTCGCAGTCAAATCGAGTGTGTAATGCCTTGGCTCTGTTGCAGTGTGTTGCTTCACATCCAGAAACAAGATCAGCCTTCCTTCAAGGTTTGAGCAGTTTTTAAAAAGCATTTTTTTTTTTTTCATTATACATGTAATTGTTTTTTAAAGCAGGTAAATTCATAAGACATTATAAATAAGTTAATTTAGTGATCAGTTACAGTTCAGTAATAGTTAGTCCTAATTAAATAATTTCTTTTCTCTTTATATACATCAGTGTTAGAAATGATAGGATTCATTCCGTGTCAAATCACCCAATAGGTTACACCCGACTGTCTCAGATTTTTATGAAACTTGGTATACTTGTTGATTGGGATCCCACAGCACCAAATCCATTCAGACCAATGATTTGGGAGATAGGGCCCCCTGAATTTTAAGATTTTTGGCCAAAATGGGTGTGACCACCAATCTTTGAACCCTCATAATCTCAGGAACTCTTCATAAAATTGGTATTGTTGAAAAGGCAATATGACAAGATTTCCAAATCTGCCATTATTGTTCAATTTGGAGAATGTTGGGGTACACTGACCTTTGTTATGACCTTGAAATTGATCTTATTGATCACATGACCTTGAGATGACCTTTCTTGAAATTTAAACTCCCACATGTTAACTAAAACATATAAAAGATTCAGAGGTGTAATTTTTTTTGTTTAGCCACAATGTAGATTTAAAAAATCCATTCCTGCACGGATGATTGATACAGTGCACTACAATGTACATTTTCTACATGTATAGACTTCTCTGAGACCAAATACTCATCTTTAGAGTCAAAATCCTCCTGACAGGTCTGAAAGAATGCCTGAAGGATATGAAAAGATGCCAAATGGCATGACATATTCTACACAATCAGGCCCAAAGGGTTAACAGGAAGTGTGGCTTCAGGCATGTCAGGAACTCCTTGAACTCCCCTGGTGAAATCCACATTGAGCACATGGCAATTATTTTACTATTATAACTCCCTCTTGGCTCCTGTTATTACCTCCACTACTACTACTACCTCCACTACCACCAGTACTTCTACCATTACTAATGGTGCTATTTCTACTACAATAGCTATTTCTTATTTTGCTACTTCTATTACTAGCAACTATAATTAATCCTACCACTTTTTCTAATACTACTAATTATACTAACACTCATTCTACATTACTATTATATCTCCTACTACCTACTGCCACAACTACTACATCTATGAGACTACCTTGATGAATTCTACTGCTACTTGTAGCATTAATATTGCTTTAATTATCATTATGATTATTATTATCATTGTTATCATCATCATCATTATTATTATTATTTCTGGCAGTAGTAGTAATAATACTAGTAATACTACTACTGGAATACAAATACTTCTACAGGTATTACAACACTGATACTTCTACAACAACAACTTTTACTATTATTACTTCAACTACTGTTATGTCTGATATAAAAACAGTGGTACATTTACTAGTACTATGACCACTATATTTTAAAGTAATACCTGAGATAAAATTAGTCTTGAGATCAATTCAGTTCACTACTCTATTTTGTGACACTGATGCTGGACCATATAAAAATAAGAACAATTTTGTTAACCTTTTGCCATCATGAAGAGGTCTTTGGGTTGGAAGCTGAATGGAACGTTTTTATGACAAGCCATGGCAAAAGTGTCTGTGATGGAATGGGGGGGGGGGTATGGTGAAGATGACAAAGGCCAGTTTGCAGCATCACTACACAGACCCAATCCTAACCAGTTAGTCTGTCATGGACTTTTGCATCAACAGCATTCCAGGTATTCACTTTTTCAACATCACACCAAAACGCATAGCAAAGCATGAATTGGAACTACAAGGGAGGTTTCAAGTGGCCAAAATGGTTAGTTCCAGTGTCTAAGTCAAAGATGCATGCCTACACTGGCCAAAGAAAGAAGACACATGTTGGATTAGTGAATGGGACATCTTCTGTGTCATTGATACACCTTCTATTCCATCTTTTCAATGGATGTACTCTCTGCGTAAAAAGGATGGTGCTAGAATTGCAAGACTATGGAGAAGTGGGTGACAGTTTGATTCTGTGACGGCTGAACTAGTAAGAAGGCAATGAGGGAAGTAGTTTGATATAATATGATCATAGCATGTAGGCCTACAATGTATTACTAGGTGATCAAAAGAAATGGTGATTCCTAGCATCAGGAATTGGTCATTCAGGTTTTAGCTAATCAGATGGTAATGGCAGAAAAGGTGTTATTTTCATGGACACGCAATTTTTGAATGTGTATTGTTGCAAAACAAAGAATATTACATCTCTGAAACGTTTGTATGTTTTAGTTAAAATGTAGGAGATTAAATTTCAAAAAAGGACATCTCAAGGACATCACACGGTCATAACAAAGGTCAAAAGGTCAGTGTACTTCAAACTGAACAATAATGGCAGATTTAGCATCCTTGTCATATTGCCGTGTTTAAAATTATTTTTTGGAGGGCTGATTTGACATGGCATAGCCCATAATAGTATATTAGGTGCAGCTATTTGATCCTGTAATTTTTGATTTGATTATCAAAGTTTTGGGAGCATTTCAAATTTAAAAGCTATTTATAATGACATACATTATATAAAAATAAAAGATAATAGTTTAGTTTCATATAAAACTAGGTTAATTAGAATCTAGGTATTCACAACTCATTTCTAAAAAACAGTGTATAATCTGCTTACTTAAATAAAATAGTTTGCTTCTAACATATTGTAAATATATCTGGAGATGAGGTTTATCAATGAAGTCAATTACATTCAGAAAATGTGTTGTACTGTAACATTTTATTATTTAAAAAATAAAAAATAAATGCCTGTAAACAATTTGTATAAACTGTATATGAAATAAAAAGACTTCTTATTTAGACTTGAAATCTGTAGTGAGGCTATCTCTTTATATTTCAAAATCTGAAACATTTAGGATGCAGATTCTCAAACTGTATATAAAGAAATCACTGTCATTATCACATGGTAACACCTCAAAAAAGGTGACTTGTCAATCAATAATTATTTATTTTTTAACTTCTGAAACTCATCTCTAATTCTTTGCCATAAATAATAAATAAATTAGAAAACATTTTAATTATCAAGGATAAATGTTTTTTGTGTTTTTCAAGGGTTTTCTGTGTTTCTTTTATTTATCATAAATATTTTTAAAATTTTATTTAATTTTTTTCATATATAGGACTTGGAATTTTTTTGCCCTTATCACATGTTATTTATATAACTATTACTTCAGTTGTAAATGGCCTTTGTGAATCTAACTAGATTTGAAGACTTAACAGTATGTGGTAGTATGATCCCACCAGCTGGAAACTATTATATATATTGTGTGAAGCAAGTATTTGCTCTGATACCATGAATCCTATTACTGATTTCTCCATATATTGTTCATGAATAAATGAAAGAAAATACATACAGTTGGAATCTAAGAAATCTTGATAAATATATATTTTTTAATAGATTTATGAATTAGTAAACTTAATTTTCAGCTCATATTCCATTGTTTCTGTACCCATTCCTTCATACAGTGAGTAAAACCCGACCATTTGAATACCTCAGATTGACCAGCCTTGGTGTAATTGGTGCTCTAGTCAAAGTAAGTATATCTTGTCAGTGATTTTCTGTTTACATTTACAGTAAACCAATACACAAATTTTGAAAATATGTTTTTTAAATTCTTATTCTCTCCTTCACAAGTTCTCCTTTACTTTAATATGGATTAAATAAATAGTTTTTGTTTTTGATATTTGATGCAACTTACTTTCAGACTGATGAACAAGAAGTTATAAATTTTCTGCTTAACACTGAAATTATTCCATTATGTTTGAGGATAATGGAGTCTGGTAGCGAACTTTCCAAAACAGTAAGGCATTCGCCATTTTTTCTGCAGCTTTGTTTTTCTTTACAAAAATGAAATGTTCTGAATATTTTCCAAGAATTCTTTTTCATTTTTTTCTTTCTTTATGTAATGTGACCACCAGTTTTTTTTCCATAATACTGGCATAATCTGAAAACTACTTTAATCCTGAATATTTTCTTAAAAGAAACATATAGATTAGATGTACACATTCAAATACTCACTAAATAGAAACATTTGAAACTGAACTGTATTATAAGTTGAATTTATTTTAAACAAATTTTTTAACACTTCACAAAATCTTATTGATTTAATTTAAAACCAGTTAATATTCCACCATTTCTGTTTGGTTTGATCTAGGTTGCCACATTTATTTTACAAAAGATACTCCTAGATGAAACGGGACTAGCTTACATTTGTCAAACATATGAACGATTCTCACATGTTGCAATGATACTTGTAAGTATTTAGGATATTATTTATAAATATTTTCTACTGATTTATGTGACATCAAAAATAATATTTTGTCATTTTAATTAACAGAGAATTGTTGAAGTGTCTAAAAAAAAAAAAATAATAAATATAGACTTTTAAAATAAATACATTTTTCTGTTTATTAATACTTTAAATATTATATTATCATCTTTCTTTTGTCTCTTGGTTGTTGTTTTTTTAATTTAAATATTTGAATTTTCAAACTTATTTATCTTTGAACCAGGGTAAAATGGTGCTACATTTATCAAAAGAGCCCTCAGCAAGATTATTGAAACATGTTGTGCGTTGCTACCTTAGATTGTCAGATAATGCCAGGTAAGGTTATTCAGGAATGGCATGTAGATGTATTTAAGCATTAAAAACAATTTAAAACTATTACAATATTTTTCAAGCCCAAAATCTGGGTATAGTGTCAATCTGTTTATGTCATTTTGAATTAAATACAAAAGATTTTTCATTTTCTAGTACTAGTAAGTGGATTATTTGTGTTGTCTCACATCAAAGTAGTTAACTATAAAGTATCTTGAAAGTTAAATATACATATGTCAAGTTTTCAGGTATCAATTCAATTGACGGTGTTTAGGGCAAGAGAAGCTCTGCGTCAGTGTCTGCCAGATCAGCTTAAAGACAGTACCTTTGCTGCATGTCTCAAGGATGATAACTCCACCAAACGCTGGCTGAGTCAGCTGCAAGTTAATTTAGAAGCCCCCAGTGTTCCTGATCCTCGGGGAATTCCCCCATTACATCCAGGACCACAATGACTGGAAGCCAGCCCAGCCAGTTTTCACCTTTCTTGGGATGAAATGTCAAGTTATTACTGACATTTTTTGATGAAAATAATGCTAAATTTGATGGATATTTTGTTACAATCTAGAAACAAACATTAATTTTTATATTAATTCTGTACAGGAAAAATGTTAAATTTTACGATGAAAGAAATATGTTTTGTTTAAAGAAGAATCAAATTCCAGTTTTCAGTGAGCTTTGAAACTGCCCAACAGTAATTGATATTCATTTAAAAGTTCTAGTGAAATAATATTCTATACGAGATGTAATTAACAACCAAAATAAAACTTGCCATTATAATTTCTTTTCATGAGCATGTCAACACAAGAATCTAAAATGTAGGTGTTAATTTTAAGATGTGTCTAAAAATTTACCACAACTTTATCTAAAAATAATACAAATGTTTATGGTTAAAAAGTGTTTGGTGTTGCTGATTCATTATGGCCAAGTTGTCATGATCCAGGCAGGAGATCAAATTTTGTAACCTGTCATACAGAATGATATGGAATGTCAGAATAGCATTTATGAAATTATAAGCTGGACAGATATGGCAGATATGAATATTAAAATTATCCCTTTTGTACATTTTTTAATGAAGATATTATTTTTATATATACATTTTGTTTATTATTTTTATGAACCATTTCTTGTAAAAAGAGGTTGGCACTTGCAGGTCTAATTTTAAAGAGCAGATGATTATTAAATAAAGTTCATTTGAAAAACTATAAGAATTTTAAAAAACCCTTAGATAATTTGTTATATTAAGAACATTACTAAATCATTATATGTTGTAAAAATAACTGAGAAAAAAAGCACTGTTTGACAGTCTTTAATGATATAAGTGAAGTTATGAACTTTTTGACAATGTTTTAGATATTACATTTGATTGTTTAAATGTTTAAAGTGTACTTAAAATAACCCCATAAATTTATATATTTATTATACTTTATCAAGTTTGAACCAATGATCTCTATTAGTTTAAAAGAATACTAAAATATGTAAAATAAAAAATAATTCAGTACCATTTGATACTATAATCTGTTATTGTAAAACCATCCATTCATTTATTGTCCAAAAACAGAACATAAAACAGATTTTAGTAACAGTTTTATAACATTTTATTTGTCAAAGTAAGACAAAGATGAGATTATATATTGAACAGCTATAGGTATCATATATAATGAAATAAAATAAAAACATATTAGAAGGAAACTACTGTTTCCATTACAGTCATCCAACAGTTGTATTATAGAAATTAGAATATAACGGCACTCCATTCACAGATCATGCAGGAATAAGATATTTTAAAATGTAATAAAAATATTAAATTAAGTAGGGTTTTTTCTTTGTTTATTTGTTTTGGTTTTTTTTTTTTTTTTTGCTCTTTGTTTTTGTTATTTCCTATTACAGTGAAAAATAAAGCAAATAACATTTCTCTTTTAGTCATTTGAAACCATTTTCTTTGTTAACTCATGTTTTTGTATGTCAGACAAATGAAATCTAAATATGGGTAATTTTGCAATAAAGATCTGTGCCCATACTGGACAGACTTTACTGAGTATTTTCTAGGATGAGTTCTGATGCAAATATAATAAAGCTGACATAAACATGTCTACAGTCTCTTTGACAATCAAAATTTTGCTTATTTTGAAAAATAATAAAAACTATTAAATATCACAATCATGATAAAATTGAAACTAAGAATAAAGAAGGAAAAAATGAGCTCACAAAGATTTGTAAAACTGTTACTCAACAGCTAACTGGAACTTAGTACAATTTTCTAAATCAGTTCACATTTACATTGGCCATTTATGTAATTATGTGTTCCAATACGATTTTTTATAGTTTGTTACAAAGAATGGGTGTTTTTTCAGAAAGATTATTAAATTTATTTCTTCTGAATATAGTGATACCAGCAACATTTTAACTTTCACTTTTTCCTAATCATTTTGAATTAAAATCAGAAATATCAAGCAGATAATTTGGATCAGTATCATTGTCAGATGTAGTGTCCAGGGATTCAGAACAAAATTCAAGCAAACAAGACCTGAACCACTTAGTGCAAATGTCTACTGATAAAACCCATCTGATTTTGGAAAGATTTAAGTGTGGACTGTAACGTTTAGGAGTGTTTAGGCTTTCTCCAAATAATAAATACATATATGTGCCTTAATAAATCTGCAAACAGCTAAAGGTATTGATCATTTTATATTATCATCTAGTGTTAATTTTTAAAAATTTCTCATGTTCAGCTCAGGTTATATACATTTAAACTTGTAGATTTATCTGCTTGAACAACACAGACTGCAGGTGAGATAATGTAGTTACATGAATCTAGTGATCTAAAGGGGATAAGGATGAATTGCATCACACAATACAAAAACAAACTGCCTAGAAATTAGAATCGCTAGATGATAGATCATAGATGGTGTTTTTCATGGTTTTAAAATTCCAACTCGTCTGAGATTCGAGACAGTTATGGATGAAAAATACCATTAAATCATTAGGTACATCTTTTTCTATTATTCTTATGGAAGATGTAATTAATTCAAGAACAATTAGCCAATATAATCCATTCTCAAACATAAGTCATATAATAGGAATTTTGGTCCGCTATGACACTGGCGATCCAACGCCGAGATGAACATGTATCACGAGGTAAAGAATACAATTAGCATGTTTGCAGGAACCTGATACAATTTTAAGGACAGTAAGACAAAAAATAAAATAAAATAAAAAAATAAATTTTATGTCCAGCTATATTTGATTCGTGTGACGTATCTGGTTTTAGTGATTCAAGCGTGTTGAAAATTTCATTTTTTTTTTTTTTAAATAAACGTGGATACAGAAAAACTCAACCGAATCAAACTATTCGAAATTGACAATGATTATGGATTTCCCGCCTGTTTCTCTTATGCTGGAATTCAAAAGAAATAATATAACATGAGCTGACGAAAAGCGAGAAAACGGTGCGCCCCCTCACGCGAAATGTGGGTGAAGCGGAAAACTAAGTAGTGCGAAATGGCCGCCGCGCATGGCGATTATCTGTACATATCTTAGTAAATACAAATATATGTATCTGTAATAACCAACCGTCATAGTTTATTAAATGCACGGTCAGTGGGTCCACTAAAGGCGCAATCCCTAAACAGGAAACAAGCCGTATTTTGATAGGGTCGTTAGCACTTGAAAGTAACACCTCTTTTGCGCTGGGCCCTGTGACAGTCATCTAAAATTAATACAATACAGTGACGTTATGTTCACTCAAAATCAAATACAGTATACCCTCACCTGTTCGCGGTTCCCCATTCGCGGGTTAGGCTCTTAACCCTATCGCATCGTATGCTGGTATACCAGGCGAGCGTCATAACGTCATAAAAACAAATGCTCGGTAAACCGCACAAACAATATCAAATTTTTTCAATTATTATTGCAATACAGTACGTATTTTTTTATAAATGCATACACTGTATGTACAGTGCATATTTTTTGTGACCGTGTATTAATAATGTTTTTAATTGCATATTATTACTGAATTGTATTATTATTACCTGAACTGTGCGTACTGTATTTATCTGTCTGTTTGCCTTTAAATTTGTTCCACTTTCTGGCAATTCTAATACATATGTTGTACGCATAGAAAATGACTTTACGGTACAGTAATACTGTATGGGTTACTGTGCTATGCGGTGTTACTGTCCTGTACTTACGTTTCTTTCTGATTAAAATATTGTTTCAGTACAAAATTAAAATGTGTTTACATTATCATTACTACATTAGTGAAATACATAACTGCATGCAATATTACTACATTATTACTGTATTAATGAGTAAGAGTGTCTTTAGAAAGTGTTTGGGAAGCATTTAGTACCGTATATAATCTCATAATAGACGTTTTAAAACTGCATCCAATATTCGCGGTTTTTCGCTATTCGCGGGGGGGGGGTAAAGAACGTAACCCCCGCGAATAACGAGGGAATACTGTACAGATAAGGGTATTGGCAGAATTGGCAAACTTTATAGGATTCCCAGTTTTATTAAAATAATACATTTATGACAAATTACAGTCTATTTACATATTTCATGCTGAATTGTAATAACTGTTAGTGATGTTAAACATTTTGAGTGAAGGTATGGTCAAATACTGACAATTTTTTTTGTTTTTTTTTGTTGAGAATTATGCAGTTAAGGCGTACTTACCGTATTCGAGCTAATTAGTGCGATTATTTACTTAATTAAAATTCACGTGCATTTGCAATTTGCTTTAAAATACCGTACAATTTTAGAACTCATCAAAAGCTTCATTTTGATATAATATAGGTATACTAGGTTAAAACCATATAAGATATTCAGTGTTTATATTGCCAAATGACAGAAACAATTTATAGATTCTCAGTTGCTTATGAAGGAAAATACCTTAAAATTTTATTCCGATAATATATATATATATATATATTATTATTATTATTATTATTATTTATTTATTATCATTGCTATTAAAAAGAATATTGATTCATTTTAATACGCATTTTTGACTCTTCCTAATGACATATAATTTTACAGGAAAAATAATAATTCTGTCTCATTCCTAGATATAGTAAGAAAAAAAAAGAGAGAAAAAAAAAAGACTTGAATACATTAGTTAAAAACGAATCAAGAGAAACATCTGTAGTTTTGTAGCAGCTGCATGCAATTTGACCTCGGCACAAAAAACGGGACGATGTTACTATTTTAAATGCAAATGATTGAACAGTTCTGTTTATAACATTATTCAAACGAAGAAGAATAATTATCGGAAAATAATTAGATCTGGTGGGTCATAAATTACATGACAAATAAAAGAAAGAAGTTAAACTGAATGATAAACAGCAGTCCTTCGAAAGAATGTGTCTTATTTATCTCAGTTTTAAGAATAACCGTGACTACAATTTGTTTCCAATATAGCCAAATTACTGCATAACACTCTTACGCTTTTGTATTTATTTATTTATTTGTATCTGTTCGTTTTATTTTTTAAAATCTTTTTGGGGGGCATTTTGTATCTGTGTGTATATATGTATGTGTTCATGCACGCACACACACAGTCACATGTTATTGTAAAATGTATTAATTATCTATTTATTCAAAGGGTGGGTGCCCCCGAAACACGTTTTGAAGTCTTTTTAATAATAAAACTAATTTTATAATTATTACATTTATATATGTATAAACACGTATGTATGCATTTATAAAGGAAATTTGAGACGCAGGGGATAATTGCCCCTATATAAATACGGTCTTCTTGATTAATTTCTCTGATATATACATATGTGCGTGTAAGTATAATTTAATTTCTTTCTGATTTTTTTGTTTTTTTGTTTTGTTTTGTTTTGATTTTTAATTTAATAAAATAGACTAATAATAAATTAAAATCCGTTACATTATAATACAATACACCATGCACAATATACAAAATACTGAGTGATAGCTAACAGTTAATAACAGTACCATCATATACTATATATCAAATATGAATAAGAATATAATCTCTGTGTAAAGTTAATATTTCAGAATTTCTTTTCGATTTTTGTTGTCTTTCTAGATAACGCCATATAAAATGTATCTCTAAAACTAACTATTTCCAAAAATAAATGTGCCTAACGACAGAGAATATTTAATTCAATGGTTTGAACATTACGTTATCTAAGCAGAAGAATCGCCTTGTATCCTCTGGCGGAGAACAGCTCAGACGAATATCTGGATGGATATCGCTGGTTCTCTGCCAGATCTGTATCGTTTTTTGCCTAATCTTTGCAGCCGTACGGTCGGCTAACGATTCCAGCTAGTATAGTCATTTAACAATAATTTAACAAAAATCAACGACTTAAATAGTGACGTTACGGTCAGCTGATTAACACGTGACAGTTTTAAGCGTGATCGAAAATGATCGGTTTAAAGGAATATAAAGCCAAATTATTGTTAAATGAATATACTAGCCGGAATCGTTGCCAACCCTACAGTTGCAAAAATTAGCCAAAAAAGGATATAGACCTGTCTCTGTCGGAGAACCAGCGAAATGATTTTTTTGTTACGTTATTGAAAGATAATTTACAGATGGCCATTGATCAACGATGTAGGTCTAGCTGTGTCGTAAGTCAGCTGAACATCACCTACGTCGCAAGAATTGTTTAGAATCAAACCGTCCAAAGCTATGTTTTCTTTATTACTTGAAGATGCCCTAATCGGCTTAGGAGATTCATTAGATTCATGTGATGCGTACGACGTGAAAGTGTGATTCCCAACACTTCGCGAATATATGAAGTTTGTGGATCTGATGAGACGAAACCTGTACCACTGTTTACGTATTTCACTTTGAACCTGATAAAAAAAAAAAAAAAAAAACAGTAATATGTCGGAACACACATATACACACACAATAAAAAGGGTTATGAAAACAAGTATATTTATCATGTTACTAATACTATTACACTGTCCATTGAGAGAGAGAGAGAGAGAGAGAGAGAGAGAGAGAGAGAGAGAGAGAGAGAGAGAGAGAGAGAGAGAGAGAGAGAGAGAGAGAGAGAGAGAGATGCACAGCTTGGTAACATACGTATTAGTACTTAAAATTCATACCTCACCGTTTAAGAAGCAAAACAGCAAAGCCACAACAAATCCCTGGGGAAAAAATGAAGTCAGTTTTAATAAAACTTAATAATAATAATAATAATAATAATAATAATAATAATAATAATAATAATAATAATACCTCACAAATCAAAATTAAAACTACTTTTGGACTAAGCTGGACGAATCTTGACTATGAATTAGAAGAAATTTTGATTATTTACACTTATTTAATTAACAGGGTCATTAACAAGAAAGATGTAAAAACACAACTCCAATTGAAATAACTCCGGGACAAGTGGTGTTTATCACAGGTTTATATTATGTTTATATTCCTAACAGAATTCGATTAATTTTACTGAGTAAGATCCAAAGTACCAGTGATGTGTATGAGAGAACATTCAAGCTTTTGTGCGTATGTATTTATTTGATATCCAGTAATTCGTATTACAAACCTGTATGGAGTTAAAGAACATTTCAAAATAAAGCTTGATAAGTTGTGACTTCTCATCAACCAGTTTGTCCGGTAAACCCATGAAAACAATGTAATGTATGCCAAACAAAGGAATTAGAACCAGTGTCGATTTAGCCAGTCTCCTGGAAGAAAACAATTATATATTGAACATTTTATTAAAACCAACATAAAAATATTTTAACATCGATTATATTGGGTGATGTACCTGTACGTACAAACGTTAAACCATAAATACTATGTTTATACTTTTCTACTTCCAACATTTCATTAGAAGCACTGAATAATGATTAATCGGTAAGTTGTAAATTCTTCTACATAATTCAAGATAGGTTTCAAAAACACTTTTATATAAAGAAAATTCACTGTCATTATATTCACAATCTTAACTACAAATCAGTATCATTGTTTTAGTATATATGCTGCGGTTTAAAAGAAATATTTTGATCTCTGGTCCTAAAGCTAACAATAAACCGTCATATTAAATCAAGATTCATAATTATTCCAACGTTTCCATTAATAAGGCATTGCCATGATACGATAATATACATAATATTAAACTTTTTGTATTATAATAATAAATATTTGGTATATGTTAAAAGATAACATAGTACTAATGATAAAAAAAAAAAAACATGTCCTTAATTAATTTCAGACTCGTGACATCTTGATAACGTATGTTTTTTTTTACGTTGTAGCATAATAATAATAATAATAATAATAATGACGATGATGTTGGAATGGTCACGCATATTTTAATATCGGCGCCCTAGCTCTCGATTATGGAAATTCTCTTTATCAATTTTTTATCAGTTTGACCCCAAAAAACATTAACAATTAATAATTAGATTCTTGAGAGTTTAATGCCATTCAAGGATTTTTCACATTTAATTATTTTATTTTATTTATTAACGTTTTCCCTTCATATTTGGATGATTTCAAATATATGAGATGGCGCCCTCTGGCATGTTTCGTCCCAGTCTGCCACCGTTACCAGTTTCGGTCCTGATGATAGCTTTAAACAATAATAAGATAATATATCATCCATAAAAATGCGTCAACTTTGGAAAAAGAAATATCATTAGAATCCCATTAAGTCACTATTTTTATTTTCCCTCTACTTTTCTAGACTGTAGAGCTTTTTATTTATAAATCTATACTGGACTATGAAACCTGATTAAAGGTCATATATTTTCGTGGCAATGAAATTCTCAGGCGATATTACACATATTTTTCTTTATGTCTCTTAATTCAGTTTTCAAATAATTATTTATGTTTTTATAAGTCAACTTAAACATAAACAATAAATAAATAATAATAACAAAAAAAACAAAACAACAACGTAAAAGAGCAAAAAATGAGCGAAAAACAACGAAATTTATGTGAGTTGTAAATAGTAAAATGTCTTTCAGTATTGTACGGGTGACTATAAATGCATAATTCATGTACACCAATTTAATAATTTAATAAAGCTAGTTGGTGATACCATATAATAAATAGTTTTGACTGGTTTTTATCGTGAATAACTTTTGATCAATTACTAGGTTATAATTAGCACTGTTGCAAATATACCAGAAAAACGTCATTCACACGTTTATAGTTCGAGAAAGAATGTTGGAGGTTCACTAAATAATTAACATTCACGCACTGTGAGTAGTATTAATTTCTATCCCCACTGAATTAAACTTTAAGTGAGTGTTGATCCTATATTAATCTGAACCGTACTTAGATGGAAATAAATATTTGTTATACTTTATTTAATTAATTAATATTAACTGTTTAACCTGTTAAATAATAGAGTGCAAAACACTGTTTGGTTCAAGAGAAATGAGCATAGGTATGAAACTATTCATCTAATTATAGTATGACTTACCGATACCTGAATTTTTTTGCTTCTGGGGAATGTGTCGCATTTAACTTTGTGAACAGAATTCGAATAACGTTTAAGAAACATCCGAAATTTATCTGAAATAAAGATATATGTTATGCTTAGCTGGATTTGAAACATTTTTTTGATTCTTGGAGAACCATTGAAAAATATTCTAAACATCCTTTTCTTATTCCAAAATTGTTTCAAAACCTATTAGGGATGATATATTCAGTAAAATTTTGCGAATCTTATAAGAGTGATTTTATTATATATCATGAATCCATAGATACAAAATGTATTCTCTTCTACTCCAATACACGCGAAACAAGAATAAATATATTTTGTTGCTTAACATACCACTGTCGTTCGGTTAAATAGCTGTTCACATTGTCTGTAAAGGTACTGAAAAGTAATAACGTAATGATGAAAAAAGATAATTAACTTACCAGTGTAGATAAAACGATTGGACCTTGAATTATCCAGAAATATGCCGGAGTTGGGTGTGTGTTCCAGCACCTAGAAATAAAAACATCAATTTAAAAAGCACTATGGTGTCATAAATCATTTGTTTTGTTTAATATTTTAAGATCGTACTATTTTTTTCCCCCAGTAGTAAAATAAACACATATTTCATTATACATTGAACTAGTTTGTCACTTTTATTCTACTATATTATATCAAGTTTAAAATTAAATTATTATTATTATTATTATTATTTGGCGCTCACTGTCTTCATTTCAAATAAAGAAGTGATGTAGAACGGAACTGAATCAAAACTAAACAAAATTTTAAGTAAATTAATGTCTTTAGGAACGTTAATTAGGTACGCTCTTTTGACATCAGCTAGGACCGTTAATGCCTTTGTGCTGTCACAAAAGAAATTAGTTTCAGGAGGTGGCGATAATGACACCTTTTTCGTCGCTAATTACAGATTAGTTACTTACAGTTCATCTTCCAGGAAGAATCTAACAACAGACCAAGAAAGCACAAATGCAGCAGGAGTAGCTTAAAATAAAAATAAGTTTATTAGATATAAATCAAAGAAAAGATTGAGATATAGCTGAACTGTCTTTGTTCTAAAAATATTTAATACAAAGTTACATATAATAGTGAAATGCATTTTTGATTCAGTGCTGATCGAAAAATGATAAGGCAGGGCTAAAAGGATTTGAACCTGAGAACAAAAATAAATGTAAACAATTGCTAACTCGAGAAAAATTATAAACATACATATTAATAGTTATAGGGTGGATGGATTATAGATATACAGAAATAAAAAGAGAGAAAGACGGAATGAAAAGAAATATCAATCGCGGAATCAATGATAGAATCATATCAAACTCACCCCAACCAAAAACTATATACCACTTTATTCCAGACCTCTCCGAGAACATAGCCACAGACAGCAACATGTGCAGATAAAGAGCTTCGACAAATATCCACATATAGTTAGCACCAAGAGTATAGTTATACAGACTGAAAAACAGCTTACATTCCCAGTGCTGTCAAATATAACGTGTTATTTTACATTTACTTCCGTCAGTTTTATTTATTTATTTTCCTATTTATTTATTTATTTATTTTTTATCATTATTATTATTATCATCATCATCATCATCATCATCATCAGAGAAATTATCAGTATGGCACACGTGCCTGTTTATTCAATCCTGCGCAGGAACTATTTTTTAAATAATGCCTCACCATTAAACATAAAAAGAAACAGAAAAACCAACCTGTTATTTACCTCTTATTATTGAACCAAATTCGAAAATGAATTTAAACTAAAATTTAAAAAAAAAGAAGATAAAAATGAAAATAAAGAATATGTCTTTCGATTTAAGCAACCATATTTTAACATAGACATAAATGAGTTAACAATCGTTGAACATTTTGCAAATAGCAATTTAAATAACTAAATGAGCAATAAAAATTACAACAACAACAACAACAACAACAACAACAACAACAACAACAATAATAATAATAATAATAATAAATTAATTAAACAGAAATCCTTTCCAATAAAGTCAACTACCTGGCGTTCTGTGACAAATTCCACGCCGGATCTGTGATGTCTGACGTCAGCCTCAAACCCGAGACCATGAACAAGAAGATTTTCTTTGAGGAACGAGAACACCGCTCTCAGAATGAACGACAAAAACAGATTCATATGAACCGTGTTTCTTGCACAGTATAAACGTCTGAAACATTTTAAAGCAAATTTTAATGACGGCAAGGAAAAAAAGGTGATGGATGGATAAATAGATAATGAGAGAGAGAGAGAGAGAGAGAGAGAGAGAGAGAGAGAGAGAGAGAGAGAGAGAGAGAGAGAGAGAGAGGTAACACACATACACTAATAAAGAACTTACTTAAAAGTTGACATTATTATGACTGCCAGAACAAGAGATAGCAGAGATATTCCATAACCAATGTTGTACATTAGACTTATTCTAACCATGTTGGCCTGCAAATAAGATAAAATTACACATATTTTCAGTTGGATAATTTATAAATTAAAAAGCATTTCGGCACGTTTTAAAAAGAAATAAAAAAGAAAGCTGTATAACAATAATAAATAAAATTTAATGTTAAGGATATTTAATGTTATAAATTTTAACTGTCATAGCTTATTTTGTTTATTTTTATTTATTTTTATTTTATTTTTTTTCAAAATATTAAAAAATAAATTATTAAAGAATAGCAAAAAATTATCATTCGAAAAGTTTTTGAAAATATATGTATCGTTTACATATTTCACAAAGATAATTACTATTGTTTGTTTCTTGTCTTAATTGTGTGTTTTTTCATATATATATATATATATATATATATATATATATATATATATTTATTTTATTTATTTATTTATTAAACTTTTATGTCTCTAAAGTTAGACAAAGTGCGGGATAAGTTATTTTATATATTATATTGTATTGTACAGTACTATACTGTACATTATACTATATTATATTATATTATATTATATTATATTATATTATATTATATAACATTTTTATTAATTATGTCCAGTAGAATCTATTTAAAAGATTATGGTTTCAGAGGGGTTTGTTGCAACGATGTTTTCATTTGTGATCAGCTGACTGTCACTTTCATACATAAAAAAGTCTATACACACGATTTTTGAAAAATATTACGAGGTTAATATAAAACTTACAAGCATCAAGGGGCCTGTGTCTTTGAAAACAGTCATACATTTTGTGTAATCTGTCCATACTTCGTTTGATATGGGATTTACAAACCATGTTCCATTTTCTGTGCAATACTTCGTCGCGTTTTCTAAAATAAATATTAAAAACAATAATAAATCTCTCTCTCTCTCTCTCTCTCTCTCTCTCTCTCTCTCTCTCTCTCTCTCTCTCTCTCTCTCTCTCTCTCTCTCTCTCTCTCTCTCTCTCTCTCTCTCTCTCTCTCTCATAAATATCTTATAAGGAGTAGGTCTAAACTGCAACATTACCAGATAGCTTTAAAAAGAAATAAAAAATGTTATTGCCTCTTGACAGTGCTGTTAGTAAAGTCTTATATATAATACCTTCAGTTTTGAATTTGTTTATGTAGTCTGGACAGGGCATAATGGCATAGGTTCCTGCGTGGGTGTCCGGCCAGCAAGACAAACTGTCCCAAGATACAGGACAGTATACCCCTGTAAACAATCACATCTAAACTGTGTAAATAAAAATGTGGTTTTGAGAAAGAGAGAGAGAAAAATGACTGAAGGATAAATATAATGTGTTTTGCTTAAGAATTATAATATATGTTGTTATTATTTATTTATTATTGTTGTTCTTTTGTTAGGATTTCTTTAAGAGAGAGAGAGAGAGAGAGAGAGAGAGAGAGAGAGAGAGAGAGAGAGAGAGAGAGAGAGAGAGAGAGAGAGAGAATTTCTGTTACATTATTACAATATTACCATCAGGTGTCGTACGATTAGAATCAATCATTTGTTTGAAGCAAGCTATAGATGCGTTCAGTGTTCTTTCCTGTTGTTCCGTGGAAGAAATCCAAACGATATCCTGAATTGTAGGGCATTAATTAATAATAATATATAATTATATATCATTAATTAAAATGTATGCAATAATTTTTATTATGTAATTAATAGGTATTATATATCTATTAATTAACGTGTATGCTATAACGTACATTTTAGTTATGTGTTTTTCTCAAGATTTGTTAAGTTTTGTTTTGGCCCTTACTCCATATAATTATATGAAGGTTTTTAAAAAAAAAACGTTCTCATACATACATACATACATACATCCATAATACATACATTAATATATATATATATATATATATATATATATATATATATATTTACACACACACACACACATTTATAAATCCAGTTAAAATGATATTAAATTCATGTCTGAACAAATAAAAATAATCTGCTTTTCGGGAGCGATATTAAGTAATTTCACCGCATCAGCAAATAAGTAACGTTTAAGTCAAACCGTCTATTTCTATTACTAAATAATGAAGAAAATAGAAAATCAAATAACACAGCATTTTGCAAAGATGAAGGTTATGCACTTTTCTTCTTAAGAATAACCCGGTTTTAATTTGTAAAGATTAGATGAATACGCATATTATGTCTTTGAAATATCTCTTAAACTAACTGAAATAAAAAAGAAAGAAAAAAAATGAAACATCGACGATCATCAAATGATTTAAGAGTGAATCTTAAAGCGTTTTCTGTGAGACTTTAATAATAATAATAAGCAGAAGAAGAAGAAGAAGAAGATTAAAAACAATACAAATTTTATAATAGCTAATGTAATAAAGTAACACAACTAAGTACATAACTAACCGCTTGTGAGGTCGCGAAAAGACAGGTAACTGCAACAATTCTAAAGACCAATAATCTCATTGTTGTCAACATCCTGTACAAAACTAAAAAAAGATCGAAATTATTTGTTTAAATTAATAAAAATTTAATATGTATTCATGCATCTACTTTTATTTTCCGACCCGGCACCTGAAGATTATTATTATACTAAATAAAATATATACATATGTATATCGTTAGACAATAAAAATAATATTCTTGATGTGAAAATAGTTAAAACTTTTAAAAACAGTCTTAAAAATGCATAAATGTGGATTATTGTATGAGAACATATCCTGAATGATATCACCATTATACGTTTAACAAACACACACACACACATACACACACACACACACACACACACACACACACACACACACACGTATCGAAAGACAGTAAAAATAATGTTCTAATATAGAAACATGATCTGAAAAAATACTTAGAACCTTAAAAACACGAATGACTTTACAAATGCTGTTTTGCCCATTAATAAAAATATTATTGACTAAAAAAATTATCAAAATTAAAATCATTAAACAAGAAGAATCCGTGACGCAAGAAAAAAAAAAAAGAAACAGCAATATACAGACACACAAACACACACAAAAAAACAAAACAACATATCAGTCATTGTAAATATCAGTTTATTTCTGTCCATAGTCATTCAGGAACAAAGTCGCAGAAACTATTTATGTTGGTTTAAATGTGGTATTATTGATATATGAAACGAACCGATTGTGTGTGTGTGTGTGTGTGTGAACAAAAATCTGATTATTTTACTAGGTATTTTTCAATGACTCTTATTTATTTATATATTTATTTTGTTAATTATTACTATTATTATTATTATTATTATTATTATTATTATTATTATTATTTGTTCTGTTATACTTAATTATTTAGTACATTTGCTCGCAAAAACAAATAAAACGGTATTTAATGTTGTAAACGAACAAGAATTATAATCATAAAGAAGAAAATTAATACCTGTATAATATATGTAATATTTTTTTGTTTATTAGCTGATATAATAAAACATTTTTTAAATTTTACAGAATGGCATTTTTCCTAATTATTCCAAAGACTTGCAAATCAATATTCGCTTTACTAGATAACTGATTATAAATATTTGTTCGAATTAACGGATTAATTAAATTGTACGTAATTTAATACTGAACAGTATAAAAAGATAGTAGAATTGGTTGTTTGTGGTTTCTTTTTCTTCTTTTTTTCACCTTTTATTATTATTATTATTATTATTATTATAATCCTTAATTATGAAACATGGCTTGTATAACATGCATTTTCGTTTTTGTGATCTGATCTGAACGAATTGCAGCAATGGGAAGCATACAAAATCTGTGAAACCCGTGGATAATTCTTATCTCTGGACTCTTTTATACCAGTTTTAAAATAAAAAATGATTTAGGAATTAAAAAGTATGAAAGCATAAATTCATTCTGTTAGATAAACTTAGAGACTGATATAGTTTGTTTTATTAATTGAATATAGTTGGAAAAAAAAAAAAAAACAACAACAAAAACAAAAACACCAAAAAAAACCCACCCACATCATATAAAAACATTTTTTTCACATCATAAATGGGTTCATTTCTGCTGTTTAAATAAATATTATTTATAATCAGAAATTATAAAACGGTTAAAATTAAATAAAGTAAACGATACCTGCTGTATATTGTGTTCTAAATACTTTTATTTCTTATAACAAATTATAAGACACAACGATGGTGGTCTATGCAAAACACTGCACAGTTTCATCAGTGTTTATATTGGTTTGTTTATTATTAGCAGAAAAAAGGTTCCATTCTGACTGTGCCGCATTCAAAAAGCGTCAGACGTGACATCGTCCAGTATTTTGAACTTCACACAAACAGGATACGCTTCTTTTGTGATAGTAGCCTGAATGGGACACCTTTTACATTTTATCTAACGACTGCCGAAACAGTATTAGTTATCTTCCATTTATTTACAATTCCTGATAAATTAAAATCTGTCAGTAAAGATTACATATGTATGGAAAAAAGAATATATTTAAACTTAAAACTTGTTAGCTTCACTTCAATAACCGGAAAAATTAAAATTTTAGAAAAGAAAAACAATAATTATAATTATATTATATATTATTAATACGAAATAAAAAGGAAAATGTGGCTGGTATATAAATTAAAATTAATTCTTTACAAATTAACAGGTGTAATGATGATATAGCCTCGTCTTGTTATTCCCTGTAATCTTTGTGCTATGCTAAGTGTATAAAACACACTGTCACAGGACGTCTAACGCAATCGCATACGACTCGTAATTAGCACCGTCGTCACGTAACCACACAGGAACCCCGCAACGGGCGAACACTTTTCCTCCAAAATAGCACTAACTATACATTATGTCTCTATATTTTGTAGATAGTTACCCGGTTTGGTACGGTTTTAAGGGTATTCAAGGAATAAGGTCATATATATATTTATATTCAGCCAACGTCAAATCACTAGAAACTCAACAACACAAGTTTAGATTTAAAGAATATATATATTATACGATCTAATAATAGTTATTTACCGAGTAAGCTTACAATGCTTACATGGACGATTACAAACAGTTTTTTGTCACAAAATTACTCTCACCACATAAGTGAACATGTGGGGGATATTAAATATGTTTATCCCTCAAGGTAAAATACCACACCTCAGTAAATATTTGAATATGCAAATATATCAAAATAACGTACTGCTTCGCAGGATGTTGACATCACAATCAGTTAACAATAACACAACTTTGGTATCAATGCTTACAATTACGGAAGGTCAGTGTTGACCTCAGATTCCCACTGTTCTCACCCACTGTTTTAGAGATAAAACTTGATATATATAGTAAACATGAAACTACTGCCTCCGCCATACTTAGCTTGTATAATTCTTAAGGGTTATATATTAAAGAGAAGACTGATTTTCTCCGTCACACATACAAACAGGCGATCCTTTAGCCATTACATTCAAAGAAAGTTTCAATTAATATAACATTTTTATAATTCATATGCATTTGTTCTATGCTGTTCATTTAAATAAATAATTCAAATATGTGTTTGCTCCGTTCTTTTCTGCGATTTCTGCAATTTCCAAAGGATTACATTTAATTATAAATACACATATACATTCACATAAGTTGAGTTACTTACTAATAACGGTTATATTTGCTGGATTGTGCATACAGGCTGCAAAACAAACAGGCCAATCTATACGAATTAAAAGAAAATCATTGTGAAAAAACAAAACAAAAACCAGAGAAAATAATAATAAATAAATAAATTAATTAATTAATTAATTAAAAATAATAATAATAATAATAATAAAAAAAACAAAAAAACAGTGGTAACTGTCATAAGTAAGTTGTGTTTGTCACTAAAAGAACTGAATATATATTGCCAGCGTTTGTTTGCCACTGATGAAAAAATATCGATTTAATTTGGATGTTTTTGATATTTTTGTAATCTTTAATAATAATAATAATAATAATAATAATAATAATAATAATAATAATAATAATAAATAAATACAAAAATTAAATTAAAAAAATAATAATAACGCAAAAAAGTCCCAGAAAAACGTATAAACCAAACTAGATATATTTGTAGTTTATGAATATCTGATATTACTAGAACTAAATAAATAAATGGCATGCTGTTGTTGTTGTTTTTCTAAATACGGTTGTCATCTTTAACACAGATAGTAGAATATCATATTATTATTTTTCTTGTACCATGTGGTTCTATAAGTGGCGATTACATCTTCAGGAAAGGAAAAAAAAACCACAAAACAACAACAACAACAACAACAAAACAACAACCCGGTAATGTAATAATTTTTAATATATTGATTTAATACCAAACAATAATTTTAATAACTCATTAAATATATTTTTAAAAAGAAAAGAGACATATATATTTCAAGAAAAGAACCCATCACTCGATCCTATCACCACTTACTTTATAAATAAACTGTCTTTTCAAACAATTTCGACTATATCGTCATTTTCTTTTTACCTTCCCTCAGACACAAACGCGCACGCGCACAGATACACACCCATAAACACCCATAAACAAATAAAAAAAACAAATACAGATTATATATTTACGACTATTCCTAGAAATGCTAAAAATTATTTTGTTGTTGTTTTTAACGTCTTTGATATACTTTAATATATATATATGACTTGTTGCATAATGACTGATCATGATTTTTAGCCATTTCGCGAAACTTCTGGAATTTTCTAATTTTTCGCACAATGTCTAGTTTCACAAATTGACTGTAACATATATATATATATATATATATATTAATCATAAGCGTCTAAATTATATATCTATGATGTTTCGGTTACTATGTTTATCTTTTACAATAATGACAGAATATTAGAATTTTAATTTAAAAAGAATGTCTATATTAATGGTTTTGATCAGTAAATATGTGTGCTTTAAAATCACAATGTGGTGAAGAATTAGTCGTTTTTGATGTTTGTGTTAGAAAGGGATTTACAGCAGAGTATGGTATAAGATTCTATTGTTATCATGGTAACAGTAGCATTGTGTAACAGTCTGATATGATTATTTTGTCATACATTATTTTTTTTCTTATTATTTTTTTCTTAATAGTCTCGCTATAAGCTGACTTGACTGGCCTTTCATTCTTACTGATTATTTTAGCCGGCAGTAGCCTTTAATTCAGATAGAATGTTTCACATTCAAGATGGCCGTCGGCACGGATAAAGAAAGTGGTTTTCAGGGAAATCGATTTACCAACCAGTAAGATTAGAAGCTTTTAGGAAAGAATAATTCTTTTTAGAAAAAAATTAAAAATAAAAAATGAAAAAGAAGTTTTGAAAAGAAAATATTTTAGTGAAATATTCTGCTTAAAATAAGGTACTCTATTAATGTCTAAAAATCTAAACACAAAAGTATGAAAGTGACTAATGCAAATCAATCGTAAAAGTCAAAATGTGCCAGTTTTTGCTATAAAAGTAAAAACTTTAGCCATCCATTTTGACATAGATATAAAGCAAATGCAAACAAAACGTACTACAAATACAAATGTAATCACAGAATAAATCTGTGACTACAATTAACACATTAAAGCACGGAAGAACAGTCAAATGAAAATCAATATTTTTTCGAGTACAAAATCTATTTTAGATCGACAATTTTAATTTTATCCTAGAAAGAAAAAGCTTATGTAGTTAAGAAATTAAAAAAATAAAATCTTTTTCCATTTTTAAATTATATGTTGACACTGATCGTATCCGTTTTTTTTACACATAGCTCGCTATTGTACAACGTTTCCAAAACTGATAATTTAAACTGATTATTTCGGATCTTTTCTTTTTAGCTTGTTTTTACTACGTCTATACAGATGTGTGAAGGACTGAACTAAGATCACCCAGCATAAAATTATTTTATTATTTTATTCCAGTGTGTAATAATGAATTTAAAGCAAAGGTTAATTTGCAATCTAGCAAATATTATTTTGTGAAAAGAAGAAGAAGAAGAAAAAAAAAAGCTGACAATTAAATACATTAATTTAAATAAAAAATGTAAGGATTTAGAAAATATCTTTATGGCTTCTGGTATGAGCATTGCCTAATTCGCTTTTTACAACAGTAGAAACAGAAAGAAAAATATATCTGATGGAATACGTTCACTGATTAGTTCTCCACCACGTTCAAGCCCCCTGTTTTCTTTAGCAGCAACAACCATGGCAGAAGTCAGTCCTCTAGAGCACTACAAGAGGACGAAGTTCAGTTGAAGACCAGAAAGAGCAGGCGGGAAACTTCAACCGTTGAATTTGCCAGAATTTTTGCTATAGTTCCAGCGTTCGTGGGGAGAGGGGTGGTTTGTCCAAGTTCAGTATTTGTTAGATACTGGTTCAGTGTAACAACCATAACCGGGGATTCTTCAATAACAACTTTGCTCTATTTGGTATTGAAATCCTTCGTTTAAGGCTGCCAATGCACTGAATATTCCCTACTTTTGGTATATTGAATTGGACAGAAAAATATTAGTTGTGAACATACCCAAAGACTACGACGGACAGCCATAAAGGGAGAAAGTACCATGTACATTGGGAATGAATGTTATTAATCAATGTGGAGAACTGCTTGTTAACGACCTTGGTAAGAATTTCTTGAGGAAACTGATGCTATCTATGAAACCGATAAACACAATTTGGGAAGATCCATGAATCATGCTTGATAATCTTATGAATGTTTTCGAGAACGTAAACATTAAACGGGGGAATTTATAACGACTGAACTAAAACCACCTAGCATAATCTATGGTTTCACTAAACATACAGAAACACCATTAAGGCGTCTGAGATTTATTTCTCTTTATTATTGGGTATACTTAAGGTATTGGGAAATTCCTCCAAAATGCTTGGGACACTAATATATGGTAAACACTGTCACTGGGACTCTCTTAAAGGTCTGCCAGTATTTGTCAGGTGTTTTGTTGTTATCAGAGTGACTGGAGTGAAAGATAGTTAACGAGAGAATATCTGGCAAGGGAGAAAGACTTTTGGAGCTAGTTCTATATTATAATTATGATACATTGTCTATAATATTTTACTATCATCATAAATTATGATCAGGATCACATCATTTTCCTTTATTGTTACAGTCATTTTGTTGTGGGTTCGAAGTTCTCAGTTATAGTCCTAAGACTGGCTGTTTTAAACGATGCGCATAACAAATGCGTTTGTAGTGAAAGGATGTAAGAAAATTTACTAATGTACATTCACCTATTGGCTCATAGGTAATTTATTAAAAGCTCAAAAACAAAAAAAAAAAAAAAAACAACATTCTTGGAATAAAATAAAGCAGATAACAAAAATCATAACAAAATGAATAACAGTGACAACGTATAATAGTATCACCAATAGCAACAACGATGCAATAGTAGGAGTAGTAGTAATGGCAGTTCTAAGAATGTAGTAATAGTAAGGTAGTAACACTAATATAAGTAATGTAGTATCAGTAATAATGCAGTAGTAGGAATAGTAACAACAGTAATGGCAAAATAATAAAACAGTTGTAATAACACATTTCATATTTGTATATATTAATATCTGCACGCTGAACTTTCTAAAGAAGCAAGAGTTCTTCGCGAAGTACAAACATTTTGAAGTTTTTTTTCCTGGAATCGCATACACATATCCGGCTAATTAAAGAAATCCAGGACGAGACTTTACATAAACCAGACTTCTGACACTGTCGGGTTGTTGCTCGTAACATAAAGGAATTACTTCGACAGTCAGACAGACAAGCAATTTAGATCTGATGGGTTTGCTTCTGAAGCGAGGTATTAATCGATATAAAAAAACAAAATTTCAAAATTCCCAGAACCGAAACTTTTTCCGAGCATGAGAAATACTGATATCGTACAATTTTTTGACCTTTTGCAAACTTACACTGTATACTTAATATGTATATACAAATAGAAAGTTCAGTTCTTGTCGCAAGTACCTGAGGTTTCATCACTCGCTGTGTTACTTATTAACAACAATCAGTGTAGCTGTCATAATTTATCATCTTAATGCACATCGTCATTATTATCCAAATTACAAGAATTTTAACAGCGTATTTGTCTTAACTTTAATTAAGAGTAATAAACCGTTTGCCATGAATGACGCCTGGAATTAACAACTGTTCGCGCTTGTGTACATAACCATTAAGTTAAGGCTAATACTTTGTGTTATACGAAGTTTGTGTCGGTGCATATGTTATTGATCTTTAAAAATCGGCCCAGTCAAACAAGCAGTGCTAGCCTATCGTGTTCTCATCAACAAAGTTGTGTGTCTTGAATAAAAAATGCTTCTGGTGATTTATGACTGAAACTTAAGAATATAGGTTTCATCGCTAAATTTACATATTACGTCAGGTAACGTTTTTCATCATGGTCATGGAGTTATCGTCTTTGCCTCTGTAATGCCGATGACACACATTATTCGTTGCACGCTGCCAGTTATTTGGGCCATTCATCGGCACTTTAAACAATTAATAGTGATTGATCAAAATCACGTGAAATGACAACTCAAGGGACTGGTTCTGTTTTACCTGTATTTTTCTGTAAATTAAGAAGTGAAATTGCAACTTACAGGGAAAGAGCGAATGCATTAACTGTAATCACATACAAAATTCTGTTCCATTGCGCTATATGGTTTCATATAGTATTCTGTCAATAGCTATAGCGACTGAGTTTTTTCAAATATGAACATACCCCAAAATACAAACAAATTATCAAATGACAAAATATGAGCGTCAAAGCATTAGCAGGATGACATAAATATTAAATCAGTGTTCTGACCATATTGCAAGGCAAATTAATTTCTTATATAAATCTTGTTATAATTTTAATGCGGTGTTTGTTTTTGTTTTGATTTCGTTTTTCGGTTGTTGTTGTCTGTGTGTTGTGTGTGTGTCTGTGTGTTTTAGGGGAGGAATGCTGTTAATTTTTTTTTTTTTTATTATATTACTTTGTGTGTTTGAATGATTTACCATCAACACTACATATATAATCATATTATTACATTGTCGTTAGAAGGAACCAGGTTTTTATTTTTCATTTATTAATATTCTTAGTTTTTGCAAGCATTGTTTAAACATTTACATTAACCATAATAAAAACTGTCATTATAGAGGACATGCATTTGCCTCAATCGTGCCTATACGAGGCCTATAATGATGATGACGGTTTATCTGAAACATTCTAAATAGTTCGCTACAATTTATAATGTTCATTAGAAAAATTATTTTCCTGTAGAGACTTTCATAGTGAAGACAACTGCCAACGACTGACAGTGTTATCTTCACGATGACGGAAAGCGGAAGCTGTCACAGATCTTAAAGAGAGTACAGCCCGGGCCATTCCGGAAAAAATCTGACAATTAACATAATCATTGTTTAATTCGATTTATAAATTGTAAATGTTGTTTTGATACAAGTGGAGAACAAGAAGTCGGCTCCCATTAAGACGTACGAAATAAACACGGCAGTTAATTTCTCATTACCCCATTTAATTCCGATTTAGTCAAGCAGTCTATTTTCCTATCAGTTTACACGATTGTGTTTGCATTTAGGTTATTTTAATAAAAAGCTCTTTTAAAACTGAAATTCGTTTTATTTGCTCAAGTGTTTAATTCCTTTCTACGCAATGGGGTCTGAAATCTGTTTTATGTTTAATTTTTTTTCCACTAATACGTCGAAATACAATCATTTTAACGCTAAATTTTTAAAAAAAATTATGATTGTCACTGATATTATATTTCCGATTACACGTGCATTAATAACACGTAGAAATGAAACTCATGATTAAAAACAAAAAAGGAGAGAATTATAAAAAAACATTAAAATAAACAGAACAATCAATTCTACCAAATCATATTTAAAACAGATCCAGAAGCATCTATTATTTATCTTTCTCTTCTGATCAAACTCCGATCCCGAGAATAGATACTTACACCTAACATCTTCCAGTATAATACTTTACATCCGAATTATAGAAATCTTTGTAGAGAGAGTTTCCCGTTATAAATTTCACAACGAACAAATTCAATAATCATCGCATTTACGAAGTTTCTTAAAGCGCTTTGTTGTTAAGCTTATTCCACTTCTTTAGAACCATGAAGTTAGAAATATAATGCAACTTGAAAGGTGATCGATATTTGGAAAAAAAGAAAGAAAAAAAAAAGGGAAAAAAAAAAAACATAAGAAAAGTAAAATTACCCCCCCCCCCCAAAACCATTAAAATAAAATAAAACAAAATAAACAAAAAAAACACATTCTTTCTCAGGTACAACGAACACTATATCTGTCTCATGGTCTTTCGGAACCAACAAAATCTATTATTCACTGTTTGCACGGCTTCTATTTCTTCCTAGATGCCTCTGAGACTTTAATGTACTTTAAGTAACTTCTTTTGTTACCTGTTTGCAAACATTTTTATCTTCTGTATGCTAAATCAATAGCGAACTAATGACTTCCAAAAAAGAAGTGACGCAAAGAATAGAATAAAAGCTTGTATAAAATATAAAAATGTAATAATAAAATATATAATAATAATAATAATAATAATAATAATAATAATAATAATAATAATGAAAAAAAAAAAAAAAAAAAAAAAAAAAACAACAAGAACAAGAACAAGAAATAAGAATTATCATTAATGACACGGATTTAATTTTTATATATCTAAGATATATGTATATATTACAGCTATAATTATGTTTCAGCATTTTGTTTTTAAAAAAGAATTAATATAATTCCAAATATTTTTACGATTACAAAAAAATAAATATGTTTACTTTTTCTTGGGTTCTGGATAAGCATGTTTTATGACTATCAACAGACAGTAATCTGTAAGTGGATTTTAACGTAAACGAGACATTGTCCAGTAAATCATGTATTTCCTCGACAGCCAAACGGTAATAAGGCAGTACTACAACAAACATTTCGCTACAATGTTCCAGTAAAGAACATACACTGGCAATATTGATATGAAGAGAATAATAACCCTTTCAAATTAGCAATCTCTACGTATAATGTTCTAACATTGTTTTCTGGACGAGAATAATGCAATCTTATTGTATATCTAGTGTTCATTGTTTATATATTTATTAGTTTTGGTCCAAATCAAGGAGGCATATTAACTACAAGTGGATAGCAATCTTATTTGAATATGACTGTTGGTGAAATCATTCTAGTATCAGGTCTGGATAATGGATTTTTATTTTGATGCATATTGCACTGGCAACGTAAAAAGCCTATGTGATTAACCTAGTTTAAAAACTGTATATGCCTTAAATAAAGTAATCAGATAATTTTGGACATATTACCGGTTAAAGACTATATCTTGTATAACCTTTTTCCAGATTTGACTATTTAGAAGATCAGTTCTAATGTATTTTTAAATCTAGTTTAAATGACCTCTACGGTAATCTATTTACAACGACATTTCAGAATCGTTAATCACACACACACACACTCAACACATATAGGCCCATTTTTAACATGCTTTCTGTTACTAAATTTTAACTGTACTAATTCATTACATCCGTACTTATAAAAATTGTTTGATATAAATGTACATTATGATAATATATAACAATTCTTTTTTTTTTTTTGGATCGCTACTTAATCATATTATACGAGAACAAAATATTCCCGACATAAAGCAAACAAGACATTTGTCTGATACAGACATGCACCTTTCTGTGTTCATTAGTTTTAATTAGAAATCTATCACCAAAAATAAAAAATAAAATTAATAATAATAAATATAATAATAATAATAATAATAATGATAATAATAATAAAAAGAAATTATCGAAATAAGACTGAAAACAAACCTTTCCAATATAATTTACTTCCTACTTGGCTAATTTAGTATGCAATAAGGAAATCGTACAAATGTGATGTGATTACATGTTACACGTAAGCTGTGACATGTTTTTAAAACAGATGTATGCTGATCATGATCATGGGAATTAGTTCTGATTCTCTATTTAATCTCTTGTGTAGAACTATACACTAAACCACCATTATTGTTTGTGTTTATGTCAATGCCTTTGTCTCTCTGTTTATATCTTTATGTGTCGCTGTAGGTTTTTATTCTTACAATACGTGCACTGATAGTAAGAATTTGTAAATGATAAAAACAGTCTAATTGATCATTTTTGGTTTCGTTTTTCTTTTCTTTTTTTTCTTTTCTTTTTTTTTTTCCTTTTGTTGTTATTGTGGTTGTCCATTTATATAATAATAATAATCATATGTGGGAATATCATTATCTTAATTTCAAAACTGTGTTCAGGAAAATGGTATCGTATTCAAATATTTCCAACAAAAAAAAAAAGAGAAAAATATAGTGCCAGTAGGAAAACATATTTTTTTAAACTTCGCCACTCTCTATTTTCATAAGGGAAATATATCAAAAATAATAACGAAACAGATACAAAAAAAAAGAAGAAAGAAAAGGTGGGAATTAAAGACAGTTGTTTTTTTTTAACGTGCATCAAGCTGTGCCGATAAATATCTAAGTAGCTGGTCTGAAATACAGTTTACAGATGCCTACACAATTTCTTAGTACTTGAGATAACAACATCTCTTGGAATTGTGTTACTGTGTGATTACTTTAGTCCTTCATCTGTTCCGACAAAGATTTCTTTTACGCAGCACAGAGTGGATTAAATTGGAAAGTTTCTCAGCTTAAACGGCAATAACGGTTGATTTTGTTTTTATTTTTTAAAATTTATTTAAAACTTAAATATCAGAACAATCCTCTTTTTTATTGTGACATTTTCTGGGAAATCACGGTAATTCATTTTATCGCCGGACCGTCATTAAGAGAAGATTTTATTAATAAAATCGTGCCATAAAGCTATCCTTTCATTAACAAAAATTCAGATAACAAATGATTTCAAAATGTTATTACACACACACACACGAGAGAGAGAGAGCAACTGGATGGTGTCTTAAAATAGCTTTTCCTGTGAAGGTTATAATACAGAATCGCAGAAGGACCGATAAATTCTATTAATATATTCTAATTGCGGTAGTAACGGCCCAGTAAAACTCTGTACACTTCGAAATTACTGTTTTCTTGTTTTGGATCACCAACGATCGCTCAAAACAGCGTAAAGTAATAAAATAAAATACTGAAACGTGATCACTTTTTCCCTTCACAACTGAAGTCGTGGGGACACAGCGTATATTACGTGCTGATAGCATTATTATTCCTGGTATAACAAGAAACTTTGAAGCAATGAGAACACAAAAAAGTGGCGCCGAAGATATATTTCTTTGTTGAAAAATACTTTATCACTAATTACAATATAACGTGCAGAATATTTCTTCGTTAACCAAAGTTTACATCTGACGCAGTTAATATAAAAGAATAATGAAATGAGTGTTAATCCTGCATAACTTTTAACGTAATTATACAGTCAAACAATTGCCCGAAGAACGTTGTAACAAATACGTACGCGCGTTTATGTAAACAACGCACAAAAGTTAAAATTTAGAAATAAATAAAATTAATTTCAACCGTTATAAAACTATTGCACAGTATATCGATTTTTTCATGATCATTATTATTATTATTACTATTATTATTATTATAATTTTCACATTTGTAATAATTTTTAAGTTATATAACAGATAATTCGGACAACTTATATGAAACTAATATGTTAATCGGTTCACAACATGCTCGATGTTTCTCAAATTACGGAAACATGTCAACATCCAGATGTTTGGTTCTCTTCTATTTTCCTGTTATACGTGTTATAAAAGACTGATAGACAAAAAACAAATTAAATAATAACGTTGAAAAACCTGTATTTTCACAAATATTTTTATATCTCTAAAGGTATTTATCCTAATATAAAATGATGAAAATAAAAGTATTAAAATGATAAACAACAACAACAACAACAACAGAAAAAAAGGTTAAGAAAATATATTTTAAAACAATACTGAACGTATGAAAGGCTTCTCTATACACAAAGAAACGTGTAAACAGTTACAAAGGCATGTTCCCAGCTGTTCTAAGTTTACACAATGCATCTAATGTCGGGCACTGGTGGATGGAAATTATATACCAAAGTATGGAACTTGTCCTCTCTCTGCACTAAACATATTAACTATATTTTAGGTACTTCTTCACATTTTATACGTCGATCAGATGTACCCATAACAACATTCAAACCTGAAACCAAAGTAAACTGAGATCTTCTGTGCAATTAGAAAATAAAATAACAATAAATTAGTAACAACTAAAACCGAACAAATGGATCTATCGCCATGTTACTAAAATTACACACACACTGTATAATAATAATAATAATAATAATAATAATAATAATAATAATATTAATAAATAAATAAATAAAATAAGTAATTAAAAACAATAATAATAATAGGAATAATAGGAATAATAATAATAAAAGGAAGTAATAAACACAATAATAATAATAATACAGTTTCTTATTATGATATAATTACAGCCGCTGTATTTAAAAGATAAATCTAAATGATAACATATAGCAAAGCCATACGAATTACTTAACAGGTAAAACAGTTATGCAAAGGAAATTGTGATTATATAGTTAATGATATCTGACCACATTAGAAGTATGGAATCACCCAGCTTTAAGCTAAGCTAAAATATATTTTAAAATGAACTAGGAGTAATGAGGACAATGTTACGTTATGTAGTTTATTTTTCTTCTTCTTTCTTTATATAATGAAGGAAACAATATATATATATATATATATACACACACACATACATAAATAATTTTAAATAGAATAACTGGCAGAGAGAGAGAGAGAGAGAGAGAGAGAGAGAGAGAGAGAGAGAGAGAGAGAGAGAGAGAGAGAGACTAATAAATATTTTATTGGGTAGCAGATAGTAGGCACGACTTGCGAAGATCTCTGGTTTACTTTTTTGCGATGAATAAAGCCTGCTTGTTTATTAGAATTGTCGTCATATGGTTAATGTCTATCAGAGGAGATCTCCAGTTTTCAGATTTAAATTTCTGTTTGGCAAGCTGAGGCACACAGTATTTCTCTGTTTACAAAATTAAAGTGTTTAAAAAAAGAAACGAACGAAGGACGGGCTGGTGGTTAAGAAAAGGAAAATAACTAAGAAATGGTACAGAACAGAAACAAAAATGTCAGCCGATATACATAAAACTATGACTATATGAATAAGCCTATAATATCGATTTTTATAATTCAGAACTGTATTTATTATTATGCCTGAAACTGAATTTTAATATTTATTACTAACACTATTACTAATAATGTCACTATTACTATTGCTAGTACTATTACCACTAGTATTCTATTATTGTTATTATTACCATTATTAATATCATTATTCTATTTGGTATCACAAAGTATTTTGTTAGAAATAGTATATTTAAACTTTTTAAAACTTCAGTAAGTTGAATACTCCAGCTTCTTTTGTCCTCTGACATTTTTATCACTGTTATCTCGTCCGTTCACTTTCGGAACAATAGCTGTTATTTAAATGAAAAGTATAAAACGGGTTGAACAGTTAGATAATGAATTAATAATCCCACATTATGGAGATCCCCTGTAACAGTTTCATATATATATATATCTATAAAGGGTTTGAAAATGCAACATACCTTCTTACAAACGATATTACAAAAGAAGAAATTTGGAAGTATTTATCTTGCTTTCGTATATAAAATAATACTGATATCTAGATACTTAGATTTTCTTAATATAATACTTTAAAAGCAAATATAATTACTTCTCTGTCACAAGAATAAAACATTACATTGAAAAGGTCTAGGAGGTACACTCTGCATTAACACGTGTTACCTAAATTAAAATAATAATAATACCAAAAATAAAATTTTTAAAAAGATTTCATGGATCATTCCATGTAATGAATTTATTCGGAATAAAGATATGTTGTTCGAATGTTAATTACCTACCTTATATGTTCGTGAAAAACAAATAGTTCAGTAAACATTAATCCAGCACTTCGTAAAACTGCTTATCAGTCTTGTCCCAGCTAAAGGCTGAGCTGACTAATTTCTGAAAAACAACATTTAGGTTTTTCAGTTGATTCCCTACTGTCTGTCATTTATGAAAAGCTGAACTTCATTATCATATGTTGTAAACAGATCTATATTACGTCGCTAAATCTGAAATATTTATTAGTTTTAAAATCCCGCCTCTTAGCCGCCCCCAATAATCAATAAAATTATCTCTGTGAGAGCAGCTTCACGAACACAGTTTACATTAATAAGCCAAGCTGGAAGACTGGAAACTGCAATCAATCTCGTACAAGCAGTCTTTACTACCCAGTATTCATCAATATTATGTTTTAATTTTACTGTAATTAAAAAAAATAATAATAATAAAAAATAATGTAAAAAATGGATATTTTAACTTCAGTTATTTCCGTATATATATATAAATATATATCGTTTCATTAAGTCACAGTAAAACACTATCACGATCATTCTAATGAAATGAAGTGGAAGCTGCGTGCATCTCTGTTTCTCTCTGTATATTTATGTTGTGCGTGTATCTGTATTTGTGTGAATTTCACTCGTGGCATGCATATGTATGTGTATACATATATATATATATAGAGAGAGAGAGAGAGAGAGTGAGAAGAAAGAGTATAAAAGCTAGAATACAAGCCTATAAATACTCTGTAAAGGATGTCCAATTAATTTTTATTCATATAGCTCAGTGAATACATTCGACGAATTCTTCACGATATAAATTTATTTTCTGCTTTGTAAGTTTTCATTGATCTACATCAGTAGCATTTCAAGGAAAGCGCCTTGAATCATTATAATTTAAAAAATGATAAAAAAAAAAAAAAATAGATAAATAATAATAATAATAATGATAATAATAATAATAATAATAATAGTAAATAATAATGATAAATGAAAATATAGAGATAAAAAAACTATGTATATAAATAAATAAATAATAGTATCAAGGATTAATTTGTCGTCGGTCAAATTCTCTGGGTTTTTTAAATAATAAAATTAAAAATTAAAAATAATAATAGAATAAACAAAATAAAATTGAAAGAAAGATGGAGAGGTACATTATAATAATTTTATCAATGTTAAAATTTAGTCACTGGCGCTTTCTTCCTGTTCGTTTTTGTGCTTGTAAAAAAAGTCAAAGCTATTTGTAACTTTCCCATTCTCTCTTAGGATCTGACATATAAGGTGTGATTAGATTAATGAAATAAAAACTGCATATACCTTCAGTAGTTTTGAGATGTTACATTTATTTTCTGAGAAACTGCAAATTATTTTGTCCATGTTCAAAGATTTCCCTCTGTATTGTTGTTGTTGTTATTATTAGAATTGTGATTTGATTACGACTTACGATATATCGGTCGTAATTCACTGTGCATTTATAGTTTATACCAGTCATGGGCAAACTGCGGCCTGCTCGGCTTTCGGAGTGCCATCCTAATTTCAGGAGGAAAATAACGTTAATTCATATTTTATAAAATGAGTCTATTTTGTATCTACTAATACACATATAATTTTTATTTTTATTATAACAGTTCCTGAAATGAAAATGAAAATAAAATAAACTCTACAAGAGCGTAAGTTATTTCTCCAACAACGAAGTCTCAGCCTGTATTCCCTGAATACTAGGTTAAAATGATTTCAGTTTAGTTAACTTGTCACCGGTCTACATGGTTCTTCAGAAAATAGCAACGACGACAAGAACTGAAATTAAGCCACTGCCCAGATATCTGTCACCTATCTTTTAGATCATTTTTACAATAAAAGAAACTGAAGCTGGAGATCTCTTCACATAGCGACCATGGCATGTGTCATATCTGCCATTATTTGAATATGCTACTGCTCTTCTACAACATAATTTCTTTTTTTCTGGAAGTGCGATTTGTTTTTCTTAAGCCTATTTCCATCTTCTGAGTCACTTTTACTACCACTATGATTAAAATCAGTTATTATTAATAAAACTTGTAAACAAACTAGTTACAATTTCTTCATAAACAAACATTCATTCTTGAATGAGATTTGTGAATATAATTAACATGTTGGCATGTACAAGTAATAAAACTGCTAAGAAAGAAGAATTAGCGTCCAATATTCGCCTCATTTAACGCCCCCCCCAAAAAAAAAAAAAAAAAAAAAAAAAACATATTTTGATACTGTTCCGCCTTTGAAATAAAAAAATAAAAAGTAATAATTAAAATTACGTAGTCGCTATATGACAAACTTTATAGTACATTTATACTATGAAAAGCAGCTGTGTTAGTCAGATGACGTTACGTCACTGTTTAGGTCGATTCAAACGGACGAAGATTTATGACATGGGTCTTTGGCTTCTTCTTGTAGCATGTATAAGTACGACGAAATGGTACTTCTCATGGTACCAGCGAACTAAAAAAATTACCCATCTAAAGGAATGTAATACAAAAATCGTTGACAATTGCACAGCTGGCAATGTTATCCCCCAAAATAAATAAAATAATTTAATAAACGATATCCATCGAAATGTCCGTCTCACCCGATCTGCCAGAGAATACTCGGGCTATTAATCTGTGTTCATTTTGCTCTATATAATTATATTTCATTATGATACCGTTTTCTTGTAAAACAGGCTGAACCGTTCTTAAACTGTATTTGAAAGTAAATATAAATAAGTAAGTAAGTAAAAGTAAATAAACAAATAAATAAATAAATAATTCAAATCAATTATTTAATTTCACACTTACGTAACACCATTAACTAATTATCAGACAGAATACTGAAAACATATTCTATTTATTTTTTACCTTTAAATTAAATTTACAAAAGCAGTAGAAAAACCTAAGAAAGGAAAATAAATTAATTAGTTACAGAATATCCCAAATAATGAATAGCATTAAATTTAGAAAGTAATTAATAATAATAATAATAATAATAATGAGACCAAGACAGCTAAAGGCAATAAGTGAGTGTGTGTGTGTGTCAAATAAACAGTGACAAAGGAAAACAGCTCTGCATTGTAATTACACTGATTGTTTTAATTAAATTAACATGACAGCTAACTAGTGAAGAAACAGATATCAAGTACATCAGTTTATATCGATTATATCAGTGATATGTCAGTTTTTCAGTTTCCAAAAAAATTAATGTTAAAATGTTTCACTGTGATACTGTAAATGTCAGGTCCTCTGTCAGTTGGTGATTCTTAGTTTCATTCAGAATTATACTAATATATGTGATTAAAAGCTTACACATTCGGCAGAACAGGCATTTTTTTTTCACCTAACAAGATTGTGCTCTAAGCACTTAACATGCACATTAAACTTTAGATCAAATGGAAGCACAGCCATCTATATTTCATAAAATATATGAGTTATAAAAACATATTAATATGCTAAATCATTGTCAGGGAACATGCTTATAAACAGTATTATCTGGATCAGTTGGTACATTAAAAGAAAATAATGATGTACATTTTTTAACATTATTTTGATACTTTAAACATTAAGATTTGATAATATATTTATATAAATTTACAAAATACTGTAATAATATCACACCACACTCAAAGAGAACACTGAAAAGTATTTCTGGAAATGTTTTTAGCAAGATTTTAAAAATCATTCTAGAGATCATGAAATATTTTATTTATTTTTGAAATTAAAAAGTCTCATTTTAAGTCTTTTTTATTCACAGATTTAAATAAAACGGTGGCAACAACAAATAATTATAACAAATAAAAATTTGTTTTGGATTTCAGTCCTTAAGTTTAAACTTAAGATTAGATTTTTCCACTCTGATAATCAGCAAATTCTTCTTTCTTAATACTCATGGTAATATCTGTAAACTCTTAGAAAAATAATGTTAATTCTGCATTACAAAACCAAGAAAACAACTTTATTGCTAAGATCTTAACTGAATTTTTCAGTGACACAATTCCCCCAATGTTAGTATAATATGTGTGTGTATTTTTTGCAAGAAATGTAAAACAAATTTCTGTATCATGTCCATAACTTGTCTGATACTGTCTGGCTGTAATATTGATGGCTGCTCCATTTACAAAATATGCAAATCCTGTAAACCAGACAGGTGTGAAAACTGAAGTTGAATTTGATATTCACCTACTTATCATTTTATATATTTTTTGTTTACAGTATAGGAAAAAAAAAGCTAATACAAATTTTAACAATAACAATAATCTTCTATGTTACTGCAAAATAACACATTTCAGATTAGCAGAAGGCACTTTTATAAGCTATAGGTAATTGTTTAACACCACAAACTTCCACTTCTGTCTTTAACTCTGACAGCATGAGCTATAAAACAAATTTGTAAAGACTTTCTGATTTTATAAAATTAGAAAACCCATGGCAACAATTGTGTATAGAGTAACTCCAGGCTGTAATCATCAATCTGCAACATTGCCAATTCTTGAGAAAATTCATAAAGGAGAGCACATATAAAAAATAATTGGACTGTTGCTTCATACACTCAATGAATTTCCCCCAGAATGGCCAACCTAGTGACAACTGAAGCAACTTGTTAACCTCACAATTATTAGCTAGGTTCTACTGTTTTATAGAAAAAGCCAATATGAATACATAAATGAATAAAAATACAGGTTACCACTAAAAATGGATGTTTTTCCATTTTACATATATAATAATAATAATAATAATAAAGAAATAAACAAATTAGTTGACAGCATCTGCTGACTCTATAAACTAGTTGATTTCAGACTTTTTGAGTGTATGGGCAGCTTTTTGTCATACTGCAGTCCAAACTACACAAGAGTTTTGCTTTATGGCAATTGATAGTCTAAAAAATATATGCCTGACTGTTGCTCTATAAATAATCTCTTAAGTTTAATTCTTATTCTAAAAAATAAAACAGCAATGATAAAGAAAAAAATAATAATAATAAAGAAAACAAATAATAATAATAATAATTAAAAAAATAAAAACACACAAAGAAAAACTATACAAAATATAATAAAATATAACATTATTTTGGAAAGTATAATGAATCTAATGAAAATAAAACTATGGGTTGCTATAATTACTACCAATTTGCTAGTTTGCAAGCCAAGTGAAATAAATTAATATTACAAAAACAAAACTATATGATTTTAAATACCAATTTCGTATTTGACTACTAAATATATATTACAAAACATCCCAACAATAAAGAAATAAAGTTACTAATAACCATTTACAATAATAATATCATTCACTCTATCTACAATGAAGTCTTTTGACAACACCACAAATTAGCTTTGACTAAACCATATATTTCAATTTAGGCATTTCAAAAAAGAAGAAAAAATAAAAATAAATGAAAGAAATAAAATAATAAAATAAAACAATATCTCAAGGCCCCAGCAAGCGAATGATACCTAGTAAAGTAATTGCTACTATTATTATTTTGCTAATCTAAATTATTTCACATACATATTTATATATAGTAAATTCTCTGTGTCAAAGTGGCTGGTACATTTTTTATCCTCTGAATCTTCTTTATCTAGCACTAAAGAACTATATATATATATATACCTTACATTTTTGTTATTTTTATTCTCGTGTAGCAAATAGAATATTGAAAATTATCAATGGGCACTAATGGGAATACTTAATTTTGATAGAATTACATTTTCAAGTCATCATATTAAATAGTTGGAAAGCCTTGTCAGCAAAACCAGTTAAAATTGTTAACTAATTTGAGTTGTAATATTATTATTTTAAATTGTTTTTTTTTTAAAATAATTTCCTTTGTATAAATTTTTACCAAACATATTCTTGTATTGATGCAAAACTGATGCAGAAAGAGTAATTTTTATAATAAATAAATAGAAATATTAGTTAATTACAGAATAAGATAAAGTTGCAAAACATGCAGAAATGTATATAATATTATACACTACACAAAGAAGAAATTTAATAAAACAAATTTGGTAATTATTATTCTTAAAATATCTCTGAAGTTATTTACATGTACATCAAAATGTCACACTATGCATCATTATTTAAACAAGAATTCTTAATTGGAAATAACTAACTAATTGCACAATTTGTCCTGAAGGCAGTTATAGTATTCTAATAATAATCTGACTGTGGTATTTCGTCATGTTCTGTTCAGTGCTTAATCCTTTCATAAAGGCACTAAACTAAAAATACGTGCAGGATTTCCATAATCAAATAACAAAATTAACTTTCATGCTTTCTCTAAAGTTAAAATAATAATAATAATAATAATAATAATAATAATAATAATAATAATAAATAAATAAATAAATAATTATATACCAGATAGTATTAATGCAAAACTGTTGATTTTTCAAGAACTTGCATATTAATTTTCTTAATTATATATTTGGTTTTCTTGTCACAACTGGCATATAATAGTAACCAACAGTGCAAAAGGTTTTCCTTACAGAGATCTAGGGGGTGTTTAGTAAGTGTTAAATTATATATATATATATATATATATATAAAGTAATCTGTTATAAGTTGACATAAAGTATTAACAGATCTGTAGTTTGATGAACCAGCATCAAAAAGGTAATATAAGCTTGCAGCAGAAATAGGATTTACAGAACCATTTATAATAAAACAATGAATAAATAAAGCAAAAAGTTAAAAGAATCATATTAAAAACATAAATCCTCCCAACAAAAACCAAAAACCAAATGACCTGCTTATCAATTGCAACTACTGATCTCATTACAAGAGATGCCAACTTTTACTGAAGTATGAATAATGATTTGTCAGGGCATCAACAAATGAGCCTGTTCTGGTAGGAAGGAGATGAAGCTCCTACTAGTTTCATTAAAACTGATAAATTATCTGAATTTCACTTGTGGATAATTATAAAGTCAACCCAACAAATACACAATTGCATATGGAATAACATATCTAAGTGCAGCTTATTTTTAATTAATATTTATGCTACATTTGGCTTCACAACGATTTCATTAAATAATCTTTAACTGTGTAAATAATACAATTACAATCTGAACAGACATCCGCTAATACACTACATGATTGCTGTTCTATAGTTTCAATTTACAGTTCTAATGATTGATACAAATAATACATTTTTAAATACAAACTGAATGATAATTATGCACTATTCAGAATTTTAAAAATGTCAAGCTTTTTATTCTGTAAAAGCTTACGATATGTTTTGAGAATTCTCTATATATATATATAACACTTTATATATTTTGAAGTCAAGAATAAATAAAATTAATTTTTGTTTAATCTATTTATTAATACATATGATAATTATTTAATATTTACTATTTAAGTTTTTTATTTTTTATTTTTTTATTTTATTACTTCTATTTAATGTATATATGTATATTACTGAATATGTATGATTTATCCAACTGGCATAAATGAAAAAATATCTTTTAGAAAATGAATACTGAGTGTAAAGATTAAAGACTGTCATTAACATACCTTGGTAATTCTGAATAGTGTATAACTATCGCTCACTGGATACTGTAATTCTAGAACTTTTATAGTAGCTATTTGCAATCATTTTGTGGCTAGAATGATCCTCCTCCAGATCGGTTAATAGAGAATACATTTACATGCTTATTCATTTCTCAAGTTAAGCTCACATACTGGAGCAGATAAGGATTTCCTCTTTTAGATGAAGCCCCTCAAAATCATGGGAAATCCTAACAAAAACATATTTTATTTCAGCAAAAACTGGAATTGGTATTCAATTAATCCTTCAGTACATAATCATGACACTCAAATTATAACAGCTAGCATATTTTTATTATTCAGAAGTTTGGAAAACTAAAATGTTATGTAAATATATGATCAGTTTAAAACTGCAAATGCTAATTTCACACATCATGGTATAGTGTTGGAGTTTATATTAGTCCCTGTTTAATAAAATTCTTATTTCTTACTAGATCTTAGTGTAACATAATGCATATTTAATTTCAAAACTTTAAACCACTGTTAAAATTTTACATAGAATGAAAAAAATTTAAGGACTGAATGTGACCATATTTATTTTATTTATTATTATTTATTTATTTTATTTTTTTGTTTGTTTTAATTTTTTTTTTTTTTTTCAAATGCATGATTCTTAGTTTAAATTAACCTAAAATAAAGCATTCTCCAAAAGTGATAATCCTTCATAACCCTCATAATTTTGATTAAGTGTGAATGGAAAATTTATAAAAGAATATAGAAAATATGATATAAAATGAGTTTACCCGTTTAAAGTCTTAGGCAACATTTCTGAAAATAAAAATCACACATTTCTGATTTTTAATTCACTGAACTGATTTTACTGATTCAACATTTAATTGGTTCTGATGTTTCAACATCTCCATATGATTTTGATCATCTTTTAATTGCTTTTCAAACACCAATTTAGCCAGCTGACCACGAGTGGCCAGTCCTTCTGCCCGCCGTTTCTTACACCTCTCATACATCCGTTCTGGCAGTGACGATAAACAGTTGAAGAATTTGTACCGATGTTTGAGATCAGGCTCAATGGCTCTGAATACATGAAGTTTCTGATACTTTACAAACATATCATACAGATCTCCTGCCTGTACATAATATGGAGACAGTATTTTTCTTGCAGCAATATAATCTGAATTATAGAAACTACAGTGTTCAAAAGAATGGGCATCATAGTGACCATATTTAGCATTTATTTCTATTGCTGTAGGATATGGTTTATGATCATAAATAAGGTTTGGTTTATACTGCCAAAACCCAACAGGAAAAAATACTTGCCATCCTTGAATGCTATTCATTCGAACTCGATTAAAATATTCTGTTGCTAGCTCCATTCCCACACTGCACACAAGCAGCAGGGTATCTTGAGGGAATTTCTGTGAAACAACATCCATAATTGCAAATTCAGAGATATATGATGAATTGGTGTACAGAGTGGTCCATGAAATCTTTGCTCCATTCTTGTATTTTTTTTCATAATAAGAGATCATGGACTTTAAAACTGAAAATGTATCACTTACATAACCATGTTGATAAATGAAGACAATCAATAAGTAGGTATTATCTCCTGTGTCTAGACATGTGTGTGCATATGAATCTAGGAAATTACCTACTCCATCTTTATCATCTTCTGATACAGGTAGTATCAGATTAATTCTTGTGTTTTCTGTAACATATGGCATTGGAACAATTTCCACCTGACCTAGAGGTCGCACAATCTGAATTCGTTTTTCTACTTCTTTGTTTTGTGTTATGTCTTTCAGTGCAATATCTAGGATGTACTCCATGCCTCGCTGTGGATCAAATCTGCGGTATCCATTTATGAGACGAGAGTAAAGAAACCGGTTTTCATATTTCTCATTTAAATGGTCCACAGAATATTTGATGACTTCCTGGACATCTTCTTTATCAACACCTTAAAATAAAGAACGAAGCACTATTAACACTGTTTTCAAATCAAAACACTTAAAATACACATTGTTATTTACATACCTATTTATCTGACAATAACTGAAGTCAATGTTATGAAAATCATTTCAAAATATTTTAATCTATTTTTCAACATTTGCTTAACTCTTTCCATATGCACTGACACCAAAATAGAATTTCAGCTCTGTAATACTTAACTTCTAATTCATAATTAACTGAGACAGTAACTTTAAGTTAAACAGATTATTTTATTGTTATCAAGAATGACTATTTCTTCATTTGAAAGACCTGTTAATCTACTCTATTAGGAATTTAGTTCTGCCTAAACTGCAAACAAATGATTTTTGGGTTAATTATTATAGCTCTCTCTATATACCACATATGATGTTTTTTCCATACTCTCTAACTATCTATAGCTTATGAACTAAGTGGAGAAATGTTACAAAATCTGATGAAACAATGGTGCTTCCATATTAAAAAATTGAACCTCAGGTGTAATGGTTAAATGCAGTCACATTATATCGCACTAATAAGAATTCCGTATGTTGCATAAAGTAGCTGCAACATAAAAAAATGTTTACATTTACTCTCATATGGCAAGTAAATTGAGGCATTTGTTTAAAGTTCTTACTGTTTAGACAAATATTTAGGTTTACAGTTAAAAACTGGAAAAAGCCCATATCAGGTGCATTCAAACAATGTAAATATTATTCGCAATTACATGAGAAATGTTTCAGTAGAGAAAAAATGAACAACAAACACTAACTTTGATTTTTACAATAAACTAATTTTTGGCAAACACTAAACTGACTTTACCAACATACTGAAATTAATGACATATGCCTAATTTCAAGCACCTATTTCAAGTGATTTTAAGCAGTAAAAAGAATATCTGTTTTACTGATGACAATGGCAAGAACAATAACTCAGGATGAAAACTTCTATAGCGGCATTATGTCTAAACCTGGTTTGAAGAGTCCACTATACAGATATATTACTATTCAACTGGACCAATAATCCAAACACTATTAAATGTTCTTTTCTATAAAAAAATAGTGGATAATATCATCAAACAGAATTTGTTTTATGACTATTAGAAGATAATCATATTCAGGCTTGATAATACACTGAATACAAAATTATGTATTCAAAAAGTAAGCACATGTGTGTTTGTGTGTGTTTTCCTTTACAGCAATAAGATCTGTAATAAAAAAGTTATGCAATCATGCTAAATTTGAAGCCTATGTCTTAATTACTTTCAGATTCACACCATTTCAAATTTGTTATTTTTGTATTTATTTCATATTTTGTTTCAGCTTTCTTTTTGTTAATCATGTGACATTATATTTTGGTGCTTTTGGTGAGTGACAGCTAAATTCACATAAAATATAGTGATCTAATTTTGACCAGGGCTGACAGTCCAGAAACATAATAAAGTGACATTTAAACTATTCTTTTTTATTACCATTAGGAAAATGAATTATTCAAATGATGGAAACAGTGTGCAAAAATATTTCTGTTTGCATAATCTGAGCATAATCAGGAACTAATATTAACAGTGCTTGACAACACTGATGAATTGTACATTTCATCATACCATTTGATAAAAATCAGACTTTTTCATTCAGATAGATATGCACACACATATATTTTTTTTTTCTTCAGTAAATTCAGTCAAGATTAATTTTGTAAGCACTGTTAAAATGTTAAAATGATAAATGAATAACTAACAAATCACAACCTGGAACTAAGTTATACCATTTCTTTACCAACATGAATCCTCATTCTGTATCAGACTTATTTATCTTAGAAACAATTTGAGACATGCATCTAATTTAAACTGTATAATAACCTTTAAGCTCTTCCATATTTGTAAAATCATCTTTGAAGAATATATGTGTTTCTGTGAAATAAATCCAGCGAATGACATCAAAACGACTTTTTGGTTTATATGGTTCTGGAACACCTGTAAAATAACATAACAATGCAACTTTAGCCTATACTATTTTTTTCCAAAAGCAGCATACAGAACAAGAAATTAAATTTTTTTTAAAAATCTTACAAAACATTATTATTACACTAAAATTCAGTGGCTGTTTTACAATAAACTTTTCCTAGAGTGAATTCTTCTGTCTTTATAATGTTTATTTGTTCTCCTCCCCCCCCCAATAGATGCAGTATATTTCAGAATTAAAATAAAAAGGTTACCAATAGGCCAGCTTATACTATCTCTGCCCCCTGGTGCATACTGACTCATGTATAAAATATCTTCTTTGATATGTTCTATTTCCTTTCTTGTTAGATACAATTCATGTTGACAAAAATATCTGCAATAAGTAAAATAAAAATCACCAAAAATACTAGGACTTCTGCATGTTCTCAGTTAAATTTTTGAATGTACATTAATTTATATATACATATATATAAGAGAAGACATCAGATAAAGGTTGAATAACTATGTTTTGAAATTATATTTGCAGTAACTGTTTTGATTTAATTAAAACAAAAACAAAAAATTGATTGACAATAATATTCAAGAGTAATTAACATTATAAGTACTATATTAAACTACAAAACAAAGCAACATAAAACTGATATAATTTCAGTTTAAACTAATAATTTATGTTAAACAGGAAAGAGCTACCTGTGTAGTTTATAGTGGTTAGTTTCATCAGGAAGTGGGTAAACTGATATTGAATTATTAAACTGTTCTTTTTCTTTCAGTTTACCAATGTCATCATCAAAATCAAAGTCATCAATTCGATAATGACCATATACTTTTCCCTTAAAAAAAGAAAAGGAGAAACAATATATTAAATACTTTATTAATAAATAAATCTATTAGCATGTAAAACTGTATTTGCAAATATAAAAATTTGTTTTCACTAACTGGGCTCTCATTCTTGTATACTGAGACTGTTTAAGCATTCCTGATGCATGATCTCATTTCATCTAGGATAATAAAACTTCTACTCATGTAAAAACAACCTAATGAATTAAAAGACAAATGTATTAATTTTTCAAAAAGCTTTTAAGACTATAAAAAAAAAAATTTTTGTCTAATTCTAAATGAACTTACTTTGGAGTATTTTGTTTTCTATTTTGTTTAAGACTAATTCACATATCTGATAGATATATAATCAATTTGTAATATATTACAATAATCAAATGACACATAGCAGTATAAATGCCTAGTACATCATAAATACATTTTTACTACATTTTTTAAAATTAAAAATCAACTAACATTCAAAATACTGAGCCTTTTAGATTTATATTCTCTACTCCATCAGACACACCTAATCAAAATTCAACTTGATGTCAAAAATAGCATAATTCATTTTTTCTAAATATGAAAAACCTCTAGAACAAAGCAAGTCAAAAAGGTAATTCAAGTATCTCCTTAAATCTTTTAAACTGAAGAACAGATTCCAATCAGAAATATTGAAAGCACAATATACAACTTGCTGTGTCACCTCGACAAAACTTTCACATAACATTATATATAAATATCTATTTATATATTTATACATTTGAAAAGAAGAGCACTATTTATACATTTGAATAGATTTTCTCAGAGAAAATGTGTGCATGTAACTCAAAAGTGATGCAGATCCTAAACTAAATTTACAAATTTCAGAAATTTCCTCTAATATAAAAAAAATAATGATCAAATATCTCAAAAAGGTGTAACTGAAATCACTTCCTTTATGTTACACAATCTGAATATAGAGATAAAAAAGTTGGAGAGTTCATATTTGGAGGATTAGATAGACAGTGCCATGTTATAAGTAAATCTGTGAAGCACTCATATAAAACAATTATTTTACTTTTCTTTTCTTATCTGCCGTTAACAAATTAAGAATTATATAAACACACATGCACACACACGCATGCACGCACACACACACACACACACACACACACACACACACACACACGCATGCATTCATGTAGCTATGTAAGTACCTGGGCTATATCTTGACAACTTCTTCCTGTTACATGCAGTAAGCACATCCCAAGATTTGCACTGGCATCCTTCAGATGTGCATTTGTTGTACACCAGTCTAGTTGTGATAGCACTTGAGACAGCAAAGACTTATAACGGAAAGAAAAAATAGATCTATAATATATATCTCACACAAACACACATGGTAATTCAGGAAATTAATGCAAACAGGATGTGAAAAACAACATATCCAAAAGTAGTTCACGATAATATGTTGACGACATGTTTGTGTGTGTGCATGTGTGTTATGGAAAAAGGTAACTAATTAAACTATGCATGCAACTATACACTATGTTCACTTTGTGAATTAATTTTTTGAACCACCCCTCTTTTGAGCTGTGCATAGTGCCTAGTGTTAACACATGATGATTTTGAGTTTACATTTTAATAAATAAACATTTTTAAAACACAGACTGCCAAACATCACCTTGCTATTTTCAAAACAAATATGTGTGTGTGTGTGTGTGTGTGTGTGTGAGTGATGCACAGTTCCTTTTTTACTTCAGTGTACATGTCTATATGTGTATATATATATATATATATATATATATATATATATGTATATGTGACAAGAACAAATAATATTGTAGTTATACATTTAACAACTTATATTTTTTAATGCTGAACAATTTCTTACCTGAGAAATAATCACGCCTCCTTCAAGAGTGCAGTAACTTTGTCCTGTCTCTGTGGTTTTTGGAGCACCCAGATGCATGTGGTGACTAACACTGACATGGCTGACAAGATCATATACCTTTTCTCCTCGAATATATGTTCGATCAGACACAAACATATAATAATCAAATGTTTGGGGGTAGTGTTCTGAAATGTATTTCAGAATGTGTATAGGAACAAGATGTGGACGTCTGTCAGAGAAACTTACAATGGACATCCCTTGAGGAACTGTCTGTCCTTTGTCATCCATGAAGAATACCATCTTGGTCACATGATGATGAACTGTTTTATTAAATGCCACCCCAAGTGTATCAATGGTTCCCTTTGATGTCAAAACAGCTACAAAAAGTTTTTCTCTAATACCTAATTCAGTGGATGCATATCGTGGTCTAACTAGTTTCTTAGATGGGGAAGGTTGTCGATTCCCACCTTGGGTTCCTATTGATCTTTCCTGAAGCCTAAGACGTGGCTCAAATTTAGCTTCAGCATCCAATTCCAAGGATTTTGTTTCTCTAAGTTTGACTAATTCTTGAGGATCCTGGTTAGCAACAAATGTTTCACAGCTATCTTCACTGTATGGTGCATACATCATGCTCATTGTGATCCCGAGACAGAGGCCAATGACAGCTGGCATCAAAGGACGTAAACATCTGTAATCTACTTTTAACAGCATTGTTACTCTGAAGTTTGTCTTACATTACTTTTCTTTATCTTTTCTCTCTGGATAAAAAAAGGAAAAAGTAATGTTCACATATTTAAAATTAAATACTGGCACATACGTTTTAATCCTTGCTTCAGAACAAAAAACAAGAAATGAAAAATGAAAAAACTATTTGAGATTTGAATGAAAAGTATCACTGATATGAGTTTTTTCTGTGATCACATACATTCATATAGAGAAAAACAACATGGATAAAAATAATTCTTAATACACCCTTTACAACAACAATGTAGTTTTGAATTGCAATTTACTTTGTAGAATATTGATATACAATGCTTCTCATGGACAATTCTGGTTTTAAAACTTACAATAACAAACTAAAAATCCAGCAGTTTCTCAGTGTTAACATATACCAACTTTTAGTGTATTTTAACAATACACTATACAGTATGTTGAATTTTCGAATATCCATTATAAATTTAATGTAACTACATAAATAGGAAAATTTTCTATTTCATTCTATAACTTCATCCTTTTACAAATTTTAACAGAGATTAAAGTGCTATAATAAGTAATTTTTACAACTAATAATTCATTTGTGTTATTTAATTAATGCTGATTTAATATAATAGTTATATGTGGGACTATATCATTTTAACTGCAATGTTTTAAAAAATATATATATTTTATAATATACAAATATAAATGATAATAACTTTAATGACATCATGGATCACTTTGACATGATAAACTCTACTCATGATCTGAATATAATACAGATGAGTTTGTATTATTACTGTTGTTATTACTACTGACATTCGATTGGCAAAAGTCTGGGAAATCGTGAATTAAAATATTGACCCTAAAAGTTACTGAAACACTAAACTGAGAAAACTTTAGTATATAATAAGTAATATAACAATCGTTACAATGTGTTTAATAGTATTCAGAACAGAAAGTGATTAAAATAATGTGAAATAATCAATTAGAAAAGTAGGACTAATGGGGAAATTTGCTCTGCTTATAGTAATAGTTATACTGAAGTTACTCTCGAATTGTTTCTCATTCGGTTTCCAATTTGTTATTCTACTGCTGAAACCGTTTATCCAAGTTAGAAAAATAATAATGAAAACAAGGTTGCGGAACTTTTTTTTTTTTACTTAAATAATTATTACCTATATTTAGAAATGTAGTACGAAATGACTTAACGATGAGGCGATTGACTATTCAGAGTATTCCGACTATACAATATGTGAATTGTGATTGTGAGTTAAGCCAAAATAGCTAAAAATGTCTGATTTATAAATAAATCATCTCATGAACATTTGTTTGAATACAATAAAACTTACCCTGAAATTAAAGATTTCTTATTACATTCCACAGCCTTATGATAGTCAATATTAAAAGCTCAATCTCAACGAAGTCGAAGCGGAACAAACATTTAACACGTCACACACGACAGAATAAGTAGTTGTCTCGTTCTGAAAAGTTGCTTTTTTTGTGCGGAGGGTTTTATAAGTAAGGTTACAAAAATGATCTAGAATCTAGATCCTTTATATTCAGCGTTAACGATTTAAATAAATTGGCATAATTTGGGAAAATTTACTAGATAATAATTTGTGTTTAGTGTTGAGCTGTATTGGGTCATTCTGCAATGGCGCTTGTACGAATTGTTGGTCCGCCGATGCCATATTTAGTAATGCGTTATCAATTTTCGGACTAACAACTCGGCTCCAAATGTAAAACACGGCTACCAGTTTATCATTCGCGTTTGTTAAACTTACTGAAAATGATATTTCGGGTGTTCTGAGGCACAGACGATTATTTTGTTTGCACAGTTCTCGCGAATCAAATTCGATTTGAGGATCATAAACATAACTACAAAACATTAGTATATTATTGTGTGACTAAGAAATTTTGCTCGAATGCTCAACAAAAAAATAAATAATAACCTTTTTTTTTTAGTATCACTAATTGATTTTTAAAATGTGGTTTATTTTTGCTTGACGTCTTGATTAGCCCCTGTGAGAGAAAATACCAGCAATGGTCAGATGATAGGTAATTTTGGTTTGCAGTCAAATCACCGCAAGTACAAAGCTAAGAACACTTTTATGTTTTAGCTTCAAATTTTCGACTTATCACATCTGCGCCTTCAGGTTCAGGATTAGGAACATTTTATTGCCCCTAATTAGTACCTGCAACATCTTCTGGATGGGATCCAAGCTTTAGCCGAGACTGCGTATTTCTGAAAATAATGGGTTAAACAGACAAACCTTCTTTTTAACTTGTTACAAACAAATATTTAAAATACCAAGACTGAAAAATTAAGTTACATATGTAAAGAAAGTTTTGCTGTGCTATTAAAAGTTGTTTTTCTTTTTTTAATGTAACTTTTTAACCACTTAAAATACAATCATATGACTACTTTAAAAACATAAATTATATGAAATTAAAATATTTTAAAAAATGTTTTAAAAATAATAATGCAAAATTGAATTCAGTGAGGGCAAAACAAAGAAAAAAAAAAAAAAAAACATCCAATTTTTTGGGGAAAACTAAATGCTAATTCATTATTGATATAACTGAACGTAGACAAATTGTTTAAAAATGCAGGTGGCGAGTTATTATTCTACGATACACAGGCACTGTGTTTGTCCGAATTCTGTAGCTTTAGGCATGTGGGCGGAGAAATTGATTACACGGAGAATAGAAGTAGGTGCAATTTGTAAAGCGCTATGTAGTTCTATCTCTTGTCATTAGAAATTTTACACTGTATTAACTTATGACTATGATTTATTTTTTAACCCATTTTTTTTTTTTTTTTTTTATTTTCAAATATAATCTATACCATTTAAAAGGAGTGGTCGTTCCCGAGATTTTGTCTTGTCCCTCATTCGGGCACTACCGCCACCGCTTCGCTTCAAATGGCTATTAATAAATATGGGGGTTAACTGTGAAAGAAAATAGTTCTAAATGTTCCATTTAAACAATTTATTCAGTAATATCGACCGTTGACATTTTTTACGATTTTTTTCTTCTAATATTCAGTTGTCATTTTTGCCTATTTCCCTGTTTCAATAATATTTGATTTCATTCTGTTTCAAAACATACGAAAATTACCGTAAGATTTGGAAAAAATAAAAAGTATCGAGCGCCCCAACAACCGTTAGCATTGCAATTTTACGATTTTTTTCAAACATTTTGTTATTTTTATCTATATTCCTTTTTATGATTTCAATTACGTGTTTATAAAAAAAATTCAGATTTTCAATTGCGTCTTTATAAAAAAATTCCACTAACAAAATAAACTGATATCTGATCTCATTCTAGTTCTAAACATAGAGTACATTAGCCTAATATTCTGACGTAGGGGGGGGGGGAAAGTGATAGCGAGCGCTCCTAGCGGTTGTTAGCATTTCTACTAAATAATAAACGGAAGTAGGACAGTTCCGGAAATTTGCTGACTAGATGATTGCTTACCTTTATTTCTTTTTAAAATAAAATTGTATTTATTATTTTATTAATAATAATAATAATAATAATAAAATAACCGGATATGGTTGATAAAAACGAACATAAAACCTAGAATTTCTAAAGGCAGAACTTCAAAGTTGTAATTACACAATTCCCTTGATTCAAGTTTTTGAAGTTCCTATAAGTGTTTTAGGCGGCAGTTACTTCTGACAGTGATTGCGAACATATACATTATAATATAATTTTAGGATAACTAGTCTAACATTACTGTTGGTTTAGGTAGATCAAAATTAAAATTATATGTTGTTTCAAGTAATTAGTTACTTTTTTGCCATTTATCTATCACAACTCTACAAGACTTAACACTTTGACCATGAAAGCTTTACAAAAAGATTTGAAAATGTAACTAGTTTGGAATTAATTATTAATACTATTTATTTATTTATCACATAAGCAATAAATATCCCACCAAACCATTACACATGTATATCATAACCTAAATTAACATTTTACTGATTAAAAAACAATCGGCAATTGTAGTCAGCAGGTGTTCTATTTCTCACCTTATTGGTGAACAGTTGTCCAGTGAGCAGTTGTTAGTACACCATAATATACAGAGTTCCCAACATCGGATGTTTGATGATTCTGGATTTGTTTATCTTTTTTCCCTCCTCTCATTAAAAATCAATTTAAAAATAAGAAGCACATATACGGTTTGGTTCCCAGACACCTCGTGAAAATTGCTGTAAACCTTTTTTTCCTTGTTTTAATTTTTTAAAATTTTTTTAATTGTTTTGTAAATTTATTAATTGACTTCATATTCAATATGCAACTTACACAATTACTAGTTTTGATATTTTTGTGGGATGTAGGAATATTATCATATTGATATTATTACCACTTAACTGGATATTGTTTTCAATGTAGATGCCAACCATGAGTTGAACCACAAATGATCGTGTCTTTATGGAATGCGTTTATTACCGACATTCTTTGTTAATTAATAGTGCTATACACTAGCCTAAGGAATGCGTTCATTACCGATGTTCTTTGTTCGTTAATACAGCTATACATTAGCCTAAGGTGTGGCCACATGCTAACAATGCTGAATCATTGTGAATGATTTAGACACCACTTTTATATTCCTAAGTTTTTTTGTAGACTAGAGTAACTTCTCATATTGTTGGGTTTATTTTTGTTTACTTAACATCAACCTATCATTAATGTTTTATATGAGAAAAAAGGCCATACAGATGATCTGGGTTTTTTTTTTTCTTCTCTCTCTAGGGAAATAATTATATATATATCGATTCTTTTTGTACAATAAGTATTGTTATTAATTAAACAAACGAAAAAATGCAGAAAATATATTGAATGACCATTTTAATAGTGGTTATAGTAGTTGTGGCTGTTGTAATACTTTTATTTACATATATATGCCTGTATTTTGTCAAGGGTGATCATCTTAACAAAGCAATAAAATGTTTGATTCTTGACATATATTAGCTTTTACTAATTTTCTGATACACTGCACTTACTTGTTCATCAACTTCTGCACTTTAATCCACTTTGTATACTGTTCTTTACTATTAAATAAAGCTGAATTTACTAGTAACATGTTAACCCACATGACGGGCAGAAAAAGCTTTAACATTTTTTTTGTACAAACTACTTGGTGAATGCACATATTCACATGAAAAAGGGTGTGTTTATATAATGTCAGCTCAGTTATGTTGACCTGTTATTGAGCTGTTTTTTTTGTGTGCTGTATAACACAATTTCCAATAACAATTAACAAAAAAAAAATCAAAAAAAAAAATCTGACAGTTAATGGCACAGTTTGATGGAAAAAACCCAAAACAAACAACACCAGGAATTCTTAGTAAACTGACCCATTAATAAAACTGATTGATTATAAACATCATCTTCTAATGATGATAAATACTGCACTGACAAATTATTACTGTTGGCCCTCAGTTTCGTGAACTGGTTTTTCAGATTTTGGGAAATCTGGATCAAATCTTGAAAGTGACAAAGTGTGAATCTATCACCATTACCTCTAAGTACTATTAAGTTATTTTGAGACCCACTATATGATCACAGCAACCATCTCTCAACCCACTTACCATCAAGGTAAGAAAACATTTTTCAGTTTAACTACTTCAGCCATCATTTTTCTATGGTACAATTTTCTTTGCTTATATGATATTTGTTTACATTGTTTTTATGCCTGAATATTATTCTTGCAATTATTATTATTACTGGTATTATATGGGTGTTATGTGTACTTAAATTTAATGTTTAGTTAAACTTTAGGTTCAGTATTTATATTTGATTTTCTGGACCGATTTTCCAGCTATTAGTCCATGAAAATGAGTGTCAGTAGTATTTTACATTACTGCAGTAATTATAATCTGATCTCAGAACTTGTTAAATAATAATAACAGTAATAATAATATAAATATATGAAATAGCTAGACTGCAAAATATTGATCTAAAATTACAATTATTTATATCTGAGATGAAATTGCTCAACCTTCAGAAAGTGCTAAACAGTAACAAAATACTTTGTAACATGTAATAGAGAAAAAATATACAATACTATTTATTTTACTAGCACTTGCCACATTATATTATAAATTTTATTTAAAATATTTCAGTCTGTCTTTGTTTAATATCAAATTGACAACCATAATAATAACAGTAACAGAGAAATGTAGAAAAGAAACAAGGCTTTGTTAGGGTCATTTTCTATATGAAAGGTACTATTTTTGTGTCTCAGTTTTCTAATAGTTCCACTAAAATGAATTCACCATTTCTAGACATTGCCTTTGTTATGTATCTTCAAACAACTTATTATGCAAATAATTGAGATTTATTATTTTCTGTTCTCATTTGAAAGTGCATACAAATATAAAAAAAAGAATATAGGAAAAAAAAGTCGCAGAAAAAAGAAATCCAGGGGTCATTCTGTGTCAAATCACCCCAAATCATTTATGTGCATTTTTTAAATCTATATTGTGGCTAAACAAAAAATATTACACCCAGGAAACTTTTATATGTTTTAGTTAACATGTGGGAGATTAAATTTCAATAAAGGTCATCTCAAGGTCACGTGATCCACACGTTCAGTTTTTAGGTCATAGCAAAGGTCAATAGGTCAGTGTACTCCAATATTTTCCAAACTGAACAAAAATGGCAGATTTGGAATCCTTGTCATATTGCCTTTTCAACAATACCAATTTTATGAAGATTGGCCCAGTAGTTCCTGAGATATGAGGGTTCTAAGGTTGGTGGTCACGCCCATTTTTGCCAAAAATCTCAAAATTCGGTGGGCCATATCTCCCACACCACTGATCCAATTGGGCTAATATTTCAGATTTGGTGCTGTGTGATCGCAGTCAACAAGTATACCAAGTTTTATAAAAATCTGAGACGGTCGGGTTTAAATTTCTTTTTCTGGGGGGTGATTTGACACGGAATAACCCCCAGGGAAAAGTCACAATTTTTTATTAAGAAATATATTGGCAATGAAAGATAGATTAAACATGGGAGTGTTTTGTAATGTTCTTTGATTTTAATGTTGGTGGTTTAGGCCGTTGGTTGCAAAGAGTTCACTTGCTGGTATTAGCAGAAGGTAGAATGCATGTATATCATTGTCACATTGACTCACACCATAGGCAAAGATCTGACCTGGCTGCTTGATATTTAATTGAGTTGCATATTTTGATGAGACAGATGTGGGTTTTATCTGCAGCATGGTTGTGGGGTTGAACTGGTTCTGGGTGCTCTCTCTATAAGTCTGTCATTATAGAACCTCAACAGTTACCACTAGATATTTGGACGCATTTCCACCACAACTTTGTTTTGCAAGTTGCATGTTTGGTATACACAACCCCTCATAAGAGATTTTGTTACCACCCTTATTGCTATAAATAACTTTCATATTAAACATTCTTCTGATACTAGAGCAAGCTGATGACATCTGTCTGATTTGTCAAAAGCTAACAGGTCAACAAAAGTTCTTTAGTTAATGGAGAATATATAGTGAAACACATTTTAACCTGGGATATTTTATAAATCATTTGCAATAGGAAGCCCTTAGTTTAAATACATCCTAATCAGTAAGCTAGACCCAAGCATCACCCCTGCACAAAATGAAGACTCTTTCTTTAATCCTGCCTAATTGATGTAATCAGTATACTTAACAATTACCCCATGCATACTATGATGCCACATTCAATATTCTACAAACTCATACATTTTGTTATAAAAAAAAACTGTGATATTTTTTCCTGTGATTATTTCCTTATACTAAATTGTGACTTTTTTCTGTGATTTAATAATCAACTAAGGTTCAAAACTGAGTTTTATGTACTGGTAAGCAATAATGTTATAAATCCTATGGAATATTGATAAAATAGTTACATCAAAATGGGTTGAGTAAGCAGTAACAGTGCAAGCTGTTTTAATTTAAAAACTAAAAAAAAAACATTTAAATATCTATTAAAATACTATATGCACTGAAGAGAAAACATGTTGAAGCCATGCATGAGAAACTACTCATTTTTTTCTTGTATTTACACTTGCACATGATTGTAGAAGAACACACAACAACATTTCTTAAACCAGTAGTTAGTCCATTATGGAGGATTGATCATGTGACCTGCCAGCCTTCATGATAAACCCTAATCAAAAAATTCTCAACTGATCATATATTTAACTTGTTGATGTTATAATTAAGATATGGCTATGGTTTAGTTAGCCCAGTGACTCAGGAGTCAACTAAATTAACAAAGAAAATTTAAATATTAAAAAAGGTAGTTTTGTATTGTTTGTATATATGTAGGTTTGTGTGTGTGTGTGTGTACAGATTCTTCTCACAACACACGCTTGATCGTCGTCACGGTCGGTCCCGACATGGTGTAAGCTTTGAAGATAAGCTGTGAAGATCACTCACGAACGGATTGTGGATTGTGCTTTGTGCTGACTGAGCGGAATTCAGAAACGAAAAAGATACTGTACCTTTTTCTTTATTTATTTAGATTTAAATTCTTATTTATATTATTTGTAGGCTTTTGTATTATTGTTACTTTTATTACTTTTCTTTTTCTTTTCTGCTGTTTGCTATTCTTTTACTTTCCGGTATCTCAAATAACCGATATATCTTTTATCTTTATCTCGATCTGAAAGTGAGTTGCGTTCAGCTTTAGTGTTTTAGTGTTTTTTGAATTAATATAGAATTGTCTATATATTTAAAAAAAAAAAATAATAATAATAATAATAAGCAATTTAAATATATTATTGAAACCGATATACTTTTAAAAAAAAAAACACACACAAAACAACAACATCCCATACATACACAAACATGGCAACGAAAAACATTTACAGCTCGGGAATCGATACCTCGGAGATGGAAACTAGGGTTCCAAAACGACCCAGGGACAGGAGCCCTAGCTCCGTCGAAAAAACAAAAAACAGGAAACAAAAGAAAATAATCGATACCACAGTCGAACACACACATTCCGAAACTGAAACTGAAGAACAAAAAATTATCAATAGAAATCTAAACATTTTGGCAAGGCTAAGAGAATCGGACAGCGAAGACGAAAGCGAGCCAAACGCCTGGAAAATAATCAAAAGAAAAAAAACAAAACACACCCACAGCCGAACCACCATCGCAGTTCACAAAAAAAACTACACAAACATCGACAAACAGTTGCGCTATCTAATAGAAGCGCAAATTCACATCATGGACAAAACGACAAAAGTCAACAAAAATAATAACGGAAAAGAAATCTACTTCGAAGTAGATACAAAAACACTTAAAACAATTGGTCCCAACATCACAATCTGGGACGAAACATTTGTTATCAGGGTTTTAGCCAAACTAATCCCCGATACCAAACAACCACAGAAAACACCCACACCACAACCCAGAAAAACACTACTGGCAACACCGCAGACAAAACAAACGCCTACTACCAAACCGCAACAACAACAACCTAAACACACAACAAAATCAAAAGAAACAACATACAAATATATATCCAAAGATTTGGGTTTTTATTACCCACAAGCTAACAAACTAGATTTTTTGGAAATATTCAACAAAGAGCTGATAGAACAAACAAAATCAACTCTAATCGGTGTGGAAATGTGGAGAAAACCAAACTACTGGACCACACTGACATTCAACAACAAACTTAGAAACACAACCATCACCATCGATGGGTATAAGTACACACTGGCAGAAATGAGGCCGCAGTTGCCCAAGTGCGGCCACTGTCAGAAATGGGGGCACATCACAAACCAGTGCTCCCACAGAAACAACCAGAAACATTTAACATGCAGTTTCTGCGGTGGAAATCACCACAGAAACTCAGGCCAATGCCGGTCTCTGGCAAAATGCGCAAATTGCCAGGGACCACACGAATCGCACTACAAGATGTGCCCAGCGAAGATACAAGCAAACAACAAATTCGAACACAACAGAAGAGACAACAAAATTATACAAAACGTCAACAAGAAATGCCAGAAAATAGAAGAAAAAACCAAAACCATCATCGAAACAAAAATTAAACAACAGAACGACAAACCAAAAGACAATCTCGACAAGGAGGTCAGGATTGCAGAAATACACAAAATCATGGTCTGCCTCCTGATTGAGCTTCAGAACATCAGGACCAACAAAGGAAACACGAATGATGAAGCCAATTTGGAGCAGACAGTAGCCCACATAATTGAAGACAGCTTGGGCTTCAAAATCGACACGCAGGACAACAGACTAAAATTACACACAGACAGGAGAAATCCTACAAGCACAAACCAGTGAACAAAAACAAAACAAAAACAAACAGTAACAACCATTTACAAACTCTTCACGACATGCACGCCAAGAACACAGGTCTCTCCGTCCTTCAATGGAACGCCAAAGGCCTTCACTCAACAGGCCACGGAGACGAACTACTACACTTCCTGGCCTCCTCTACAAACACACCGGACATAATATGCATTCAAGAAACATGGCTGGGACATCACAACAAAAACAACAAAACAACTAAAACCTTTACGGTCCCCGGGTACCAAAGTCATTACGTCAACAGATACAACAGCACCCGGGGAGGCATCATGACTCTCGTCAAACAAGACATTCCACACACCAAGCTGAACGAAGCCAAAGTTCACGCCAACATAGAAATACTCAGCATCACAATACACAACAACAATCAAAACATCGACATCATTAACATATACAGCCCACCCACTCCCGCACCACACACCAGTCAAACCCAAGATTTAAATAAAATAATCACGACAAACAACAAGGTCATCATAGTGGGCGATTTCAACTGTCACAACACCCTATGGGGTGGCTTGACAGACGACAGCCCTGGAATCGTCCTCGAAGATTTCCTGGAACAAAACCAGCTGGTCTGTTTGAACGACGGAACATTTACATACACTAGCGACATCAATGGTGGCCAAACCGCCATTGATGTAACTTTCACAAGCAAGGACATCGCAGCACTCTCCGAATGGCAAGTGCTCGATGAGCTAAACAGCGACCACCACCCGATACTCACCAACTACAACAGCAAGAACACCTTCTCGGACAGATCCATCTTCACACCGAAATGGAACTTCAACAAAGCAGACTGGGAAGGCTTCTACACAGCATGCAGAAACATCAACACGCAGAACCCCAACGACATCGACGCCTACTGCGCATCACTCACCAACAAGATACACTCCATTGCAATCAAATACATACCGAAAACCAGAAAATGCACCGGCAAAATATCCACTCCCTGGTGGACGGAACGCATAGAAAACAAATGCAAGGAGAGAAACAAATACAGAAGACAATATAAAAAAGACAGAAATCATTCTACGCACGAAAAATACAAAATATCAAAAAAAGAAGTTTCCAACCTAATACTCACAGCGAAACAAGAACACTGGGAACTTTTTTGCAACAACATCAACCACAAAACATCAGTCAAAGACATGTGGGCCAAAGTAAAAAACATTCAAGGAAAAAAAACCCACAGAATTAACACTCTCGGCAAAAGCAACATCGCATTCACTGACAAGCAAAAAGCGAACCTACTGAGCCAAACCTTCGCCAAGTCCAGCAGCAATTCGAACTTCCCACTGAAGTTCGCAAAGAAACAACTGGACAACCAAGCAATCGGCGAACAGTCCGCAGACACAGAAAACAGAACATATAATCAACTATTTAACATCAATGAACTAAAATATGCACTCAAAAACAAGAAAAGTACAGCCACGGGGCCAGATAAAATAAGTTACACAATATTACAACATCTACCAGACGAAACCCTACTGGTTATACTCGAACTCTACAACACAATATGGACCACCGGCAAGATTCCAACAAACTGGAAACACGCCGAATGTTTCAGCTTGCCCAAACCACACAAAGATCACTCACTACCCAACAGCTACAGGCCGATCACGCTGACGTCACATATGTGTAAAACTTTCGAAACAATGATCAACACACGCCTAAACCAGCATTTAAACGACAACAATTTAATCAGCAAATTTCAAAGCGGCTTCAGGAAGAAACACAGCACTAACGACCAGATCACACGCCTGCATACATCAATTAATCAATCTTTTCGGAAATCAAAAAAAGTTATAGCAGTATTTTTAGACATAGAAAAAGCATTCGACATGGTATGGAGGGAAGGACTGTTAATTAAATTAATAAATAACAACATTAAAGGCAACATGTTCAACTTCATCAAAGACTTTATCAACAACAGATCCATAGCAGTCAAAGTAAACGGTCACACCTCAGAGAAAACGACAATCGAAAACGGCATCCCCCAAGGATCCGTGATCTCGCCCACACTCTTCAACATCTACATCAACGACATCGTCACAGCACTCGACCGACAAGACAACGACAGAAATCCGCCAAAGGAGCCGATAAACACAGCACTCTTTGCAGACGACTGTGCCTTTTGGCGGGCAGGAAGATCGACCGCAGCAATACAGAAACAAATACAAAAAGACTTAAACAACATAAACGATTGGGCGTTGAAATGGGGCATAAAGATTTCTCTCTCGAAAACGACGTGCCTCCTTTTCAACAAGAAATCAGACAACAGTAAGATCACTCTCAACATCGACAACAACTTCATAACACAAACAAAGACATTCAAATTTCTAGGTGTGACATTCGACAGTCAACTCAACTTCCGATGCCACATATACAAACATAATTGCCTCCTGCAAAAAACAATCAATCTTCTCAAGTTAATTTCTGGAACCAGTTGGGGAGCAAACGAGTCAACGCTGATTTTGATACACAAAGCGTGTATTCTCTCCAAGCTCGACTACGGAGCCACGGCTTACTCGAATGCTCCCAAACTTTATTTAAAAAAACTAGATATAATTCAATCAAGTGCCCTCAGGGTGATCGGCCACCTGCCAAACTCAACACCATCCGACAGCCTCCTGTCGGAATACAGCATTCAACCATTAAAATACAGAAGAAAACTGCAGCTACTAAAATACAACCTGAAAATACACACACTCAACACAGACCACCCGGTCAAGGATCTGGTCCCCGACGAACAAAGGATAGGACAACTCTTCAAATCGCATAGTCTACTACTATCGAATTTCCCGACAACAGCTAGCGAAATCGAAAGGGAAACAGGAATAGGTGAAATGCCACTGCCGGCATACCACAAAGAAAGAAAACCGGCAATCAACACACCTTTCCTGATAAAAAGAGAAACTGACAAAACAGAGATCCAACCGTTCAAAAAAATCATTTTTTTGGCAGCAGCAAACGACCACTACAAACAACACACGCACATCTACACTGACGGATCCAAAAACCCAGACAACGGGAGAGTAGGATTCGCCTTCATAGCTCAAAATCACACAAACAAACCCACATGCATACAATTCGGCCGTATCAGAAATCACCTTTCGGTATACACGGCCGAGTTGGTAGCCATCATCAGAGCCATGCTGTGGGTTAAACACAACAACAACAAACACACAGTCATTTTCTCGGACAGTCTAAGTTCCGTGATCTCGATACAAACCGGAAGTTCAAGCAGACCAGACCTGCTCAGCAAAATACAACAACTACACGAAGAAATACAACACAACAATAAAGAAGTAACCATCGAGTGGCTCCCAGCACACGTCGGCATCCTCGGCAACGAACTTGCCGACCATTACGCCAAAGAGTCACTCACCATTAAAGACGAAGACATCTGCACAGACATACATTACGGTATAAACGAAATAGTCTCCATCGCTGCCAAACATTACGACAAACAATGGCAGAACGAATGGAACAACACGAAAAACAAATGGCACTTAAACATCAAACCACTCGCCAAAACACCCAAAATCACACTCGCCAACAAACTACACAACAACAACCTCACCAAAGTCAGAATTGGTTACTCAAACAACTTAAACGCAATTCTATACAAACATAATATCATCACATCACCCAACTGCAGTTGCGGACTCTCAGAAACCATGAAACACTACTTGTTTCACTGTCCAAACTTTGCCAAGGAAAGACAAGCACTACGCAATACATTGGAGGAACTAAAAATCGAGTTCACGCTCCAACACATCCTGGCACCAAACGTGAAAGACAGAGAGTTAGTCCTCGCTGCAGTAACAAATTACATTCTCAAAACAAAACACAAACTATAAACCTTTTTTTTTTTTTTTTTTTTTTTTCACACGAAAACAAACAACAATTATATAAATGTATTGACCTGCGGATTGATTGGTTGAACAGCTGATGGATCTACGGATGGATCGGCTGATTGACGAATCAATTTAAATGGCCAATTAAATTAATAATTAAAAAAATGATAAACATAGTATACGAACCCACTTTCAGACATTACTAACCCGGTTATGGTGTCTTATTTCAATTTTTTTTTTTTTTTTTTATATATTTAATTTTTTTTTTTTTTTTTTTATATATTTTATTATTATTATTATTATTATTTTTTTTTTTTTTTCTTAATCCTAGCTTCACATCTTTTAAATTAAAATAAAATGTAAATATGTTAACTACATTTATGTTCTTATTTGTTTTTTAGTTGCAGGTTTTGTTTTAATAATATCTTTTAAAAAACAATAAAAAGACCATTGGCAAAAAAAAAAAAAAAAACAGGTTTGGACCACGTGGACCATCAGGAAGCAGCCAAAAAGGAACAACATCAGAAGCCAAAAAGAAACAACGACAGCAGCCAAGAGCAGAACAACCAGGACGGCAATCAACACAGACCCGGTGATGGCTGAGAGATTGTGCCGGATATCACGGGGGGCGAATTGCGGCTGCGATACATCCGTACCGACTCGTTACGATCCGATATGCTGGACACTCCCTTGTGTCCTGCAATCGTGGCGAGAATCCATTCTTTTCCCTACCCAAAACTCTTTTCTGAGACGGACGCGCCCGCTGACCTGTCAGAAAGCGTGCCCGTCGCAGACGTGCTTCACAACAGCTTGCTCTGATTAGCACGTTAATTTTTTTCCATTTCCATTTCCATGTGTGTGTTTCTATATGTGTTAACTGAAAACTGATTCAGGCCCTCCAAAGAAAATGACTCTGTATCCCATGTGATTAACATACTTTATGAATCAGAGTTTTTGCCAGTTCTGAGCAAAGGGTGGATCATACACACTAGTAATCTGACATGTATTGAACTCCAGTCATTTTGTGTGTACTCTATATGTTATCAATGAAGTTGAACATTTGATTTTTTTAATCCCAAATCACTTTGGCCAACTCTGATGATACTGGATATTGTATGGTTGAAATGTTCAGTGTTTCTTATGTTGACATATTGGTCTTTTCAATAAATTTTACTTCAACTAGGATAATTCAAAATTATGGTAATGTTTCTTTTTTCCATGGTTGTATGTGTGTGTCTGTGTCTGTGTGTGTGTGTGTATGTCTGTGTCTGTGTTTTTCTCATCTACACTACTATCAGATTTCTGATACTTTTTAAATTATCCATAATTTTCTATGTGTTAGCAGTAGATCTGATGTTAATATTTAGGTGTGGAATAATCCATAAGCAAACTACAGTGTATCAAATATGACTGACTGATTCCAGTGATGACTAATTTCTGATATAATATAAGAGATAAAGGTTTTTAATAGAAGTTCTTTGACAAGTTTCTAGCAGTTAAAATCAATTTATTTTCTACAAATGTATTTGTATATTTTAATCATTTCTCATAAAACACAATCTTTATTTATCTAGGTGTTTAGGATGGTTTTGGTATATTGGAACAATACTGGTATACTGTATTATATAGTGTTGCAATAAAGAGGCCTTTATCCATTCTAAATTTGACTTAGTACTGAAACTTTTTAATGTGATTTTCTTGAATGTTCTATGATAGGCCTGAACTGGGATAGGTAATAAATTATTCAGTATTATTATTATTATTATTATTATTTTGTTATATCAATCCGATAATAAAACACGTTTTCACGTAAAATATTCATAATAATAAATGTATAATGTAATTCCAATATTACCTAGTTAAAAAACTGCATTCAAATATTGTACCATCTGTGGAATCTTGTGTGTGTTTAAACGTAGAAACGTCCCAACGAAAGCTGTATCATTTATAAATAAACAACGGAGTAATCGATCGAATACACTCGTCAGTAGGCAAAAAGAAAGATGGCGGAAGAGGTAAAAATGTTTTGTCATGAGTTCTTTATTCAAATATTATTGAGTTTTCCTTTAATTTAGCAGAGTGATACTTGTTCTTTTTTTGTTTTGTTTGTTTGTTGTCTGCTTATATTTACAACAGTTAATATTTCAAGTGAAGAAATATATTTACTATTACTATTACTATTAGTATTAAACAAGTATTTGTATAATTTACTACTAATATTATATTACACTACACACGTCTATAGTATGGACTATAGTAATTAGTATATAATAATAATTAATATACTAATATAGTATTAATAATAATAGTAGCATTAATGGTTAATTTAATCATTACTCGTTACTCATGTCATGGTCAGTCAGATCACGTATGTGGCAAAACAAAACTAACTTTGTTTTTATGTATTGTTTAAATCTAATAAATTGTCTAGAACAACAACAGAAGAAATTAGGAAAAAAAATAATCACATTTATAACTAACATAAGTGTTGTTTGCTTATTTTCAGCAAGTTCATAATTATATTAATTATTTAACATATTTATTTGTAATATTTTTATTGACATTCGTGAAACGCATTTAATCCACTGTCCTTAATTTTAGTCTGGTTCATTTACATAATTTTACTAAAATCTTTTATTGATTTTGAACTGAAATATATATTAATAATAATATGTCAATGTTTTCAGTGTTACAAAATGTGGTTATTCCAAAAATGATTACATCCATTGATCCAATATTCCTTACACATAGCTACTATTTTCCCTTGTGATTGACTGTATGTTCCAAGAAATGATTTTAGCTTCAAGCTATTGTAGGTTAAAATAAAAAATTACAAAACATCAGAAACCACTGAAACTACTAGCTAATGTTATATTGTGAATTACAGTCAGTAATTCAATTTGTGTATTGTAGTGATTGTCTGTAATTCTTGGTTAAATGTGAAGTTATGCCCAAATGTGATACTTTTTATTCTATGGCAACTAGCTTATAAATATAAATGATCCATTCTTATTAATCATTAAGAGTCGCTCAGGATTATGAAGTAATTTGTTTATTTATTTATTTTATATATTTTTTTAATTTGCCATGTGTTTCACACCTAATAGCAATATTGCAAAAACAGTTAATAATTAAATTTATTCAGGGAAATAAATTCTTATTTATTGTTTTATGATAGAAAATGGAGGTTGATGGTCTAAAGGCCAGTCATGAAGGTATAAAGCAGTACTATGTCAGCAAGATAGAAGAGCTCCAGGTTTGTTTTTGCTGTATCATTTAACAAGTGCAAATTTAAATGTTTTATTGAAAATGAGTAAATTTCAATGTAAAGGCTAAAAGATTGGATTACAATTACATTGTTGCATATATAACCAACTGCGCTTCTTCCTCAGGGCATTTCCTGTCCCATATGTACATACATACATACATACATACATACATGTATGCATAAAGGCAAATAGTCTAAACTGGATCACTTTGGATCAGCAAAATATGCTGACAAACATGATACTTATATCAGTGAAAACATTTTGTCCAGAGTCATGTTTCTTGACATGTGATCATCATCAGTCACCAACATAAATCACTACAACCAGATGAATATGACTGGAGACAGGCATTGTTTGTATGATACCTACAAAAACCACAAGCAACATTCCATTTACTTTTTCAAATTTGCTAGTAATCTTTCTTGAATTGTTTTCTATTCTTTTTAATCATTTAAATATCAGAAAGTACCTGTATTAAAATAACCAGAAAGTTGTATGAAAACTGCATTATTTCTCATGTTAAACATTATACATTAGATTTTCAATTTCACATTTCATATAATATTTTATAAATGGGTTTCTTTTCAGCTGGAAGTGACAGAAAAAACACAGAATTTGCGGCGTCTGGAAGCTCAAAGAAATGAATTAAATGCTAAAGGTGAAATAGATCAGACATAAATTATATTTAACTTGTAAAGATTGTAACGAAAGCACATGTATTTCATCAAAATATGCAAAACCTTGATATCAATTTACCTGTATTTTAATAATTTTTAAGGTTACATTTTCAGAAAAAATTTAAATTCTGATAATTCCGATAATTTATGCATACATGTATCTTAACTACGATCAATTAGAGAAATTTAAAACTGTTAAAAATTCTTCAATACTGGTTTCATTTTAATTTTAGCTAATACAACTGAAAGGCAGCAGGCCATTCATCTTTTATATAATCAAGAAATTTGTTTTTATTTTTGATTTTATAAACATATATTGATCTTTAAAAAATTAGTCAGTATTTTAGCATTTAACTTGTTTGAATGAACATTTTAGTTCGTATGTTGAGAGAAGAGCTACAGTTATTACAAGAACAAGGTTCATATGTAGGAGAAGTTGTAAAAGCAATGGACAAGAAGAAAGTGCTAGTTAAGGTAAATTATTGTCTTGTAAAATTTAATTTGAAGTCTTATTTGGATTAAGCTGCACCAATTAAACAGAAAATAGGATTTGTGAGGTGTTTGGAATATACAGAATAACTGGTTATTATCTTCAGATATATCCACCATATCCTGCAAAGGTAAGAATGCTTATTTGTACTTAGGCATTTCCTGACTACATTGGGCCATTCCACCTGACCAGTATACAGCTAATATCTGAAGACAGTAACATTTCTTTTATCGTGCAATCCCAAATAATATTAAAACTGAACATACTGGTCTCGAAATTTTCACAGATATTGATTGTGATGTAGTACTACATAAAACAAAATAGTTCTTAAATAACAATAATTTTTTTTTATATTATTGTTTAAATGAAAACTTTTCAAAATGGCCTTATAAGATCTAAACCAGTAATTAAACATTAAAGAAATAACCTTGAACAATATATTATCAAGTAATTTATCAAAGTAAATAAAGGCAAAATGTGAATATAGAGACACTGTTTTATACTGTATAATAGGATAATTTCTGAAAATTGTCAGTTATAACAAAAAGATTTTTCCAGTTTTTTACCTTTTAAAAAAAAAAAAAAAAAAAAAAAAAATGTAAACTCCCAATAAAGCTCTACAGTGCCATGCATGAAAGGCTTATTAATGTGTATAGATTATAATAAACAAGTCATTTCAGAGAATATAGGAATGAAATCATAACAAAACATATTTTTTTTTATTTATTTATTTATTTATTTATTTTTGTGTGAATAGTGGAATAATTGATTTAGTTGTTACAAAATGCAGTTTGTTTGTTGCTGTAGGTTCACCCAGAAGGAAAATTTGTGGTTGATTTGGACAAGAATATTGACATCAACAATGTTACACCCAACTGTAGAGTAGCTCTTAGAAATGACAGCTATGTCTTGCACAAAATCCTTCCAAACAAGGTGATTTAGGTCTATTTATTTTGTTTTTAAATTTATTTCAGTATCTTTACTTTTTTCCCAATTAGTTATATTTATATAATTTTTATAGTAGTGCATGCAGGTTCTTGTGATGATGACCAGTACTATGTAATGTTAACCAGATATTTGTAAAAGTTATAATAAAATTGTGTAACATATAACATAAAATTATCTCTTTGGATACCATAAAAATAAATCAACAATATAGAAGGTATTGATCTTTAATAAACATTTTTAAGATAATCATGATTTAAAGAAATAATGTAAATTATCTGAATTGGAACAGTGCAGCATGTATTGTTTTTCAATACAATAGATTTAATCTTTTATGTCAAGTTAAACCTGATTGATTTTGATCTAGGATGCATGTAAACAAAATATAAATATTTTGTTCCATATTGAATGATAACAAACAACAAAGTTTCTTCCTCTAACTGTTTTTTCTGACAGTATTGCACCCATAAAATGTAATAACATCACCACTGACTGGAAGACATCCTACTTTGACGTAAATTAAACCGTTGGTAATCTAGTGGTGGGTTTATCTCCATAATCATGTTTGCTTTCATAGAATCTGTAATCACTTTCATGCTGATCGTGTTAATTGGCTTATATTAGTATGATTTTTCCATAGTCAGAAATTCAAAAGGTTAACTGACCTTCCTTTCTCGTTCTGCAGATCAGAGAACATATGTTATTGACAAATGTTGAGTCTTTAACTTGCAGTGAAATTGACAACAAATAAAAATTAGTTCACTTACAGAACTGGACATAGAAAAAAATGTAAAATGTCGGACCAGCTGATACCTGTTTTTCAAAATCAGTTATGATCTTAGAGACTGAGATAGTGCTGGATCAGCAAAAAATGCATGTCCCCGTTTTAAACAAACAGAAAATAATTAATATTTTAACCACTGATCTGAAAAAGCTGTATTGTAAAAGCTTTTACAGTATGTAGGAACATACATATATCATCTGTGATACTTTTGTTCTAATTCAGACTGGAACAGGAGAGTCCAGCAGGTGGATTTATGAAAACTGGTCCAATTACCTACCACTATCACTAAACTACTTCTGTTACAACTTGATGTTTGCACATTGTAAAATTATTATTATTATTATTATTATTATTATCCAATTACAAATATCTAATAATTTCTTTTGTTTTGAGGTGGATCCATTAGTCAGTTTGATGATGGTGGAGAAAGTTCCAGACTCAACATATGAAATGGTTGGAGGTCTTGATAAACAAATTAAAGAGATCAAGGAAGTTATTGAGTTACCTGTCAAACATCCTGAGCTTTTTGATGCTCTTGGAATAGCACAACCAAAGGTTAGAAATAATTCTGACATTTTGAATCTCAGATATGTAAAATATATTTCAGATAAATATAATGAGTATTTACTGGTTTCAAAAATTACCATGGCTTAATATATATTATAAAACATGTTAAGGATCCCTTATCTGAAAAATTCTGAAATCTGAAACACTTCTGATCCCAAGAATTTTTGACAGTGGATCCTGAACCATATATGATTCTTAAGTTTTGACAACATTAATATATAGTTTGTTTGTGCATATATATATATATATATATTTATATATTATATTATATTATACACACACACACATGCAAACGCTCATGCTCACAGAGAGGTATTTGTGTTTAGGAAGAATTTATTTATTTCAGGGTGTTCTGTTATATGGACCACCAGGAACTGGAAAAACACTTCTGGCTCGTGCTGTTGCTCACCACACAGAATGTACATTTATACGTGTATCTGGTTCTGAATTGGTTCAGAAATTCATTGGAGAAGGATCCAGAATGGTTAGGGAATTGTTTGTAATGGCAAGGTTTGTAAAATACAATAACCATTTTCTGTTAGACTAAATCAAAATTTTATATAGAATGGTTTACCTGTAATAATTATGAATGCCACTAATCAAGTGAAAGTCATCATAGGGGCACCATGAAAATGGCAGCTGTGATGTGTGCCCTTTTAGTTCTGTCAGCCACCTTCCAGAAGTATTCATGAATTTTGCCCAGTCCACTCCTTGATACTGTTCATCCTCTTCATATGGTGCCTTGTTGGATGGCTTTGGACAAACACATTTTCTGGCATAGCACAGTTAGGACCTTCACATTGAAGAGCTGCAGTGTTACAGGCATTTCCCAAAGATCTTGTTCTTCCTACACCTCATAGGATAGAATGTTGTTATTAACTTTATTCTGGACTGATTTTGGTCTAGGTCAGTGCATTAGGTTATAAACATAAAATGTTCAGTTTTTGGCAGTAATCTTCCATTTGTCATTGTTAGTCTTCCACACATCTTCAGAGTGTAATGTTTTCAGTATTTATTTACTTTTACTAAAATCGAAAATAACATATTATTATTACAATTTTAATATTAAATATACCTTTCTGTGCTCTGATTTACAGAGAACATGCTCCGTCTATCATATTTATGGATGAAATAGATTCTATAGGTTCTTCAAGATTAGAGGGAGGCTCAGGAGGTTAGTTTTGTTATTTGAATTTAATATAGTTATAAAATTTGTGTTCACATAGTCTGCAAAATTGAATTTAAGTGCTAGTTAATAAGTGTTTACAGTAAATAAATAGTTTCCTTAATCTTTTTTGAAACTGAACGTTGTTAATTTTTATTTTAAAAATCCTAACAACACAAGCCTATCCTGAATGTTGTTCATCATTTCTAAGTTTTAAAGTGTCCTTGTTCTTTCTTTATTACTAAGATAGGTTTTCTTTTTCTATGTAGGAGACAGTGAGGTACAGAGAACTATGTTAGAATTGTTGAATCAGCTTGATGGTTTTGAACCCAAACAGAATATAAAGGTAGAGGTCACATATAAATATAGCTATTGATATGTCATTGTTTGTTTCATTAATTTAATTACAATTCTATTTTACAAAATACATAATTTATAATTTTATTTTATAATTTGTGCTAAGATAAAAAAAATAAAAAAAACCCAAAACGTACTACTACTGATAATAATTATAATTATTCAGCAATGTTGAATGTAATTTTTATAATGTAATCTAATTTTATACATTTTGGGTAGGTAAACTGAGAGAAAACTAATCATTCTGGATAACATGAAGTCAAAAACCTATTAACTAAATATATGACTCATCTTGAAGTAAAGTATAAATACTGTCAGATGAAATCAGAAGTAATCATATAAACTTTTAAATGTGGTATATGACAAAATAACCACTGTGCCAATAACGTAAAATATAATTTACACTTTTCTTTGTTCAATAATTATGATTTCCTTGCAGGTTATTATGGCTACAAATCGAATTGATATCCTTGATTCTGCTTTACTTCGACCTGGAAGGATTGACAGAAAAATAGAATTTCCACCACCAAATGAAGAGGTGAAACATTTTACTACACTTGGTTTTGTTGAACTTTATTGATAGATATTTTATTTTCAGAAATTGAAAGAAACATTTAAACTGGTAACAATATAAATTAAATTTAAAAAAGACCACCAAAACAACAACCCAAAACAAAATCCTCAAAAGGAGTAAAAAGGGTGATATATTCAATAGAAAAATTTCTAAAAATTACCAGTTCTGAAAGGACAAAAAAAAAAAAAAAAGAAATTAAATAAAAATGGTTGATGCAGTTTTATGAAATGCAAGGTATACAAAGTTTATTATTTATTAATTTATTTGTTAATTTTTACTATTATTAGTTCTAAACAATGAAAGTGTAAATGGTACAAAATGAATAGCACTATTCTAATTAAAAATCTTCATAAACAATTTGAGCATTTTTCTATTCTGTATGCAATTTTTTAACATTAAAATCTATGATTTCCTGTAGAAAATAAAACTGAGGACAATAAGGTGTATAGTTTGTGTATACATGAATTAGAACTGATTTCACCTATATATATAATTACAAATTTTAAAGAGTTAATATCTTTATCCATCTTTGCTTCATCAGCATTGATAAATAATATATTGTTTTAATTAACTAAATTACAGTCATAATCAAAATGAGTGATGATTGTTCTGCCCAAAACAAATAAAATAATAATGTGAAAAGTAGAGAATTTTAATTAGTCCATTTATTTGTATGACCACAGGTACACATTAGTGGTGTAATCTTACATATATCATTAAAAGATACAAGATTGCTTTCATCATGTAATTATTTTTTATGATATAATAGCTTTCCTGTGCTCATACAGTAACATTAATATTTGATTAAAATAGGCTCGACTTGACATTTTGAAAATCCACTCTAGAAAGATGAATTTAACACGAGGTATCAATCTAAGAAAAATTGCTGAAATGATGCCTGGTGCATCGGGAGCAGAAGTGAAGGTATCGTTTTTCTTAATTTTTTTAATCATGTTGTAACTTTTAATTATTATGTAATTAGAATAATGGTAGAATCAATCAACATAATTATTATTATATTATCTATGTATACAAGGTCCTTCTCATTTTATCATTGATTTTACGTTCACTGATGCATTTTGAAGGCATGTATTGCACAAATCATAAATAAGAAAGAATTGATTATATGTGAAGATGCCAAATAATATGAAAATAATAATTTACAGTAAGGTTTAATTTGGGATCATTCCATTCAGATCATCTAATTGGTTTAACCCAAACTGCATCAGGTTATGCTTAACTTTGTATTTTGCTTCTTATGTGTGGAAATTAGAAATGTCAAATTTTCTTGCATTGGATGAATAGTCAGGAAACTCCTATTTTGCTTTGGGGTCATTCCATGTCAAATCCCCCCCTCCAAACAGTTTTTAAACCCGACCATCTCAGATTTTTATGAAACTTGATATGCTTGTTGACTGGAATCCCACAGCACCAAATTTTAGGCCAATTGGACCAGTGGTGTGGGAGATACGGCCCTCCAAATTTTGAGATATTTGGCAAAAATGGGCATGACCACCAACCTTTGAACCCTCATATCTCAGGAACTACAGGGCCAATCTTCATAAAATTGGTATTGTTGAAAAGACAATATGACAAGGATTCCAAATCTGCCATTATTATTGTAAAATTGGGGGTCACTGACTGTTTGACCTTTGTTATGACCTTGAAATTGACTGTGTGGATCATGTGACCTGGAGAAGACCTTTATTGAAATTTAATCTCCCACATGTTAACTAAAACATATAAAAGTTTCCTGGGTGTAATATTTTTTGTCTAGCCACAATATAGATTTAAAAAATGCACATCCATGAAAATAACACCTTTTCTGCCATTAACATCTGATTAACTAAAACCTGAATGATCAATTCTGGATGCTAGGAATTACCATCTCTCTTGAGCAATGAGTAAAACATTGTGGGCCTACATGTATGCATAAAGTTCATATAAATTAGAGAGGGTGGCATATCTCTCACACCACTGGTCTGATTGGCCTAAAATTTGGTGCTGTGGGATCCCAGTCAACAAGTATACCAAGTTTCATAAAAATCTGAGACAGTCAGGCTTAACCAATTGGGTGATTTGACATGGAATGACCATTTGTCTTTGTTTCTTCAAGAAGTCCTAGCATTCTGAAATATATATTTTCATTTTATAATAGTGTGGTTTATCAAACTAATCTAGTAAAACCAGCAAAATTGGCATTCTACTATTTATTTCTGAAATCCATTTTATAATGGGGTACGGTCAGGTGGACTTTGATATGGTAAAGCATTCTAGTACAAGAGTTTCATTTGATATAAAGATGTCCATGCTTTGATAAGCTTGAACTGAAGTACTTAATACTAAAAAGTAAAAACAAAACTTTAATATCTTTAAAAACATTCATATGGAATTACTTTTATTGATGTTTTAATCATTATTATTATTATTGTTTTATAGTTAATTTTTTCTTCTTCTAATTTAAAACAGCATATGCCCTAAAATTTCCCTAATATTTACATTTGACATAAATAAATTGTTCTTTTTACATTTTCCTTTTGTTATTGTTTATAGGGTGTTTGTACAGAGGCTGGAATGTATGCTTTAAGAGAGAGAAGGGTTCATGTTACACAGGAAGATTTTGAATTGGCAGTTGCCAAGGTAATACTAAACTCTGTCTTTTACACTATTTATTATTTTTTGTTTCACATTGTCATTTTTTAAATGGCCAGTATTATCAGTGGATAGAAGTCACTTTTTTAAAAATTTCTACGTCGGTTTCTTTTGATGACATTTATTCAGTTTCACCATCAAAACAAATATATTGAAATTGTAAAAAGAAAAGAGTGAAATTTAGTACATTTTTTTACTTTATTTTTATTGTGTAAGAATGATTTATATATTTATTTTCCTTTAATTCTATAGCATTATAATAATTCTCCAGTTTATGGTAATTAAAATTTATTTTTCATTTTTATCAGATTATGTTGAAAGATGCAGAAAAGAACATTTCTATCAAGAAACAGTGGAAATAACTAAATGAGATGGTTCAATTTTTTTACTATTATTATAGTGGAACTGTTGCTTTTATAGATGCAGACTTTACTATGAACATTGCAAATATAATACAAGAAAAAAGTTTGATCATTATATTATGTACAAATGACTTATTTTCTGTCTGATTGATCTTTGCTAATAATAAAGTACTAAAATAAATCAGTACTGTGGACTGTTCCCTAAATTTATTTCTAGATTCTCCATTTAAAATGATTTTGACCTTTGTCATAGTTTGTTTGCCAGTGAATGGATTGGAATTTCATATAATTTAACAGTGGGAATTGTCCTATTTATAAAGGATTCAGTGAACACATTTTCTTGTGTGCAGGTTATAATCATAACAATACGTTACAGAGATGTTAATAATTTATGTTTTAACATTGATTGAAGAAAATGGGTTATGCTGGCTTATACTGTTAGTTTTGAAAAATTTTATTGTTGCACTTTTCCATGAAATAAAATTGTTTTGGGACAGCATTCAAGAAATACAGAATAATATTTTAAAGGTTGCAAAAAAGATAATTTTTTGTAATAACAGTTTCATATAATAATCTGATTTACAAATGTTGATTGCATTACAATAGATTTATTGTTGTGAACAATGAATACTGTGTCAGTTTATTGATTTCATAAACAGATGATTGAAGTCTGGATTGTTTCATTATTTTCATATCTATACTGTTAATGTTTGCAAAAGGTATTAATAAACATTAACAATTAATTTGCATTTTTATTGCATCATTGTTTTTTTGTAGAAGAAATATTTCTGAAGAAGTTAAAAGTTCCCAGTTTATCACTAGGTATAGCATTGATTGCTTGGTGAAAAATCATTTTGTATAAAATTTTATTAATGTGGAAAACATCTCAACAATTGTATATAATTGATAATAGCTTAACAAATATAATTTAAATGTCTATACATTGTAAACAATATACAGCTGCATACAGTGGAACCTTTTCGGGGCAATACTATAATTATAATTAAAGAAAAGAAGATGCCTTATATTAACATGAAGATATACAATTGTTGATTTTATTAAGTTTATTCCATCAGGAATATTCAGATCATATCCTGACCAAAATTTCGTGTTTTTTATGGGATCAAGATGATAAAAGATTCAGGCACGTATAAACTACTGAGATCCGAGAAATTTTATTTTATGTATTTGTATTATATTTTTCAGATAAAATTTCTAAATGATTTTCACATACTTAGATAACAAAAATGATAGTATTAATATTCTTTAACATAGGATGGGAACACTAAGAAATTCTGAACAATAGTTAATACAAAGCAAAAGAATAAGAAGAACGCTGAGAACATTGACAACAACCGCGTTACGACAGTAATGACAGTGACATTAATAGAGATAATATTTTTTAATATAGGATGGCTACAGTCAGAAATTAAGAATAACAGCGAATAAAAAACGAAAAGGAATAATGAGAAGTACTCCGAGAAAGCTAGGAACAAGGCCATTACGACGGAAACAATGGTGATAGAAATAGTAATAAAACTTTTTCATATAGGATTTGAACAGTAAAAAGTATGAATAATAATTAATAAAAGGAAAATGAATAGTGAGAAGTACACTGAGAATGATGAGGACAAGGCCGTTAAAACGGTAGCGACAGCAACATTAATACAAATATTAATAACATATTTTAAAATAGGATGCGCATGGTCACAAAATAAGAATAATAGCGAATAAAATGTGAAAAAGAATAATGAGGTGTACACCAACACATTAAGAACAATGCTGAAATGATGCCTCATTTACAGAAATATTAATTATATTTTTTAATGTAGGAGGTGGACACTAACAGTTAATAAAAGGCCAACGAATGAGATGAAGTACACCGAGAACCTTGAGAGCAATGCTGTTATGATGGTAATGACGGCGATATTAATAGAGATAACAATAATATATTTTAAGATAGGAAGGGCACAGTCAGAAAATAATTACAACAGTGAATAAAACATGGAAAGGAATAATGAGTACACCAATAACGTTATGAACAATGCCAGTACAATGGTAGTGACGGCAACATTAATAGAAATATTAACAGTATATTTTAATATAGGATACGCAAGGTCAAAAATAAGAATAATAGTAAATAAAAAGTAAAAAAGAATGATGAGTAGTACACCAAGATGTTAAGAACAATGCTGATATGACGGCATCATTAATTGAAATTAGTAATGATATTTTTAACATAGGATGTGGTCATTAACTGCCTCTCTCCCTCCCTCTTTCTTCCCAACTTCAAATCATATTTACAATCATTTCATTTCTCCTGTCGCAAGGTATTCCACTGTGCCCATAATCATCCAATTATCAAACCAACACTGTCTGTCTGTCTGTCCGATTGCATGACTTCTGTCTACATATGCACCATTTGTGTGATTTTTGCCTTTATGTATTTCTACACATCCATCTAAATATGCTAGTTTTCAAATAAAGTGAAATATTAATATCACCAGCAGGACTTTAAATATCAACATAATCTATGGTGAAGGTAATTAAATGTCACCTTCATCCTTCTCCTTCTCGCCATCGCATGCTTATATAGTTAAGCCTTTGACTTGTTACCTCCATCTCTGAAACACTACCCTTTTCCACAGTTCATTAAAAGTAAAACATCATTAATGTTTCTGGATGTACACCAGGCTCCCCCTTCAAATAATAATTAAAAAATACATTAATCTGAGTGCCTTCCTATTTTTCTCAAACTAGAGTAAAATAATTATCAGTTATTTCTATAATCAACTAATAGCATCTCATAAATTTCTCATCAAATTACAACTTAAAATTTTTCAAAGAATAAAGGGTTTCTCCATGTAGGTAAATATCTCTGCTCAAACTATAATTAATTCCCACCTTTTCCAGTATTTTCTGAACTAACCTCTATGAAGTAAAAGTTTAATAAAAATCACTGCACCTCCTGTAAATATTCTCTGCATCCAGTGGTGAAATTGAGATTCAGCATTATTTTTTTTTCTTCTGAACTGGTCAATACAATTTATACAGTATATGTGGTTAATTAATTAATCTGTAAGCCATACATTTATTTCTGACAATATAGATCATAGGCAGACAGAGGAAATCACCATTATACGGCTAGATATATTAAGAATAAAATTAATAATTTATTGAGATGAACATAGTTTTCTACAAGAAACTGAAATAACCGAAATTATAGAATAATATAATTTGAGAGAAAATAATATAAACAAAAGAAACTCTTGTAACTGATAATTTTTAAATAATTGCAGTAATGTCTATCAGATATTAATATTGTATATAGTGTCACTGAAAGAGGTCATTATAGACATGGCTTCCAGATGAAATGTTTTTTGGGTTTTTAAAAAAAAAAAAAAAAAATTAATAGTGGTTTTACTAGGTGAGAAGATGGTCAATTAAAGTGATATTTTATTAATGCACAACTTCATACTGATAACTAGAGAAGGAGTGATTTATTTTATAGCTGATATCTGTGTATACTAAGAAACAAAGAGGTCACAATAATAATAATAAAAATAAAACTATACGTTTTTTACTGAAAAATTAAGTAAGATGGTCAAACTTTTAGCTGTTATTTTACTATCTCAGCAAAACTTTCTACGATAATTTTAAAATAAATAACACTAACGATATTTTAATTTTTTTTGACAGATAATTTTAGAGAGCATTTATCTTTTATTTACAGTGAGATTTAGCCATAAAAACCCCAAGAAATTAAAAATTAAAATGACCATTTTTTTACTGATAATATTAATAAACAAGGAGATATTATGAGATATATGTGGTAGCTATTAAGAAAAGAAAAGAAAAGAAAAAAAAAAATAAGAAAAAAATAACATACTATTTTTTACTGATAATAAAAAATAATGAATGTGTACGTGCAAACCACAGCTACATTTCTTAGTGTATACTGGATTTTCTCAATAATAATAATAATAATAAAAGACAGTTAAAAATAATAAATAAATTAAAACAAAAATAAGAACAAAAAATAACAAAAGAAAAAAAATTAAATTCTGTCGAGCAAATTATCTTGTTATTTTCTGAAAAATATGCTCATCCAAATAAAATATGATAGTTACGTAATTAATTCTCAAATTATGAATATAAATTGTTATGATTCCATATGCAGTATTGAACATCAGCTTAATCTCTCTCTTTCTCACCATCTGCTAATCTTTTTCTTATCTTATAATCCATCCATTTAAATCCATCAATGACCATCAATAACCATCTATCAGTCTATTTTCCTATTCATCTACTAATCTGTGTGTGTGTCTGAGTATGTACACACACACACACACACACACACACACACACACATTCTCTCTCTCTAGCAGAGCATTGTCTGACTACAAACAAAATAGAATTTCAGTAGGGAGGCTAAATGTGACACACCAGTGCAAGAACTAGAACCTTTCAGTAAATATGGAACACATAAAGTTCTAAAACTGAACACATTTGAATCCAGCAAGTCATTCAATTTGTATTATCATTTCCTAACCAATAACAAAGCATGTCCTTAATGTTTCAATTTGGCTCTGTGAACGCCTAGTTTCCTATAGATCATTACCAACTCTGGCCACATTACTTTCAGTTCTGTGGGCTACAGTTTGCCCATGACTGCTCTACATAATACCAATTGTATATAGAGGGCAGCACTACTGCACATAAGTTAATTTGGAATCTTGGAAACAGCTGATCCTCTAAAAGCAGACGTCAACAAACGAAATATGTCAGAATATGATCAAGGCCATACTAGGAAAGAATAATAAATAAAATATATATTTCACATTTATTTTTTGGTGAATATAGCATTTCAGAGATAATATTAGTTAATTAATGATTAACCAATACCTGAACCAAAAAGTATATATGAACTCTAAAGGTGTCTTACTTATTAATGACAAGTTCATCTTTTTGCTATATCTGTATATATTGTTATTTTTAAACAGAGTGTTATGTATGAAGAATCCCTTTAAAAATTACCTTATACAAGTTTTGATATTAAATTAAAGGCAAATCTAAGAAAAAAAAAGTGGTTATTTTTTCTTCATCAGATATTGATGAACTGTCATAAAGAAAATGTTTTTGTTTTGTTATTACTGAATAAAACAATTAATAGAAACATATTTTTTGTTTATTGCCTGTTTTTATTTTCTTACTGCTGTGATGGTTTCTTTTTTATTTATTATTTTGTGGAAATAACTATCAGCTTTATGAAATGCCTGTCAAATTCTAATCATGTTTATTTTGTTTCCTATACAGAGGCTAAAATAATCAAAGCACAAATTAACACTGTAAAAATAATTAAAGAATAAGACATGATTTCACTTATACTTATTATAGTCTAACAGTTTTCACTTCTATAAGTTAACCAACCTGATCATCCATGCATTCTGTCTCAAAATCATGGTGGACCAGTTTTCCAATGTCCTGCAAATCATACTGCCCGTCTCTTTTATCTTTTAATACATTTTTCTGCATTACATCTTCTACAATACTGATCACCTCTTACATATAAACTTGCAATTGGCCAATATATGATGACATGTTTAATGATGTCAAAGTTGCAAAAGAAAAGTGAAAATAAACCTGTTGGTCATATTTTTTCAATTGACAAAAGCATAAATGTATGGCATTCAGCAGGTTTTCAGTTATTTAGGAATTTTTGTTAATATAAACTGTTTATGTTATTTCTAATCAGACTGAAATTATGGCAGATAAATTATCAAACCAAAATTTGTGTGTTTTTATTTTTAAGATACTGATATATGATGGAAGGATAGAATGCATCCATTAATTTCAAGAAAAAAAGTATTATTAGAATTGAACTAATTCAGAACATATTTCCTTCTCTCTCTCCAGTGTTTCTTTCAGTCTGGCAGATGTCACTAATTTTTTAAAAGATTACCATAAACAAAATCTAAAGAAATTATTTACATTCTGTTTCTAATATATATATTATTCTAATGAAAAAGCTAAGAAAAGTATTTTATAAAAATATTTCTAAGGATTTGTTAGTTTAACCAACTGTAAATAAAAAAGTAAAGTAATTTAGCTTAGACACAGAACTACTTAAATAATAAAATAAAATAAAATAAATGTTCATATGTTGAGCATTACAGTATTGTTCACCAAATTCTTCATTGGCTCTGAAAAACACAGATAAGAAAAATATGTATAAAAAATACTTCATAAAACCCCACTAAACTTGTATTTATATGTGTCATTGATTATGATGTAACAACAAAAACTGTATACAGTTCCTTATTTGCCTAGCAGCAGACAGAACAAAATCTGACATTTCAAAAACAAAGCATATTCTCTTTTTTTCAAAAAACTGTTTTACCAAAATAAGTTTTTATTTGTCAGGCTTACTGCTGTAAAAGTGAAAAATAAAAAAACAAACTCATTTATTAATAGTTTTTGGACAAAAATATTTTCTGCATAATGATGTTAGAGAATAAGCCGTCAGAGACAACTGCTACTGATTAGTAGCTAGCAATCTTTTGTATGCACCTTTATATGGAGAAATAACATAATACGTCATGTAGGCCAGTTACCTCTCAGGCACCAAGCCTGCATTCAAACCACTGATGTGTTTTCTGTTCCTTTAATGCATGTATCATTAATATATCATGGATGACATTTATTTTCTACATCTTTGAAATAATCTCAGCATTTCACTGGAATCATTACTTTGAAAAATAAGATACACAGTTTGTTTGCTGAATGATAAATCTTTATAGGTATATTATGGTATCAGGACAACTGCCGCTCAGACAACTGACCCCTGAATAATTTCCCTTAGGATAACTTTCCCCTAGGACAATTGCCCCCTGGAAAACTGCCCGCCAATTTTTCTTCAAATATACCATTCAGAATGATTTTCAAGCAACATTCCAATAAATTAGTCAAAGAATGTTACATTAAATTTGATTAAAGAAATTTGGATTTCTAATTCCAATAAATTAGTCAGAGCCAACTAGAGTCAGCTAATTACTAATTAAACTTGAGTAAAGGCATCAGGATTACTTTGATCTGCTAAAACATCTTATAAAATATCATCTAACATCAAAGCTAACTACTAATTCAGGCTAATTAAATGCTAAAGATTCCTTTGATTTGGCAAGTGACCTATAATTGAGGTCATGCCTGTAGCAAAATTATTATATTCTATAAGATAAAGTTCATTGATTCAGAGTGTGGTCATCCAAAACTTACCTTTGAAAACTATGTATATGTCCAATAGAAGAAACTCAGCAGTGGAGTGATTTTTTACGAGTGTGAAGGAAGAAGGCAATGCATCTGTAAAGCTATACTGTGACTGTGTGCTTCTTTCATTTGAGCCAATGCATCTGGCGCCAGATTTAACTCATTAGTTTGGCATTTTGTTACAATACTGATGAAGTGTTTGTTTTACTGATCCATCAGATAGCTGCAATTGCTTTCATTCCAGTGGATGAAGTCATGGCAGCTTTTGAAGCACTATCAGAAGCTGATGGTGATGATTCTGTATTATGAATACTGAAGTAGTTTGTGGACAACTTCATCTATTGTCAGTATGGCAGAGATGGTTGCAGACATGATTCATATTACAATGTTGGCATTTGGAACATGCACCAGAGGTTGGAAAAGAATTTGGTGCGGACTAACAACTTCTTGGAAGGTTGGCACCATTGGTGCCTACCATCTGAATTTCTGGCAGTTTAGAGACATTTCAAAGCATGAACAAGCACTAATGAACTGGAGATAAACCAGATGATTGGTGGGGAAGCACCTCAACCACTTCATTGAAAAATACCAAGAAGCATCACTGTGTTTGTTGAGAATGGTCAGACAGCGTGAAAGCTGACACATTTTGGACTGTTTTAGTGGAATAGCACACAACATAAAAGTGTGAAAACTGAAGTGTCAACGAACTCTTGTAAGAAGTGCCTTACTAGTATGGACAGTGGTGTAAAACCTGCGTTATTTTATTGAAGAAAACAAAGTATCAAATATATATCAAAAACGTTATTTACTGTTCCAGACTTTTTCTGCTGAATCAGTTCCTACGTTTTTATTATTATTATTCTTTTTATTTATTTAATTTTTTCTGCATTTTATAAATGCTGAAAGTAATTTATTCTAGTGGTCCAGTTATAAGCTACCTTTCATTCTGATTTTACATATTTAATTATATTCAGAATACAATTTGACTTCTTCTTACTTTTGAATGCTAGGAAATTTTAATTTCTACAAATTTTTTGGTGCCTTTTCTTAATAAGCAAAAACATTTACTTTAATAAAGTATGGTAACTTTCAAGTAACAGTAATTCTTTTATTTATTCAGAAAGAAAAAAATATCAAACCCTAGTGATAGTATTTTTTATTTTTATTTATTTAATTGTGATTTTTTCTGTTTTCTTCTTTTTTAACTTTTATTTTTTATTATTATTATTATTATTCTTTTTTTATAGATATTCTATAATATTTTAAACATAGTAATGAAATGGAAGAATAACCAATCATTACTGAAGGTTATTGAATCCTCAGTCTCTAAAGTCTTTCTACTTTGATAATAAAAAACACACCAAAAAAACATAACAGTAAAAAAAAAAAAAATCTCTAGCATTAGGAGTTAAAACAAACTGTATTTAGGCTATCTTGTTAAGAAAACATTCCATACCTCTTGAAGCAATTGCTGAGTTTGGATTCTCTCTGCTGACAGTGATTCTTTCACTTCTAGTATTTTGTTCTTATTAGTCATATCTTTGTCATCAACACTAATTTTTATTTCATCACAGATTTTTTTGAGATTCCATTTTCAACTATATTAAAAATTAAGTGTAAAATTACCACACAATAATCTTAAACGGAATAAAATACTTCAATCATTAATATAAATAATATATATTATTATTTTTATTATAAACATATATATGTTCTTACCTTCCAGCCTGTACAGTGTGATCACTATCTTCTTTTAACTGTAAAATAAAATAATATTAGATAAGCATTTCTGAATTCTAGTACTTGCAGGAGTTTTTAATAATAATTTAAACATTAACAATAATTCAAACATCACTATCACTTTTGCCCACATCTCACTTCAAAAACAGCTAATGAAACAAATGTTAAGTTAACTGCTAAAGTAAAACTGATTACTGCAATTAAAAAAGAAAAGAGAAACACATACAACGCATGAATTTTTTTTAAATAAAATTATTGCTTAGAATTATTCATTGTTCAAACTTATTTTAAGATATTGATTATGTTGTAAAACTATATGAATGAAAATTCAAGACTCATCAGAACAAAAATCTATCACAGATAGAGAGAGATAAACATGTGGTCTAAAAACATAATTATAATTATTTAATACATCTCACAGGTATTTAGACTGCAAATTCAAGTTTTCTTCTGTTACCCTTTCTCCATTTGCAGGTGACAATGATCCAGACATTTGCATGTCACTGCAATACTGACATTTGTAAGAGGTATCACAAACTTCTTTCAGTAATGAGTTAATGTTAATCTAAAAACAAATAAAATTTTATGGTGGACTTTATTCATAAAGTATGTTTTAAACTTAGACAAGTCCTTTCAACAATATTTAAAAAAAAACAATTCTAATAAAATGTAATCACAAAACACGGTGACTTTGTACAATGGATGAATAAATATAATAATATTAATTGTCCATTATAAGCAAGATATTTTGAAATACTGATTCAAAAATAGCATTTACAATAAAAGAATGATAATTAATATATAACAAACCAATTTAACTGGATTGGAAACAATAACATCCTCTTCTATATCAAGATAAGTCCAAATATCATCAGTTATGAAGTTTCTGCAGGACAGGAGCAATTATTATTCAGTGGCTTTGTTGTACCAACCTTGTCTTTTTCACACAAAGGTGATGCTAAACATTTTATAACAAATATAGATTACTTTAACATTAACATACTGTTAAGCTTATCACTGACTGTTATTATTTTATAACTATTACCATGAGTTCATCATGAATGGAGGTATTATAGACAGAACCACTGTGACTCTCACTCAGGGAAAGTATGCTGTTGGATCTTCCACATCAAAACCCACAAGGGCCAATCACAGAAGATGAGGAAACACAATCCTTTCCTAGGTTTGTCAGGCAAAAAAGTTAGTTTCACAAATTTATCAAAGAGGGAACAAAATCTACATTAAATAATGATACATGTTCAATCATCAGTGCAAACTAGAAAACTGTTTTCTTGACAGTTTTGCCTAATTTTGCAGTAAATATTTCTTATTATGTGAATTGATTCTGTGTGTATTATTGTAACTCTGTTAGTTCCTCGAGGCTGTTATAGCAAACATATTAAAGTATGAATTATACTATAGGTTGATTTAATGAATAAAATGTAAATAAACAACACCAAAAGCAAATGACCTATCTTCTTTATCTGGCACTCCCAACACCAATCCAGCATCAGTTTTATTTCATGGATAATCATATTAAAACTAATTTACCAAAACATTTATTTCACAGAAAATGAAAATTAGCTTTGATAAAAAGGACAAAAATGTAAGAATGAAATAAAGCATAAAATAATAATAATAATAATAATAATAATAATAATAATAATAATAATAATAATAAATGTTTTCTGTTGGTAATTAAATTAACAATTTATTTCAGAGGCTGAAAACTGAATTGTGGATAAATGAAGTTAGATATAATCTAAGTTAACATCTCTAGATATTTTTCATATCTATATATATACTTTTCCTTGTTTTAATGTTCTTAACAAAAGGATCAACACCTTTTGTATCCAGCATGTTCATCAGTCTGATGAGATATTCAGGATGAAAGTTAAGTAGCAACAAAAATTAATGTATTAGGAAAGGAAATATGTGTAAAAGACTTAAATAACAATACTGATAACAAGGACAGTGTATTTACATTGTAAAAAGATAGTTTACAGCATCTTAACAAAATATTAAATCAATTGGTCTGATAACGTACAGAATTATATTTGTTGATTTAATAAACACTTACTTCAAGCTGGTTATTAATTACACTGTATTGGACATATTCAACAAGAGTTGATACTACCACATAACCAGTATTTTCCAAAGCACAGACACTAAAGAGATTATCCAGGATGGTTTCTTCCATGTAAGGATCATTGATTTCAGGTTTTACTTTGTCTGGCTCACTATACATGCATGAATTCCTCAGTAGAGTTACAATAAGAACTATCCATAAGATAATCTGATAATATGTTTGTAAGAGGACAACACATATTATAATCTGAAATAATTTCCTTTTTGTCCCACTTTCCACAGTTGGGATCATCTGAGGCCTTTCAGGTTTTGTTAATGTGTTCATCCAGTGCATGGTTAACAATTTCATCTCCTGAAACTGAGATTTTTGGTCCAACATCATTTAGAGTGGGATCATTGAAAAGAGTGTTTCTTTTGTTCTGTATCTTTGACATACCTAAGAAATTTGATGATGTTTCCACTTTTTTAGGAACACCATTCCCACCACCTCCATGTTGGAGAACATGTAAATGTCAGCTGATTTTGTCCACTTTATTAACTTACACAATGAAAGCAAAATCAATCCTGGCAAAATCTGCAAATATAAAACAAGTAAAACAGTAAAAGATGACAGAATGTATTCTCATAAGATTTCAAAAGATATCAATAAAAAAAAAAAAAAAAAATGGAGTTTAATTATTTGTTGATGATATTTACCAAGCAATGGTTTTGTAAATGTAGATAGTTTTTATTATTATTATTATATAAACTATAAAATATTTGAGGTAAGAGATTAGCCTGCATAATTTGTTATAACTGTTATATTGTGTTATTATTAGTATTTGTACATGTGGAAGTAGTAGCTGCTGTAGAAAATTAATTAAATTGTAAAGTAACACCAGTAGTAGTCATATCCATAGGAGTAGCATCATTATCAGCAGAAACATACTGCTACTGTTTCCACATGCATCCATTTTATGTCAGAAGGAAGATGGTAGAAAGAGTAAATGCGAAAATAAATGAAGTATATTAATAATGATTAACATATCTGCTATAATACGCAAAAGTAAATATATTTTAAGTTAAAATTGTCTTTTTTCTCTCTCAAAATAAATTATGATTCATCTACAATATCTGAAAATTTCACTGTGCTGCATTTCCTTGTCGTCTGGTCTGTTTTTGACCTGCGTATTGTTTTTATTCATCTATTCCGCACATAATGTAATTAACAATAATTAATCAAAACAGAATGGCAAGAAAACACTCGAACTGTTTTCGCTGCACTTTTTAAATTTTCAATCAAATCAGATTTTTTTTGACGAAGTTACGGTCATCATTTAGAGCACTAGTTTTCAATCTTTTCCATACCGTGACCCCTTATGAGCAACACAATATGACCGATGATCCCTTTTAAAAATTTTGATTCAATAATATCTAGGGTTTCCATATTTTCATCAAAGACAGTACAAAAGGAATCTATATTCACTATGAGTATGACGGGTCCCTAACCTATCTACACGTTTTCATTTATTCCTCCTTCCAAGACCAGTTGAAAAAAGCTAAAATATACTCTCGCTCAAGAACGATCTCACGACCACCCGAAAAAAAGGTTGGCGACACCCCTGGTGGGTCACGACACCCAGGTTGAAAATCTATGATCTATTTGTACAGAATATGTGGAAAGACACGAGGAACGATAAACCTTTAGCTGTAATTAATAGTTCGCTGGTTTTACAATAGCTGGAATTGTTCGCTAACTTTTGCGAGTTCTCTTTTAATGTTGATGACTTTGTTTGGTATTACAAAAAAAAAAAAAAAAAGCAGTTTTTTTTTTTTAGAAATATCTGTCGGTAAAAAGGATTCGAAGGTAAGATGCTTTGTCGGAAATATATGTTGTTATAGAAGAAAAAGAATATGTACCGATTCATTCCTTTGTTACTGCAAATTAGAAGAGGATTGTACCTGATGTTTTTAAATCATTATTTAACATGTGATTTATGAGGGTTAATTTACATACGTATGTAGTTACAGTAAATGTAAAAATGATATCAGATATGTTAATCTTGCAATTTACATTTAAACTTTGTCACTGTCAGCAGAGGTTTAATCAGTGTTTTGCAGCGATTTGTTGTTCTTCAATTGCAAATGCAAAACACAAACTTAATCAGCATAAAGGCATACCATAATATAGGCCTAAAATGCTATCAAGTAATAACAATAATCATACTCATAATCATGATAATGTCTTATTTTACATAGAAATTATATATTATTATATATTATTAACAAATTTGACTGGATAAACTAGATGACTTGTCCAAAACCTTCTTGTAGAATAGTATTGCCACTATTGGAGATTTTGCCATAGCCATAACCCAGTGATAACGGCATAGGCATACCGTATAAATACTATCCTCAGATTAAATCTTATTTTAGTTATATGTTATTAATAAATGAATTATTTAATTAGGTTACTTCATAAAATGAAATGAAATGACTTGCCTTATGGACAATATTTTAATATTTGCAAAACTAATCAGTTAAAATCATATTTTTTAACAGGTAAAAAAATGTAAGCATATAAAAAATATTTTGCTGATTATCTTTTTTTATTTCAAATTTTCCACCATCCAAATGTTATAAATGATAACTAATTGTACATTGTGAAGAAAACTTTTCAGGTAATTAATTTATGAAAACACAAGTAAAATAAGTTTTTATACCCTGTGCCATGCCAGTCTGTCAGATAAACCTGTTTTTTCTTGTAATAATGAACACGGATGAAATAAAATGGTTTTGCCTGTTTGTGCTCTTCTTCTGGTGAAAATGAAATGTTGTCCTCATTTGTAAACAAAAAAATGCCAGTGGATCCCATTGACTTTTTTTTTTTTTTTTTTTTAAATTATATCTGCTGACATTTTTAGTTCATTTTCTTCTATATTTTAATACAGTTACAAGGATTTTTAAAAACGAACATTTTATTTGAATTGCTGGCATGTGAAATGATCACAAAAACTGAACTAAGAATAAGAAAAAACAAAAATATTTAATTAATAGAAAAATATTCAGTAAAAACTCTGCTGACAAAGTTTCTGACTATATTTTAACTTAAAATTTCTTGCTAGAAGGGACATTATACATTATATTTTACCTATATGTTTTGGTGTTAGTTTAAATATATTAAAAATATCAATCTTTGAAATAATATTAAATACTTGATATAATTAGATAAAAACAATTATCTGGAGGAAACTGAATCAGTAAACAAAACCTTTTCTCTGATTTTAGATTCTTATTATTTTTGGAGGCCATGTTTCACAAAGGTGGAGATGGGAAACCCAAAGGATTTGGTTTTGAGGGGTTTGCACTTAGCAAAAAGCCTGATGAACCTCAACTTAAAACCCCAACAGGTTTTGCTGGGGTTCCAGGTATGGCTGGAAACGCTGCTTCTTTGTTTCAAAGCAGAGCAACATTTGGTCATACTTACTCAAACAGCATTGGGAAAAAACGAGTAAGAAGTGAAGAGGAGTGAGTGTATAACAAATTTTTGTACAATTATGCCTGTAGCCACATTTGCATAATTATACTAAAGACTAAACATTATTTTTAATTTGTTGTTTTTTGTTTTATTAATCTCAGTGATTGGGGTAAATCAGAAATAAAATGCATAATATAATTTAGAATTGTAAGGATATTTGGTTGAATGACTGATAAATGTATATGAAGTAAGAAAAAATGCTAATCATTAATTCATTCAGTTTAGAAACTGCAGATTTTGGGGTGAACACTTACTCTGCAGCAAACAGAGTTGCGAGCCAAAATCAGAGTTACAAGCAAGCTTCAGATATGTCTCTGTTAGTTGGCAGAACAGACAACACAACATCCAGCCAGCATCCCATGCTTTGCTTGTTTACTTCACATGATCACCTCGCCGCAGAAGCATCTCTGTTGTGTTGTGTTCATGTTTTGTGCAGTATTTTGCCAAATTTCTTTTTTCTGATCATGAATCGTAAGAAAGTACATGCAAGGGACAGTGCTGTTAAGAAGAATCAGATGATGACTATTGAATTAAAGCATTAAACAACAGAAAAACATGAGCGAGATGTGCATGTAGTCGATTTGGTTAAACAGTACAAGTTAAACAGTACAACCATACTGAAGCAGAAGGAGTCGATAAAGGCTGTAACTTCAGGTGCTAAATAATAACTGATCTCCAAGATAAATACACTTTAGAAATCCAATTTATTGCTTTACATTCTCTTTTATTTTGTTCTTTTTTTACAATATTTGTCATTTAAAAATACATTTATATTATGTAAAAACACGTTACAAAAAAAATAAATATATAGGCGTCTTTGAGGGGCTGGAACGGATTAAACTTGTAAGTCACGGCACCACTCACTGTATATGTTAATCTTTATTGTTACTGTTATATTTTACTTACTTATTTTTAAGAAAACAAAAACATTTGACAATAGACAATAAGGATTTCTAAGTGATATAAAATAATATTTGAATTTTACAATATACTTTCTGTGCCAACTGGATACATCTCAAGAAATAGACATTTTTAATGCTGGTTGTTCGTAACTTTATTCATGTTTGCTTATGAAAATTTGATGTCTTTTAAAAATATATGTATATAAATATATATTTAAATTCTTATTATAACATGAGGTAAATTGACTAAAACAGTGATGGTAATGATAGCTGCTAACACACACAAATGGTAATCATATCAAATTAAAAATAGGAAGTTTAATTATAGTGTTATAGGGTCATTCCATGTCAAATCACCCAAAAAAAGAAAGAAATTTAAACCCAACCGTCTCAGATTTTTATAAAACTTGGTATACTTGTTGACTGGGATCCCACAGCACCAACATTTGAACCCTCATATCTCAGCAATTACTGGGCCAATCTTCATAAAATTGGTATTGTTAAAAAGGCAATATGACAAGGATTCCAAATCTGCCATTTTTGTTCAGTTTGGAAAATATTGGGGTACATTGACCTTTTGACCTTTGCTATGACCGTGTGGATCACGTGACCTTGAGATGACCTTTATTGAAATTTAATCTCCCACATGTTAACTAAAACATATAAAAGTTTCCTGGGTGTAATATTTTTTTGTTTAGCCACAATATAGATTTAAAAAATGCACATACATGAAAATAACACCTTTTCAGCCATTAACATCTGATTAACTAAAACCTGTATGATCAATTCTGGATGCTAGGAATCACCATCTTTCTTGATCATCGAGTAAGACATTGTAGGCCTACATGTATGCATAAAGTTCACATAAATTTGAGAGAACTAGGTTTTTCTGATGCTTAACCTTCTCACCATCTTTTCAAATGCTCACTGTATCCTTTATTCCCGGACACATTCTACTGTTCTCGTCACTTACATAAAATTGGATTATTTCCTCCTTCAATTCATTTGACAGAACTTTCCCTTGTTTCTTATCAATTGCTTATTAATTTTCTTGTTTTTAAATCCCTGTTAATCATTATTGTCTAAATCAAACTAAGACATTGCTTAATTAAATGGATCAGAAATATTGAAATCTGTTTTTCTTAGATCTTTAAGCTTTAGCAGGAATTATTCGTTCATTATATTTGATTTTCTTATTACTGTTTGTTTTTAAAAGACATACTCAGTTTTTACAAGTGATTTTTTTTTCTTCCAGGTTTATTCCTACTCTTGTTAATGTATTTTATTATTGTTTGTTATTACTGTTTATTTTTATTTTATTCAAATTGCAACATAATTTTTTAAGGTTTTATAAGAGAATTACTCTGTTGATCTTGGTTAATTGATAGATAATTGTTATTTATTGTTAGAAAGTTGTAGAAATATCTGAGAGAGGGAAGTTGGAGAGTTAAATCTATAGGATAGGTGTATAATTTTAGCAATAATAATAATAATCATAATAATAATGATAATAACAACAACAACAACAAATCAAAACAAAAAAAAAGGAATATTTTGTAATTGCAGTTCACACACTTAACACCAGTATAAGATGGAACCCTTGCCAGACAAAACTTGTACTAAGAAAATCTTTGCTGAACAAATTTTCTGTTGCTGCAGACAGCTGCTCCTTTTCCAAAATTTAATACTATGCAAAGACTATATTAAATTATGATATTTTTTTCCAATTATTTTTTGTTGCATACAGTGTGCCCAGGAAATATATGGAAAAATTCAGATATGGAGTCAGACGCAGAAAGATTGGGAAAAAAAATAATAATAATAAAAAATTCTGTGCTGAATTTCAAATAAGATTCAACCATCTTTTGCTTAATAACATGAAACATGAATGTATATAGTTCATTCACTCGCATTTAAATATTCACTTATGTAGGCTAGTTAATATTTGTAATCGATCTTAGGTGATTTTTTTTTGAGAAGTGAAGTTAATCTAGGTGTATGTGCTGCTCAGAAATAACAATAAAAATACTTGGATTACTTTTGAAGTTTTTAGTAATCATCTATAAACATTTCATTAGCAGATAAAATCATTTGGTCATCTACTATTTTCTTTAGTAATTTTGCCAATCATGAATTTAAAAATGTGCATTTTCTTCTTCTGGATATGAATTTACAGCAATTGGATACAGTAATTATTAAATGCTTAAGGCCTATTAAAGGGAATGAATGACTCGAAGAGTAATGTAAATGACATTTATAAAGATGTGTATGTGTGTGTGCTATTTTAATAGCTATTTACTGTATATTTACTAATATAGATATTTTGATGAGGATGAGGATGAAAATGCTGGGATTGAATATCTACCAGCACCAGGAAGTCCAGGAACTGAAAAACTGAAAAAACAAGAAAATGAAGACAGTGAAGATGAACTGGATGCATTTATGAACAATTTACAGGTATCAAGAATATTCAGAGTCATTGTTATTTAATATAATTAATTTTAATTAATATAATTTTTTTATTTAAAATATAGATATACCTCTTCATCTGATATGGCAGCTGATATGAATGTGAATTATTAATAACAACTTACTTAACAGTCCTGATTAACTTTTAGTGTATGTGTATATGTGTGTATATATATATGATTACTAAAATTTAGTCACAAAACACACACACACACATACGCACACACACATGCACACACATAATTATATTTGTTTTTTCAATAGATGTGGAAATTATAAATATTTTGGTAAGTTTATTAGCGGCATTTAACATTATCTGCCCTTTTTCTAATGACATAACTATTTATTTTTGAATTAAGTCTTTTTAGCTGTTCACAGACATCTCTGTGTAAATATTTGTAACAGTTTCCATTTATATAAATTTTCATAATAAAAATATTTTTGAAAATCTTGAAATATGAATCTGAATATTTGAAACTGGTATTAAAATTGAAATACCAATATGCACTTAAAATAAATACCATATTATTTTATTGAAAAAAGTTATCTTTCATACATTATATTTTACACATTCCAGCCTTGTATGATTGACATTTAGCTATATAAACATGTTGGCAAGCTGATAAATATTGTCTCTGAATTTCATAAATAGCAATGGCATTTCCTTGTAATTTGTAGAGAATATTGTTAATATTAAATCACGTATTACAGTGGCAATATTAATAATGTACCAGCAGACAAATAACATTAAATCAGAAACATACATGTTGACACATGATTGTATATGGAAGTTGAGAGTTGGAGAAATTATATATATATATAAAGTTAAGAAAGATTTATATTAGATTTATATCTGTAGTGTCATCATGTTAATATTATATGAAAGTAACTGAAAACAGTTTCATATATTCTGTAATCATTTACATAGCATTTCTCCATCATCTCCAGATTAATTTGCATTGACTTGGGTATCTTCACTTAATAGTCCAGATGGCATATTTGACAGGTTGTTTAAAAGTATATACATAGTAAAATAATAAATGTCTTGTCTGATTAATTATGAATGTCCCACTTTAAGAATTAAGGACATTATATTTAAACCATTTTATTATTTTCTCAGTCACATTTAGACATTAGGAGAGATATGTTGAATAGAGTTCATCCATAATTTAATATTTTTTACTTCAGAAAGAAATAGCAGTAGAACAGACATTTGATGAGAAGAAACCTGAACAAGAAAAGTAAGTAAAATAAATAACTCAAAAATAGTCAAACCTAATTAAAACTTTTAAAACAGTATCCATTACTTCTTGTGTTAATACCAGCTGAAACAATACCAGCTGAAACAACAACAACAAAAAAAAAAGCACATAAAAAGTAAACTAATAAATAAAATGCAACATTAAATTTGAATAAAGAAAAACTTCATTTTTCTATATTGAAATGTTTCTCCAAAATGATGTAACTGCATTGACAAAGTATTTCCACTGTTACGTTTGATGGGTTTCTTTTGTTCATCATTGCTGTGATTTGCAATAAAGAATAATGTTTTTGCTTGTTTATTATGTTCAGTAAAACTGAGATCTAAGAATGGAAAATTTATGTTAATATCTATCCAGTAAACATAATTTTCCATTCTCAGGAGAGTTTGTATTTTTTCTTCTGCGAACATGGATGGATTTAAATATTATTTTGTAAAAAATAGGTACTATAATAAATACAACTGAAACTAGTCTAATGACCACCTGTTCACTGTGGATCCCAAAGCATTTCCTTCTTTATATGACCTGTACAGAATGGTAACCTGTCTATAACAAGCAGCAGCCAGTTTTTCTCATTGAAAACAGTTGATTGAACCTGCTATAATATCACAGCATTTCAACATTTAAAGTTTAAATATTTCTGCTGATTGTAATTGAAAAACACACATACACAGTATCTACTTTGACATGATGATGTAATTCATCAGGATTTCAGTTGTTGCACTGAATGCAGTTAAGAATTGTTTAAATATCAACCTGTTACTTTGCTACTAAATAATCAAACTCTACTGCTGGATTACTGGTGACATGAAATGAAATAAAAAGCTGAATTAAAATTAAAAACACTGAAAAATCATACAGTTTCAACATTAGAATAGATAATCAGTTTATCAAAAAATTGTTTTGGTGTCCTTAATTTTCAAAGAACTCAGTTTTAAATAGATGTCTTTAATGCAGGTAGAAGAAGGAATACAGTAAAAATCACAATTTTTTGTTTCAAGTTAACAAAAACCTTTTCTGTATTGTTGTTATTTACTAGCATGGAAATTTTCTTAAAATAAAAAGATTTCTTGCAAAGACATTTGTACTTCTCTTTGACAGTTGTTACAGAGGCTAAAAATATTTATTAAATCATGAGATTATATAATGGGTGGCTGCTATATACAGGTTTGACTGTATTTAAAATTATGTTAAATAAAGTCTCTAATGTCCATCCACCCACACATCAGGGTATGTACTACCCTGTCAATGGGGTGATGTATGTCAAAGACACATTGCAGCTAATCAGAAAACATAGCCAAGTATCAGTGACAGTGGGCTTTCTCTCTTGCTGTTTGAGTGGTCCATCTTGATGTAATCAAAATAAAATATGTTTAGAGTGTGATTAAATAAAACATTTGCTTCATTCTTTCAGTGAAGAGAAGAATTTTGTTCCTAAGCAAAAAAGAAAAGAACGGTTTTAAAATTATCTGTAATTTTATTTGGGATAAATCCTGGAGAACACTGAACAATTTAATAACATAAAACTTCAATTTTGATTTCTTTTTTTTTAATGCTTTGGATCCTTTGAAAATGTTTTTTTACATTTTTCTTTTTTAGAGCATTCAGGTATCTTCAGTTTTGGAATTTCAAGAGCAAAAAAAAAAAAAACAGTAACAAAACATTTCAATGTATTTTCATTTGTGCTTTAGTGAAAAATACTGGAATGATGTAATTATTTTATTACAGAGGTTCTCGAAACGATATTGATGAAGAAGACATTCAAGAATCATATTTCCGCTATATGGAAGAGAACCCAATGGCTGGTGTTATTCCTGATGAAGAAGATGATGTTGATTATGACAGTGATGGAAATCCTATCATCAAAGATAAAAAGGTAATTCATTTTCTCATTTACATTACATAATTAATGGAGTCCTACTTTTAAAAAAACTAAATTCTTGAAATAAAAATGTAAGTGGTGTGTGTGTGCTTGTGTGTGTCTCCTTTTTTAAATTTATTTTTACAAAATACAGAATCCCTATGAATGTTAGTAACTGTAGATGCATTCAACCTTATAAACTATGGGTCATTGTTTCCAGTGTAAAAATATTCATACATTTTTTAATAAATAAATGAAAGTATTATGTGTTACTCCAAAAGCAACTGTATTTGTTCTATGTGAAGGAAGCAAAGTTTAAATTATCCACTGATGAGATTCAGGTAGCGTGTTCTTTTAAAAAAAATTCTTAATTATTTTACTTACCGCACTGAAATATTATTTAGACTGTATCACAAAAAATCAGATTAAAACAAACAATATAAGAGAACCTTCAAAACATCAATGAGTGGCTTACCCTGCATCATAATCAAAACTGGTACATTAAGTGGCTAAGAATCATTAGTTAACTTCAGCAGTAGCAGTTAATTCTCTTTAGCAGTAGCAGTTAATTCATGAAGTGGTTTGTTTTCCCAGGCCTATTTGCTGTGACAGTTTGATTATAGTGGCAAAAATATCAGTGATACTAAAATATTTTGAACAATATAAAGCACATTCACAGAGTTTGGGTAGATAGCCATCTGAACACCCAAGTATGCCTTTTTACAATTACATATATGTTATAATTCAGATATGTAATAAGACATATATTTAATGCCATTCTTTTGTAAACAGTTAAACAAGGGTTTAACTAAGGTATTACTACTTAAACAAATCACTCATCTTACAACATATACCAAACTAATTAGTTATTTTATGTGTAGATTATTGAACCATTGGCACCAGTGGAACATTCAGAAATTGACTATGAGTTTTTTGAGAGGAATTTCTACAATGAGCATCCAGAAGTAGCCCAACTTACAAATGAACAGATTGATGAACTCAGGCGAACATTGGGAATTAAGGTATCATTTTAACATTTATTTTTAACCTGATTCATATGTTTATAGAGAAGATGGAACAGTTTAAATTTTCATTTTCAGTTTTTGAAATTCATTTTCACTCTATCTTTGTTGTGTAAATATTAGCAGTTTATTTATTTCAATAAGTTTTATAACCTAAAGTTCTACATGGCTTTATTGATTTGTGGTGCTGTTTATTTATGCATCAGGTTATGTCACTAATTATGCTGAAATTGGATCTGTAACTTACAGCTGGTAAGGGACTGGAGATCTTGCGGTTTTGTCAACAACAGTTGTTAATTAGTCATGGACGTTAACATATATACATTAAAAAGATGCAAATAACAACTGATATCTAATACAACTGTATGGTCATATTTATGTTAAGACAGAAAAATGATTCTTTAGCATTAGAAAAAAAGATTTATTATCATTTAATAGTAAGAACAATTTTTTTTTGGGGGGTGACATAAATACCATTTTTCTGAAACAAGTCATCTCTTGTTTGGATAATCAGTAAAGTAGCATATAAGTGAACGATCTCTAATTAGCATACATGCAAATAAACAAACAAAACAAAATAATAATTATGAAGTAAATAATAATCTTGAATTTTAACATAACTTTTTCAGGTATCTGGAGTAGATCCACCAAAACCAGTGAGCAGTTTTGGACATTTTGGTTTTGATGAAGCTTTGATTGGTGCAATTAGAAAATCAGATTACATTCAGCCAACACCAATCCAAGCTCAGGTATGGAAAATGATTTCATTAACCTTATAGTTGTATTGATATCTTTCTGTTCTTGATTCATATATTTTGGATTGTTTTCCATCCATTAAACTAGAAGTTAACAAATATTTTGCAGAAAGACCTGGAATGAATGCTAATCAAAGTATTACTGCAGTATGCTTAAAATATTTACTCATTCCATTACATAGTTTTGTTTTTGTAAAGTATATAGTTTGGCAGTGGTTTAATAAAAATAAATAAAGAAATCCAATAGATTCTTACATTGTAATAATAAATATAAATATTCTTCTTTGTGTTTCTTTTCTGTATTTTTCTTTTTCTTATTTATCTTATTTTGTTTTTGGTTTTTTGAAAAGTTTTCAGATTTTCTAAGGCTAATTTGATCTATTTTAAGGCTGTTCCTGTTGGTCTCTCTGGAAGAGATATTATTGGTATTGCTAAAACAGGCAGTGGCAAAACTGCTGCATTTATTTGGCCTATGTTGATCCATATAATGGACCAGGTAATAAATAGTCATCATGCTAAGTTATATAACCACTGCAAAGAATATCCCTACTTTAATTAGAAACTCAAGTAATAACCTGTCAATATTTTTTAAATATCAGAAACAAATATATTTGGATGCATATCAACAAGAAAATAATCAACTCTCTCTCTCTCTTTGTATGTCTGTGTGTGTGTGTGTGTGTTTTTGAAAACATGGTAAAATACATGAGTAGTGTAAACTAGCATGTATTGAATGGGTAGTATTGAATGAAGTAGGAGGTAAACAGATAATTTATGTAAAAACTGGCATACATTGAATAAATTCACTCTTCTGTAATAATATATTTCATTGTAATATTTAAATATAAATATGTAAGAATATTTGTTCATTTGTTATTACTGGTATCTCTATTAGCCAGCCAGATAATCCATATTATTTTACAGAAAGAATTGCAGCCAGGTGATGGTCCTATTGGTCTGATACTAGCACCTACCAGAGAATTGTCACATCAGGTAAGCATCAATTTGAATTTATCCATAATAAAGATGCCAGCCATTATGATTACAAAATTTATCCCAGATTATGTTATTATGCAGTGAAAAAGAGGTGTTAAAATGTCTTAGTGTTCTGTTTTATGGACATACCCTTTAATGATTTTCCTCAGAAATTGCATTTATTTTAATTTTTATATCCAATGAATTAATTGGTTGAATAGCTTTTTGTAGACAGAAATTTAACAAATAAATTAAAATAAATTAAAAACCATAAAAAACAAAAACAAAAAAAAGAGTTAAAAACAAAATCATTTTAGAATGTATTGTTCACTTTCTTCAGTGGTTTAATGAATCAATAAATCTTTGTATTTTTTATGGTGCTGATAGATTTATCAGTAATTTTTTTATTTCCATTGCCTAAAATGCCAGATGTCTCATTCAGAAAGACATTACCAACAACACAAGTCATGTATTTAGAGAATCATGTATTTATAATCCATTGTGATTTCATTTTCCAGTAGTGTTTGGAATCTGTATAATCAACAGACATATTCTGTAAGAAAGCCATTTCATTTAATGTTATGTAAATATTTTATAAACTAACGTAAGCTGTAAAATAGCATAAAATTAAAAGTGAGGGATAATTACGAACTGTTCAGAATTATCAAGAATTTATGTTAATAATATACTGGAAGTCTTTATTATTTTTTTCCTCAATATTTTGCATCTCTTATAGCCTATTATTTTTATTTTTTTATTTTTTTTTATATGCATACAAGATAAATGATAATATATCTAATAGATTGATCCAAAATAATACCAAATTAGATAGATGAATGCAGAATCAAATCAAAATGTACCTTATTTCACTTTTACATTTGATTACTTTAAACATAATTCATTTACTAGCTGGAATAAACCTGTATTGTAACTGCTGGTTACACCTTGCAAAATACTTTAAGTTCACTGTAGTTTCTCTTTTAAGCTTGAATACAATTTAGATACCTATGTTATAAATTCACTGCTGTAAATGTGAAGTTATATAATAAACTGATTGTGACATATTGTTATTAATATTCTTTATGTCCATTTTTGAATTAATGAGAAAGTATTTACAGAAATAGCAATTATATCCAAGATTATGGAGTTTTCTTGAGTGTAATAAATATTTCTCTACCCAGTCCCGTAGAATTGCAGTTAGAACATGTTGTGATTTATTTATTTGTTTATTTAGCATTTTTCAGACAAAAATATTTATTACACTCAGAGGAAAAAAAATCTAATTTAATAAAAGATATACTTACATACTGTTACAAAAAAAAAAATGAAAAACTTTTTTTAGGTTGTTAAGGAATTCTTTGATAAATATGATGAGCATATCAACCAACTTACTGATGATACAAAGATAATATCTGCCAGCCTACTTAATGTACTTTATTTTTATATATGTTAGTAACAATGGTATCAGGCATCAACATTCTTATAGAAGTAACATCCAACAACAATACAAAAAATAAAAAAGGTAAAGAAAACAAAAAAGAAACCAGCATTAAAACTCAGAACAATCTTTACTGTCATAAATTCAAAGATTAGTTTATAACTTTACATTACAGTTGTAAAGAGGCCATAGGCATTCGGGTTGTGAACTCATAACAGAATCTAATATAAAAGTATTTTGCATGGTATATGTCATCCAGTTATATTACAAGTTTTTAATAGAGGAATTTTTAAAGTAAATTAAAAAATCTTAAATAATTCTTATTTTTAAATAAATATTAAAGTCATAAATGTAATTTTAAAGTCCTTTTCAATCTGATTCAACCAATTTAAACATAGTCAATACCCCTAAGTGAAACTCTGATAATGTTAGTTTTTCAAAAATCATAATTTATTATAAATTCATTGCACTTTTACTTAGTTTGCACTGTAGCATCAGTTTAAAATAATAGAAAAAGCTCTCCCAGCTTTAGCACCTTGGAGAAAACTGGCATCTCTTTTGTTATTATCAGGTATAGAAAAAAGGTATGTCTTTGTTTCTGATGACATTCAGCTCCTTTAATTTCAGTTTTGACATTTCTCAAAATAATCCAAAATAATTTCATTATTATTTTAATATTTGCCTTTGTCTGATTAAATACTTTTTTCAATGAAAAAAATAAAATAAAAAATGGAAATTCAATTAATTAATAGTTTTGAATTTTTAGAAAACATATATTATGTTGTTGTTTTTTAAGAGCAATATTCATTTTTATTACACTTAAAGAAAATATATTATTCATTCTTTTGAAGAAAGAAACATTACCCCCAAAAAGGATTTTATTTGTTTTCAGCGTTTTGTCAGAATTATTTTCATCACTCTTTTTTTTAAAAATTAGAGCTATTATTTAACACTGATTAATATGTAGCTCATTATTGTTATGGGTCATTCCGTGTCAAACAACCCCCCCAAAAAAAATCCCGACTTTCTCAGATTTTTATGAAACTTGGTATACTTGTTGACTGAGATTTTATGCCAATCAGACAAGTGGTATAGGACTCCTGAATTTTGAGATTTTTGGCAAAAATGGGCGTGACCACCAACATTTGAACCCTCATATCTCAGCAACTATTGGGCCAATCTTCATAAAATTGGTATTGTTAAAAAGTCAATATGACAAGGATTCCAAATCTGCCATTGTTGTTCAGTTTGGAAAATATTGGAGTACATTGACCTATTGACCTTTGCTATGACCGTGTGGATCACATGACCTTGAGATGACCTTTATTGAAATTTAATCTCCCACATGTTAACTAAAACATATAAAAGTTTCCTGGGTGTAATATTTTTTGTTTAGCCACAATATGGATTTAAAAAATGCACATACATGAAAATAACACCTTTTCAGCCATTAACATCTAATTAACTAAAACCTGAATGATCAATTTTGGATGCTAGGAATCACCATCTTTCTTGAAAAGGCAGTATGACAAGGATTCCAAATCTGCCATTTTTGTTCAGTTTGGAAAATATTGGGGTACATTGACCTTTTGACCTTTGTTATGACCTTGAATTTGACCGTGTGGATCACGTGACCTTGAGATGACCTTTATTGAAATTTAATCTCCCACATGTTAACTAAAACATATAAAAGTTTCCTGGGTGTAATGTTTTTTGTTTAGCCATTATAAAGATTTAAAAAATGCACATCCATGAAAATATTATATAGATTTTAAAAATGCACATCCATGAAAATAACACCTTTTCTGCCATTAACATCTGATAAACTAAAACCTGAATGATCAGTTCTAGATGCTAGGAATCACCATCTCACTTCATCACTGAGTAAGACATTGTAGGCCTACGTGTATGCATAAAGTTCACATAAATTTGAGAGAACTAGGTGTTTCTGATGTTTAACCTTCTCACCATCTTTGTATTGAATGCTCACTGTATCCTTCATTCCCGGACACATTCTGCTGTTCTCATCACTTTCATAAAATTGGACTATTTCCTCCTTCAGTTCATTTGATAGAACTTTCACCTGTTTCTTATCACAGAGGGATAGAACCTCTTTCTCTTTCTTCACTGGACGGCTTTTTTCACAAGGTAATTCGTTGTTTTAAATTCATTCATTGTCCTTTCAGTGGTAAAGTGTGACAAAGTCATGATTTGCGTACCCTGTGGGTAGCATTTGGACTTGTTGAATTTCTGTTTTAACTCCTCCAACATGTTCCTAAAAAAATGATTTTGTGATGAGTCAAGGTCACTTTCAGGAGAATGACTGTTTTAATGTTACTGTAGCTGATGCTAGTTTTTTCTGTCCTTTCATTCATTTACTGGAACATGCTAGTGAATGGAGTTTAACAGGAGTTTTGCCGAAACTTCAAATCAAAGTCCTTTTCTGGGGAAACAACAACTGGCGGTTTGTCTGACAAGTTATCATCAAATTCTTCCATAGTAATACCACCCATACTAAAGCCATCCTCTGCAGAGGTTTCGACCTTTGATTTCTGTAAACTAATCAAACAGTCACTGCACAACTTGTCTCCTGGCACTAGTGTCTTTGGATTTACTAAGCATTTGTAAGTGCCCATGCTGAAAATTCTTAAAGATCTAGTGCATGCTTTCTTAGGATGGCAATTAAGGGGATCACAACACTTTTTCCGCAATGCTGAAAACTTGATTAAAAGTTCTTGTTCACGATGTGAACAGATACTCTTGATGTCCCGTGTTTTGATCCCACTTCGAAGGAAGAATTCAACTTCCTCGGTTTTCCCATACACTTCGCAACAGCTCCTTTTTGGTATGATGGTATTGATAACACACATTTTCAGGAGAGTAAAAGCTGCAGTTAGGCCTGGAAGAAATAAGGATTTTCAGTATTGCCAGCTCCCTCAATTCAATAGAACAAGGTCAGTGCTTTCCTAAATATCAAAGCAAACCCTAAAACCCTTTCAGTAAAGTTAAGCAGGTCATAAAATGGCAGCAGAGTACATGTGTCATGGGCATTCAAGTATAAATCACAGTTTATCAAGGTGAAGGTAGACCTTGTTCATACTCTGTGCCGAAGACTGGGTGTACAAATACGTTATGCAGTACATCACTTGATGAAGTCTGATTTCGGACTGGATTGTACTGTTGTTGACTGAAACCTTGTTCAAAACCATTGGCAAGGCCACATGACATGATAAAATGACTTAATAGGTTTTATGAAGAGAACATAAGAAAAACATATCAACAACTGATATTATGTCCTACACCCAGGAAACTTTTATATGTTTTAGTTAACATGTGGGAGATTAAATTTCAATAAAGGTCATCTCAAGGTCACACGGTCAAATTCAAGGTCATAACAAAGTTCAAAAGGTCAATGTACCCAAAAATTTCTAATAGTTCCACTAAAATGAATTCACCATTTCTAGACATTGCCTTTGTTATGTATCTTCAAACAACTTATTATGCAAATAATTGAGATTTATTATTTTCTATTCTCATTTGAAAGTGCATACAAATATAAAAAAAAGAATATAGGAAAAAAAAGTCGCAGAAAAAAGAAATCCAGGGGTCATTCTGTGTCAAATCACCCCAAATCATTTATGTGCATTTTTTAAATCTATATTGTGGCTAAACAAAAAATATTACACCCAGGAAACTTTTATATGTTTTAGTTAACATGTGGGAGATTAAATTTCAATAAAGGTCATCTCAAGGTCACGTGATCCACACGTTCAATTTCACGGTCATAGCAAAGGTCAATAGGTCAATGTACTCCAATATTTTCCAAACTGAACAATAATGGCAGATTTGGAATCCTTGTCATACTGCCTTTTCAACAATACCAATTTTATGAAGATTGGCCCAGTAGTTCATGAGATATGAGGGTTCAAAGGTTGGTGGTCACGCCCATTTTTGCCATATCTCCCACACCACTTGTCTGATTGGCATACAATTTCAGATTTGGTGATCTGAGACGGTCGGGTTTAACCCACTGGAAGATTTGTCACGGAATGACCCTTATGATACTGATTATTGACATTAAAAAATCTAATAATCTTTGGTATTTGTCTCTGGGATTTATCTAAAAGATATATATTTCAGATTTACCAAGAAGCAAAGAAATTTGGAAAAGTATACAATATTCGAGTTGTATGTGCTTATGGTGGAGGAAGCATGTGGGAGCAGACAAAATCTTGTCAAGAAGGGGCTGAGATCATTGTTGCTACACCAGTAAGTTTAAGAATTTTTGTTTCTAGTGCTTGTTGGTGCTTTCAGCCGAAGTAATTTGATTAGTATTATTTCACTGTAAATGATGAAAGTTTTTTTTTTTTATGTACATGTATATTTTTCTTTTTTTCACAATTAAAAGTTTTTTAAATTTTGTATTTAATACTGTATATCTGTCATTTTTATAATAGGGTCGACTGATAGACTTGGTGAAAAAAAAGGCCACAAATCTTCATAGAGTTACCTATCTTGTTTTTGATGAAGCAGATAGGATGTTTGACATGGGTTTTGGTAAGTGGCTAATACCAGAAAAAAGTACTTTTCATAGTGGTGTTCAAAGTCATTCATAAATGTTATTAATGAAATAGCTATACATTTTAGAGAATTATATTATATAAAAAAATAAAAAATTCCCTATTGTAGATAAAGAAATATTATGAACACTTTTTAAATTTTTTTTCCAGAGCCACAAGTTCGATCCATTGCCAATCATGTAAGACCAACTAGACAAAGTAAGTTGACATATATTTCCTTTAACTGTTAACAGATGTAGCTCGGCAGTGTTTGGGGTGTCATCAGATCAATTGTTCTTAACAGCCTCAAATAGCTATTTCTCATTCCAACCACTTCTGAATAGGTGGTGTAACAAACCATGTTATGTACTCACCTATCTGTGAGATGGTGCTTTTAATACTTTGATGCTAATGGAAAAGTGTACAGAATAAATGCCATATAACTGTAATAGGGATCAAACTTAACTGGCAGTGGTATCTGAAGTGAAATGGACCGATTTGTTAGGAGCAATCATTTAAACTTGAAAATAATTTTGATAATTAATTCATTGCAGGCATAACACAGATGTTCATCAATTATTGTACTATATATGTCAGTCATGTTTTTCGTTTTTTTAGATTCTTCTTGTTAATACTTTTCCTTTCAGAACAAAAGAAATAAATTATTTTACTAATAACAATAAATATATGTAAATAATTCATAAACAAAAATTTTAAAAATAATATACAATTAAATTTGTGTTTCTTTTCAATCAAACTATAAAATATTTAGTTTATTTCCTCTATTATTATTTTTTTAATTTAATTTTTTAATTTTGGTTTTGGTTTTCTTTTGGTGTTTGGAATTTGTTTTGACTTTTTAATATATATTTTTAATTGTATTTTATTGTACATCCTATAATATAAGCATATGTCACTTATGTGCAGCATTGTTCCTTTTGTGTGCATGCATGCATCTGGAATTGAGCCAGATTTTCTGGCAAATCTAAACCTCCCTGGGCTACAGGAAAAATAAAATATGTTAAGAATATAATTAAATATAATATTTCATTCCTTCTAAATTACTTTAAAATGTCATCATTTGCCTTATATTAACATAAGTTTTGGTAATCATTCAAATAACTGAGACCTGAGTGTTTTTTAATGATAAACAAATGTTAAATGAGTTATAATTCTTTTTAAAAGAAAAAATCTTTAATTTTGTTTATATTGCATAGTACTGTAAATTATTTTATAACATTTTTGATATGTATGATTAAATTATTTAAAACTTATTGTTCCGGTTCTATTTTTAGCTATGCTTTTTAGTGCTACATTTCGAAAGAGAATTGAAAAACTTGCACGTGACATTCTTGCTGATCCCATTAGAATTGTGCAAGGAGAAGTTGGTGAAGTGAGTAATAACAGATTCATTTGGTTAATTTAATGTTCCATCTCTTTCATTCATTGATTTTTCCACATACATTTAAATTTGAAAGTAAATACACAAAGCATTAATGAAATGCACATAGTAATAAATATCAGACTTTATTTATCAAATATAGTAATTAAGTATTCAAATAGATGCAAAAATTAAAAACATGTATCTCATTTGAATAGAAAATTTCTCATATATTTAGTGGTAGTGTTATTAAATTAATTAGTTGATTTTAGTATTTATATTTTCATAGGCTAATGAAGATGTCAAACAGTTTATAGAAGTTTTGCCACCAGGCCCAGCTAAATGGACTTGGTTAATTAAAAGACTTGTCCAGTTTACATCAAGTATGTTTTTAATTATAAACTACAACAAATATTGTTTTAATTATATCCTGTTTAATTTAAATAATGAATATTTTTTTTAACCCCCATGTTCATAGGAAAGTGTTCGAATAAATTATTTGTTTACATGTTCACAATACATATTGTTTTTACATGCAATTTGTTTCAACTGACTGTGTCTTTTTTCTTCTTTTTTATGCACTTTTGGTAACATCCTTATCTACTCTAATAAATAAATGTCCATAGATTAATCCATTACTACATAAACACAATGCTTGTGTCGAGTACAAAACAATACATCATTCAGAACAAATTATTTATCTTCTTGACCCATGATCCTTTCTGTTGATTTGATTTCTAAATATGGTGAGGGATGTAGCTCAAAGTGAGTGGACCTATTGAGCTACTTCTCATTCCATTTGATGTGTCATAACTGAAAGGGCATGGTATGTAATACCTTGTATATGTGATGGTGCACATTAAAGATATATTTTATAACTGAACTTTTAAAAAAAATGTATTGTTAACTTAATTATCAGCTAAGATTGGTCAATAAAAATTAATAATTGGTAATTTAGAATTATGCATAATATATTTGGACTATTTTTTAATATTATTAATAGTTTAAAATATTTTAATAGTACATTTGTTTTTTTTCCAAGTGGGCAGTGTTTTGATTTTTGTTACAAGAAAATTAAACAGTGAAGAATTAGCAGCCAATCTCAGAGCTAGAGACTTTGAAGGTAAAGTTTCAATAATATATATTGTTTATAGTTAGTCACCTTAATATAAATTACCTATTTTTTTAAACAATACAGTTAATATTCATTTTGTCAAAGGACATCACAGTTCATAGGTTTAGCAATGTAATACTATTTACTAACACAAGGAAAAGAACTTGAACATCATTATATTAGGTATCAGGCCATTTTGTGCAATTTTGCCAGTTGGTAAAAGAAACTTAATGAAGTTTAAACTTATTACATAATCACAGTAGTTTATAAAATTAGTTTTTATAAAAAAATAATAATAATTAAAAAAATATTATATAAAATATGTGTGTGGGACATAAATAAATTACACTGATTAAAAAAACGAAACAATATAATATTTAAGGTTCTTAATTAAATTCAAATTAACTATTGATGTATAGTTTGTATGTTGCAATTTCAAACAGGCTAATTCAGAATTTGTTTGAACTTTGTCTGCAGGAAATACTCCTGAAACAGATGCATAAGAATATTTGTACAGATTTTAAATTTTAATAAATTTCATGAACCTATACTGATCAAGGAAACTGAGATGTTAACAATTGTCATTGAAATTTAAAAAAAGAAAAAAAGACAAAAAAAGACAAAGTATCATATTCAGCATGCTTTCATTCTCTGATGACAAACTGAAATATTATCTCTGCAGAGTGCATAATACTGCAGTATTGATCTGAATAAGGAATAACATCTTCCTTAGTATATTTTGTGTGTTAACTTATACTGATGCAAATTTAGTATTTGAGAACTAAAATCCATTATTTGTGATAGTAAGCAGAGCTACTTAGTACATTATCTTTTCTTTTCCCTTGAAGTTGGATCTAAAATCCAAAACATGTAGGTATTTTTAAATTTTTATTAAGGCTGTATTTTATTCACAATATCAGGTGGATTGAACTTTTAAATGTGCTTTAAACACATACTAGTTTCTGTACAACAGACAGTAATCATTATGTATTAAATATTTGTAAATTCTATTTTTAAGTGGGGTTATTACATGGAGATATGGATCAAACAGAGAGAAATAATGTCATATCTGCTTTTAGAAAGAAAGAAATGCCAGTCTTGGTGGCTACAGATGTTGCAGGTTTGTATCTCTTCTATCAAAGTCAATTCAGCTGAATTGTAATGATATATTTGCATTATTAATTAAATAAAGAAGAAATAATTCAAAGATATTTTGAATACTTCTGCTTTCTTGGATTTAATTTTTAAAAATGTTTTAATTGTTCTTTTTTTATGTTACCAGCTTTATAATCGGGTAATAAATGACAATAAAAGATTACTGCTATAAAACCTCTAGTCACCATCAGTTACTTTGTAGAATTATTGGCATTATCATTTGTAATAATTACAGTCTGCTTATACATCCTGAACATTTCTTTTCTTCCTGCAGTAAATTCTCTGTATGTGAAAAAATAAGGATATGGACACAAGGCCCCCCAGGACAAAAACAAAACAAAACAAGTTAGGACAAAAGCCCTAGGTGAAAAAACTATATTTGCTCTCTGTGAACAAAAATCACCCTCTGCTCAAAAAAAGAAAAGGCCATCAATTATTTAATATTATCCCTCATAACTTATTATCAAAATCATGGAATTTATGTAATTATTTCTTCAAGTAAACTGGATGTGATCAAGTTTTAATAAATAATGAACTTTAAAAGTAATCTATCTAATCAGCATGTGAGTAATGCAGGAAACCTTAGAAAATATGAAATGTTTTGTCATGAAGCCATAGTTTCCAATGACATCTGGAGTTTTCTTCAGTTTTTGACATTATTTTTGGAAATTATATTCAATTTTCAAAACACTGAAATTCCTAAAATGTACTAATGTATGTTATCTCATTTCATGTCATGTGACGGTATTCTTTGATATAAATTCTCTCTTCAAATTGTATTCTTCATTTTAATTGTGATTATTTCATAATAAACAATTATGATGATCAAATAAACTGATAATCATGCCATTATGCTGATTTTTATACAAATATGTAGTATATATGCTTTAATAAAGTGGTTGTTTGCAAATCTAATATACATGTCATTTGGGGGCTTTTATCCTATTGTTTTTTCACTGGTGTGCTTTTGTCCTACGTTGATTTTTCACTGGGAATGCTTATGTTCTACATTTGAAAAAATAGTTATGGTTGGCCTAATATACTGTTCTTCAGTCACCTACAAAAAAAAAAAAAAAAAAAAAAAAAAAAATTCACTTGCTGATCTCCAAGAGTTTTTATTTATTATTTATTATTTTGATTTGTTTGTAGCAAGAGGTCTTGATATTCCCCACATACACACTGTCATCAATTATGATGTTGCAAGAGACATTGACACACACACACACAGGATAGGAAGAACAGGCCGAGCTGGTAATTGTTTATATTAATTTAATTTAAATTCCAGTAAACAGTCATGAAAAAATACATTGTAGGTAAATAAGCAAAAAATTAAAATTCATTTTATTACTGTATGACAGTTTGTGGTACCATGCAAGTCTGTGAAATTTATTCATCAGATACATGCAACATTCATAAAAATATATATATAGATAATTATATTACATTTAAAATCCTCAAATGAGTATAAACATTATTGTTGATACACATATTTATGAAAATATCTGATGTGATTTATAGTCAACTTAATATTCTCAATAAAATTCAATATATTACATTTTGCTTTATAATTAAATATGTATGTCAATATTTCATACTTCTTGTATCCACTGACAAAGATCTTTTTCATGTTCACAGGTCAGACTGGTTATGCTTATACATTAATAACTGAAAGAGACAAAGAGTTTGCTCCACATTTAGTCCGCAATCTTGAAGGAGCTAATCAGAATGTCCCTAATGAACTCATGGAATTAGCTAATCAGGTACTGACTTGTTACCCGAATTTTAAATTTTGATAATTCTCTTTATATATTTATTTCAGCTGATTATGAAGTTACACAAATAAAAACAAATCCACAAAATTATAATAAAAATAAAATGAAAATAATGGGATTGGATTTGAGGAACTGGTAAACTGTTAGCTATATGAAAATTCTTTTTATATTTTTATTTCAGCTGGGTATGATTAAAAAAAAAAAAAAAAAAAAAAAAAAACATTTTTTTTTTTTTTTTTAACATTTAGAAAATTAGAATATTAAAACAAAAATAATGGGATTTGATTAATGTTAAAAGGATTATATAAATGTGAAAACTCTTGTATATTTTAATTAAAATGTTTTAGAAATTTCATGTCCTGCTTGATAAAACAAAATTTAATTATAATTAGTATAGATAATTTTTATTATTATTAATATTATTATTATTTTTTTGATATTGGTATAAAGTTTAATCAGTATATTTTTATGTGCATTTTAACATTATTCCATTTTCAAATTAACAGACTTTAGTAAAATGCTGTTTATTTCATTTGATGGCAGTCATTTGTAGGCAGTGGCCTTTTTAGGTTTGTGGGTTTAAAGGCACATATATTTGTAAGACCAGCAGACAGAAAATAAATCACATCTAATTTTCCTTATGGATAATCTGTCAAGATGTAATTAAGTATTACATATCCAATCAAATCAGTATAATAAATTTTAGCTAGATTGTCATGATTTTACATAGCTGTTTATAAAGGTCATAATCTCAAATTGTTCTGTTTCTTGAAAATTAAAAATTTTTGGTTTAATTATCACTTTTATGAGTTCACGTAACAGCTGAAACATATTAAAAATGGTGGTTTTAATAATGTTACATATTGACATGTAAAATGAAAAAAACACATAATGATATAAAAACTGTAGGAAATACAAAAAAAATAAATAAATAAATAAAAAGAACCAACAAAGAAAAAAATTAACAAAATTAAAAATTAAAAAAAAAAAAAAAACCAGAACAAAAACCTAAGAAAAAAAAAAAAATATATTTTTAAATATTAAGCAATAATCATATATTACAAGGGGCTGAAGAACAGAGTAGATCAAATAATAACAAAGGAATTATTAATATTTGTGTTTATATTTTATACTGTCATTGTTACATTTCACTGATTTTAGATAGCTATTTAAATTGTTTTTAAAAATGTTTTTAATAGTAATTTTAAAAATATATATTTATTTTATATGGATTAAATTAAATCATGTTTTGTATGTATTATAAAGTTATAATCTTTTTTTTTTTTTGGACTATATTGACTGTTACAACTATAATGCATGTATTATTTTCAGTGCAATTGGTTTAATAGTACCAGATTTAAGAAGGGAAGAGGAAAACAAATAACAAGTGGAGGTAAAGGTCTTGGTATGAAGGAGAGGCCTGGTTTAGGATCTGAAAATGTAAGTTTTCTTATAAATCTGGGGACTGGACAAGTTATACATTCCTTGACTTACAAGGTTAATTCGTTCTGTGGCCAAGCTTACAACTCGATTTGCTCTTGTATCAAATCAATTTTCCCAACTGAAATTAATTGAAATACCTTTAATCAGTTCCAGCCTCCTGAAAAACACCTCATGTTTTTGTAACGTCTTTTTAAATAAGAAAAATGTATTTATAAATAACAAATGTTGTATTTAAAAACAAAATAAAAGAGAATGTAAAGAAATAAATTGGTTTTGTAAAGTGTATATATCTTGGAGATCAGTCATTATTTTAACACCTGGAGTTACACCCTTTATCAACTCCTTCTGCTTCAGTATTGTACTGTTTAACCAAATCAATGTTATTTTTCAATGTATTTTTTATATTTGAAGTAAAGATTTAGCCTATATCCAGAAATCCAGACCACCTCTAGTCCCAAGCTTGTCGGATAAGTTATTTAACCTATTCTAAGAAATTATTAGATCATAAATTCATTTCCTTTTCAGAGTACAAAATTACAAGAGTCCACCAGTTACAGCAGTTTTCGACCTCCAATTGGTATGAGTACTCACAGTGAACGTATGTTTAATATGAAGCAAGCATTTGCTGTAAGTATTTAAAGTACTGTTCAGTGGTTTTTAAGAACAGGATCTAAAAATGCAGTTGTATTATGTGTATGTGTGTTTATTACACACATATTACACATTTTGAAACACCTTTTATTTTGTTATTAGGTACAGATAAACTACTATGAAATGATTATTAATGTTCAGATTGTTAGATAATTATTGACTGAATAGGGAATTTATTTTTGATGTACTGTTTTGTTGTAATTTTAAGTCTTTATATAAGCTAATTACCAGATTTCAGTTTACCTACAATAGATTTTCAATTAACATCAAATTCATGATTATTTTATCTTCTTTTTTTTTTTTTTTCAGGCACAGTTTAAGTCAAATTTTGTAGCATCAACAGAGGAAGGACCAGTTAAAAAAGTGGGTGTGGAATTGCCACAGTCAGAAGCTAAACGTAGAAAAAAAAGTAGATGGGACTGAACATTTAAGAAAAAAAAAGAAATAAAATCTTCAGTTGTTGAAATTGGTGAAACCAGTAAGCCAGCAAAATTGCACAGTAGCAAAATTACACACTATCCTGAAGTATAAAACAAATTTACCTGGATAAACAGTGCCATTTCAAAGATTTTTTATTACACTAGTAACATTACTTACATCAGCAAGTAACTGTCAGTTTAAATCATGCAAGTTTATCATTTAACATTTCTTGTATTTTTTTTTTTTAAACATTTTGTTATGGGTTATCCATGATAATTTATAATTTGAGGCTCATTTTACCCATATAACATTTGTGTTTTATACAATTATTGGAAAGAAATTGTCAAATACTCTTGGTTATCTTCGAGTTACTTTTGGCATGGCCATGGGCCTATTTTTGTTATAGTATTCAGTAATGATTATGACAGACTGATTCATTACTGATCCAGTTGTTAATATAATACTAATATAACATTTCTTTTATGCTCAGCATATGATACCTTACTGTTACTGTTAAATTAAACATTTCTTAGGCAGAATTATTTATTTGGTCTCTTTAAGGACATAACCTGTATGGTGCATTTTGAGGGGTGGGGAGGTTGTGTGTGTGTGTTTGCATGTGGTTGTCCTTAATATGCTGTCTTGATTGATTATAGTGAAATGATGATAAATGAGAAGTTATCTGTGGTCGACAGCAGTAAACTTGTTTTTCTGTTACATCAGCAAATATACAAGAAAAGTTAATGTGTACCACTGATGGTGTGAATAAATGATCTAATACTTTTCTTTGTGCATTCAAGTTATTAGATTATTTCAGGGCAACCATGACAAAGCACAACAATAAAACAATAGTGTTACAAAACATTAGAACACTGCCATTTTACACCTTGACTACTGAAGTTTTGTTGTTGTTGTTTTAGAGATAATTGACTTGTAATAGAAGAAAACTGGATAAATAACATTTAATGAGACTGAAAATTAAAATACCAAAATTTTCTGTTGGCTTCAGTAATAATAATGTAATGGCAGATTAGTTGAGCATTTTATTAACTATTTTAAAAAGAAATAATATACCAGTTTTAGCTACGCATTTTTGATATAACTTTCTTGCTTGTAGTTATTGAACAGATCTTACCAATTTTATTTAATCCAAATCATAAAACATCTACTACAAATAAAAACTTTATTAATTTTATGCATTTCTTTTTTAATGAAGTATTGTTACAACATATTCATGAAAATGGTTACTGATACTGTCAACAGTAAAAGATGTTTATGACTAGATGGGACTCTTACAGTAGGCTTTTAAAAGCTACCACATGGTTTTTAGACTGATGAATTAGAACTCTATCTTAAGGTATTATATTTGTACACAAATATTAAAATTTCAGTAAGCTATAACAGGCTTTCCCAAGATCCTTCAATTTTGCCCAAATTTGAAAAGATTTTCAGCTCAGAAAACATTTACACTTTAGTCATTAAGTTTGACTTTAATTTTCATGCTTAAGGAAAACAAAATTATAAAATGGTGAGTGTTAAAAACTGAATTTATTCTTTCAAGGTGTTTATTTTAAAAATTAAATTTTTAAACTCTGCTAGAGACCTTTGTCCCATTCAACAGCTTCATAGGACCCAGAAGTTTGGGTTTTATTATAACATAATGTAATGAAATAAGAAAGTTAATTTCTATGTTCATTAAGGACAACTGTGTTGTATTTGCTTTATCTTATGATTGTTCAAGTTTACCATTCTGATTATTATCTTTTAGAACCTACCTATACTTGTAGCAGTATGTAACTTCTGGATATTTCTGGAATACATGTTACGTTAGTAGCTGAAAAAGCCATTAAATTCATTAATTTATTAAGACATCAAACTAAATAACATTTTCATTATTACCACAACCTATGTAAAACAGAGACAAATGTTTTCATGCTGATTAGAATGCAAACAAATCATTCCAAGGCAATCATTCAGAACAGAAGCAAACTTTACATTAAATCTGATCTGTTTCCATTGAATTTCTCTTCTAAAATAAATTTTAATTACAACAACAAAAGAGAAAGAAAAGAAATGAAACCTATTTAAATTATTCTGAGAATAATTATCCTATAAAATAACAAAAATGTTTATCTCCAAAATAACTCAAGTGGAAAATGAAAATTTCTCTGTAAATTATAAACATATCAAAATGACAAGAATAATGGAAATTATGGTAGCAAGTAATATTGTGTGCTATATATGCTACTGTCAAATTAAAGTAAGTATTTAAACACCAAATGCTATTACTTCTGAAATGGCAGTAGGTTATCTAAACCAGTGAATGTGAATGTGTGAAGAGTACATTAATAGGTCTGCTTGCAGTATGTTATGTAAAAATTTTCAGACATAAATGAATAAAAAATATCTATTGTATTGAGCTTATTTTATCCTACTGAACACGACTTTACATAAATATCGAGTCTTGTTTTGCATTATTCTTTTTAGGAGACAACTATAAATCATTTAAATACAAGTATGAGAAGTAGGCAATGTTTGGTAGGGTAAGACCAGTGACCAGTGAGGACAACAGATTAACACTGTGATTATTCAGTAACTGACATCCACTGATATGTTCCACATCTGGACCTGGATGTTCCACGACGCAGTGACGATTTTTGTTATAACCTGAAAATAATTTTTTATTTAGTAAACATTTAACTATAATTTAAAGATTTTAAAGGCTAAAGAGAATTTTGCATTGTAATTTTTTTTTCATTTTTAAAGACCTACAATCATGAAAAATACATTTGTCTGTTATTTAGTACCAACATATCAAAATTTACTTGATGGTTGGTTTTTATTATAGTGACAATCCATCTCACTTTTTGACCTGCCTTGGTTTTAAATCATCCTTAGGCTAAGTGTTACATAATTATGTGTGATGTCATATTTTTGATACAAAGCTCTTAGTGATGATCACAGAGGGATGCTGATGTCTATTGGCAATACATCACATAATGGGAGCCAAACAGATCACTTTTGGTTTAAATATGCAAACTATCATATAATCCTCAAAACGGCATTTCCAGGTTGGTGCTCCCAGTTTATGTGCAATGAGGGAAGTGAGTATGAACATATAAATTTTCTGTTAAAGAAATATATTAATTGACAAAATCTACTATCTCAGAAACTAAGATCAATTCAGAATTTGTCTTACCAACCACCAACATTTTGTGAGTAGTTTTTTGACATTTCATTCACTTCTTTAATACCATTAATGGCTGTTTGGATTGATGGATTGCCTCTAGCACATTCTGCCTTAACACATTTCCTTCCTCTTTTTCATCAGCATTTGAATGTAAAGACAATTAAGTTATCCAATGGCCTGAAACTAGCATCCATTGAAAGGGAACAGTTTTTAGAACTGCATGCAACTGCCATGTTAATCTATTCAGACCAAGTGTGGTGCATTCATCTGATGACATGGGTAAAACAAGCCAGGATGATTTAAGCATATTTTTTAAAATGACTATATAAATATATCCAAAAAAAAAACCCTGTGACTTGACTGTAGCTCTATAACCAGAATGTGGTTTTTAAATAAATTAATTAATATTACCGCATTTTATTAACATTTTCCCATAACAAAAAAAACAAAACAAAAATTACTTTTCTAAATGCTAAGAGCAAACAAAATAAGAAAAATGAAGTAATAATAAAGAAAAAAAAAAGAAGAATGAGTAATAACATTAAGTAAAAAAATGATCATTTGATATTATCAGGATACCTGAATACTGACATGTTGCTCCTAAGAATGAATCAATCATGGTTCCAAGAAGACCCCCTGCTCCTCCGAGAATAACAATGGGCCATTGTACAGGACTTTCTTCTAGGGCCAATTGTGGCACACATAACAATAAAGTAACATAATAAGAAAGTCCCACAAGAATCCCTGCAAAAATGCTACTAAGTGTTCCAATTATTGATACACCACCATTTGTTCCTAAAAAAATTACACAAAGTTATTCTTTCATACTATTTGAAAAGGAAATTCTATCTTTTTTAAAATTATTTAATTACTATATGTGTAACATGTAAATTTTTAAAATGTATTAATTACATCTTTAATCCTAAATGAAGTTGGCCAAGTTCTTACAAATTGCTTAAATTTCCTAATACACGTTCAAGTGATGTACATTTGTGTCATGTTTTCACAAAATGAGTCACAAAAAAAAAAAAATAATAATAAAAAATGAGTTATAGAACCACTTAAAATAGCAGCATTTCTGCTTTCTTATGATGTATTATAATAGAAGATCCATCAATACTAAGGTAATTATGGCATGATAAAAGCACTGAGGGTAGAAACCTTAAAATGCAGAAAATGGCTTTCAGAGTATTCAGTTTATTTGTGGGTATTTACTGTAGTTAAATATGGACAGATCTTGATTTAATTTGGCCAACTTAAAGATATCAACATTGTTATGATATTCTTCTAATATGAATACAATACCTTTATTAGAAAAATAATGAAGATGGTTTAAATATTGTTAAGAATGTTCAAGAACCTGTACAACCATTATTCTTTGGGTTGCATGACTTAAAAGGAAAAATATGTTACTCTGATAGAGCTGATTAAATGGGCTTATCTAACAGCTTAAAGATAATGAAATTATTCTGAGTGTTTCTATAATAAAAATAACTGGTAATGTAATTCCCATGTTTGGAAAAAAGGCTCAAACCTGCACAGTATACATGAATTCAGATACACTAAATTTGGAGTGATTATGGCATAGAAACAAAATGAAAGTAAAAATCAAGAATAAAATTAATTAAGAATAGGAAAAACAAAAAAGTCATATCTTAACACAACTTTATCTACTTATGTAAGTATGAACATTTTTGAGGCTGGGAATCATTGTTTTTCCACTGAACAGCAACAGTAAATTTAATTTTATATATAAATGAATATTTTCTCTTCTAAGCAATAATAAAAACAAACTATCGATCTAAGTAAATAATATATTTTTACTTATTTCTTTTTTCCAGAGCCTCACTTACTGCATACAGGTGATAAGGAAGACTGACAAATCCTGCCTTGTTTCCTACCCTATTCCAGTGCTGTAACAGGTGCATTCCTATGTTTGGAAGTTGTTTTCCATAAAGTTGAAATAATTTTCATCTGTCTCTTAGTTAGTTAATCATCTTCATCCTCATCCATCTCACTGTCAAATGCTCCAAAGAATATTCTTCAATCAAACAGTTAAACTGTGCACAATTACATTCAATATTCTATCAATATTCAGTGCTATTGTTATAACTGTATCTTTCTTTTTCTTTTATCTAGGTCAGCTGCCAAGCAATGTGCATGCATTTATTTATAGGTTTATTAAATGATCTTTTACTGAACCCTGAGATCAACAACAAATGGCATGACTTTGTCATTGCTTCCATGTGATAAAAATAGCTTACACTGCTGAACATTACAGGGGATGTGTTCTAAGCAATCTAAGAGGTTGAAAAGCACAGATTTTAACATATTAACATTCATGCCCATATATGTAATGATGATGTTTCAAGCTTTCTAGTGAGGCTTGATTTGTCAGGGATTGTCTCAAGTTTAAAAGCATGCAAAACTGCCTTTTTCTGCATAATAATAATGCAGGGAAAAAATAAACATTATATTGATGCACCAAGAATAGGAATGTATAACAGATAGATAAAAAAAATAGAGGGAAAATCTCAAAACTGATTCATTTGCCAATTTTGACATGAAAAACCAAGCATTTCTCAAAATATTTTTGGCCAACTTCTACTAATTTTGAGAAAATATGACATTTGTTTATACATCTTTTTTTTTTTTTAAGTTTAATACAAATAATTAAATTTAGTTTTGATTTGTAATGAAGCAATGTTCTTTTAGATATTTTTAAATAATAACTAGTTCAAATTTAATAATTTTAACTTTTGAAAATGCTGACAACAATGTTACCTCGAGGAACCTTTTGGAATGTTGTTATAAGCCATGGATCTCCAGAGCCAACCACTGAGCCAATCTCAGATGAAAATGTGTCCCCACAACAACATGCCAATGAACCCAGCACTGCAACAGAAAACCAAGACGACAGGTAGTATGCCTGGAAATCAATGGGTTTCTCTACACAACCAGTTTCAAGTATGTACAATAGTGCAAATTGTGTAGCTATTCCTCCATTACACACCACTTGCATCCAGTTCCTCTGTCCTCCTGTAATAACAATGACATTCATTATCATAACTAATAATAATAAATAATATTTTTCTTAATTATGGTAATTTTATAGAAGTCATATTTTTGTATCTGCATATAGCTGAAAAAAGTTACTGCCCATCTTCATATATTATGTCTATAATGTCACAATTTGCTCATTTTTGCACTATCATTATATATTTTAAATATAATTTGGTTATCTTGAAGTTTACTCTACCCTTTATTAGCACAGGTTTGTCAAATTTGTCAAATGAACTAATATTTTTCAACAGTAACAAAAGCAGTTATCACAATGACAAATAGGTTAAGGTGAGGTAATTCTGGTTACCAGGCATTTCTGGCCCCAATGTATATTTTAATTTATAGCCATTATATTGCTCTCTATAGACTACTGGAACATTGTTGATACAAATTGAAACCTCCCCCTAGCTCTCATTAGAACAAAGGATGTAGGTAACCAATCATTTACAATGTGGAGATGTATTATGATTATGACTAATTATCAGTAGGAGACAATGATTACACAGACATAGCAGTAACAAGTAAAACAATTCTGAGGACCAAAATACCAAAATGTTTGGGCCAATCTGGCCCCTTACAAAAATATTTAACATGTTACACATTTCAAAAGTATCAAAGATTGTATTGTTTGTGTATACTGAAGCAGACATAAATATACTACACACTATTAGTCTATTTTGTTGTTTCCTTTTGTCTGTGAAACTGTAGATGAGGTTGAATGGAAAAGGTGGCTAAAATTACCCCACTTTATCCAACATGCGAACAATGTTTCTTGCAACCAAAACTACTGAGTAGTTATCCATTTACAATGGAACACTGTTCAGTCCAATTTGATAATGTAATAATTCCCGCAGAGTTTTAGTCATAGCAAAATCGAGATAACCGATTTTGATTTAATTTCAGAGGTTGGTTTTATGGACATAAATGTTATTTAAAACTGAATGTGTAAATTAAAATGAAATTATAGTGTATTTCTCATAAAATCAACCTTCTTTGAAGTCTTCCATTTGTTTCTTTTTTCTGTAAGACCTGAATTTTGTTACTTTAGATCCAGCCAAAAAGAATGTGAATAAAGATGTACAAAAACACAGATTTCCAAGAGACAAGATAAATCCAACAGCAAGGCCTGCAAAATGAAAGAATTTAAATCTGTTACAGATAAATATCTAATTACATTACTGATATGCAACATCAACAATTACAGTAAGTGTAAAAATCTTACAAATGAATATCTAAATACATTACTGATATGTACTTACTGATATACAACAATTACGGTAAGTGTAAAAACAATCTTACAAATGAATATCTAAATACATTACTGAATACAACAATTACAGTAAGTGTAAAAACAATCTTACAAATGAATATCTAAATACATTGCTGATATGTACTTACTGATATACAACAATTACAGTAAGTGTAAAAACAATCACTTGACAGTTAATGCTAAAACTATCTGGCTGTGTGGACAATAACAAAAAAAAGAAAAAAGTCACAGTAGTTTTCATTTTATTCACGTTTCAGAATATGTATATGTATTGAGACATATGTGAATTGAAATGATGTACTCAAACACACCCTATAGAAAAATGCTACAAACTTTTGTTCAAACTAATATGTTAATTACTGACTTCTCAGTGGCTCACCTATACATATTTAAATTATAATTATCTTTTGAAAAACCTTGATTATAATAAACTGTGGGTGGCTTTTCATCAAATTCCATGTACAAGTTTTATCTCCCTAAGACAACAACTTAAAATAAGTACTAATTTATTTGAATCAATTATCTCATTCTGGTCATGCTATATCAAAATAATTACTGAGAAAAAAAGAAAAGTAAATCTTGAATTTTATGGAATGTCTAGAAAGGAACAGTGATGCTGCTGATGACAAAAGGCAGTCAAGGAGTCAAGGACTGAAGATCACAATATAAAATATCATAATAAAAAATTGAAAGCCCTGATTAAAGATACAGTCTTTTGAAATGTGATGACCTTAACACAATTTATATTTCAATTCTTATAATAAATAGTATCAGTCATTAAGATAACAGGTTAATAAAGCTTGCAAAATCCAATTATCATTTATTATTTTAAAATTAAAATTGAAAGAAAGCAAACATTGAATATAATTATATTTCTTTGGATAGCTGCAAATGTGTAAAAATTAAACTTATAATATTAATTTGATTTAACATCTCCAAATAACAATGACTACATACAAATACAAAAGTACATAAGATATTACATAAATTTAAAAACAAAAACCACATAATACAAACACACCTGTGAATGCTCCACTTTTACACAGACTCCTTCGCTGAAAACCCCACCATGCTATAAACACAGGAACACATGTAGCAAAAAGCCATCGCCATGGAGCTGGTGCTGCATAATCTAGGGAAAAAAAATATGACCTAATTGTGACTAAGTGAGTATATGTACTTTCTTCAACATTTAAAGCTTTTTTTCAGTATTAAAAAAATGATGATGGTTTTGCAAGTATACCTTACTTCATTATTTTATGAGATGTTATAAAATTATAAATTACTGCAGTTTCAGTATTTTTAAATTAGATCATCTCAAAGAAGCAACTGTTCTAAATCGATCAAATTTTGAATGATAATGAAAAACACATCATATATATGAAATTACAAGCATAATTATTGAACTAATTACAGCTTACAAGTTTTAATAATGCAATATGTGGCAGAAAATACTTCATTTAAAAAAAAATAAACTGACAACACTATATAGTTTCACTTCTAAAAGGTAAGTGATACATATTTTGATAGATGCATGACATAGTGCTTGCCAAAGACACTATTTTCTGTATGTATACATACTGCACTATCTCCATCTACATCTATATCCAAATTTGACATATTTTGTGCACCTGTTCATAATTATTCAAACTTTCTAACATTATATACATTAAATGAATATTCCATTGGGTACCAATATCAAAATTATGTTGAAATCTGGACAGAGGTATTTGTCTACGTGAAACTTATTGGCATCTCTTTATCTGGTTATAATGCCAATGAGAAATGTGACATCTGATAAAAATGAAATCAGAAAATAAAAAATTCAATCTGGTAGAAGGCAAATTCAAATAGGATTTGCAACCAAATCTGTCTTTTCATTAGTTCTAATAAACATTACTATCAACCACTAGGACCAACAGTCCTAAAAAATTGATGTTCTAAATTCATGACCAAATTATCCTACAAATATGCAACCTAGATTATTATTTTTTTTTGTCTTTAGCAAAACATATCTGAAACCAAGCTCTTCATATTCATACATCAAATAATATGGACAATCATTAGAAAACAAACTGAAAACCCATCAATTATAATTTTGCACTAAAAATGTTTTGCTATCTTTAGTATGAACATGACAGTTTTTGTTGTAGACATTATAAAGACACTGTACTCTTTTTTCAAGAATATACAGTCAATGAAGATCATTTTAAAGAACCTTTAAAAAATTTGCCATCCTTTTTTTGTGTGTTTATAACAGCATCTATAAAGAAACTATTTTGAACAGCACAAATGGCATGACCATTACAAATAAAGCCAGCTAATATGTGTATGATAATGCTTATTTCAATCATGTTTGAATTTCCAGCATTTTTCAAGTTTATATGAATGTTACAAACTGGAATTGCTTACCTGACACCATTTCTGTTGCAACAAATATGCAAAATAACATGAACAGATTCTGAATCATATTCTGAATGCACAGAACATATTTGCATAATGTAAATTTATACCCAGTGACAGCTTTTCTGACCTAGACAAAACAAATAGCTCCTTTCAATATGTTATTTAGTAAAGGTTAACTTACTTTGATTAAAAATACATTAAATCAAAAATCTATTTCTTTAAATACATCATTGTTTACACTAGTTACGCTACTACATCATTGTTAATAAAATTATTATAAACTCAGATTAACATTTTCTAAATGGTTATATAATTAAACAAACAATATTGCTATTTATTCTGAATTGAGAGATGTCTGCCTCTTCATATGTGTGTGTGTGTGTGTGTATGTGTGTGTGTGTGTGTATTTGTTAAATATACTCTAACTCCATAAAGAACTGTAACTTAACATATATGAAATAAGGGTACATGGTGATGTTGTTTTTTAATAACAGAATTTGAAGTTCTGTTATTTCCATCCTCACAGAATTATCCCACAGCTATCATGTTCACACGGTAATGTCACAAGGACATGAGGAACAATAATGCCTATAAGGGATGGAACACATCATTTACACTCATTAATGGACATCACCATGAATCACTGTGCACACTTGTAGCCAGTTTCAAAGTGATTTTGCACTTGTCAGCTATGATTGCTAACATAAAGTCTACAAGGTGTTTCCGAAAAGGCTGTAAATACTGACTTTGCTCAGAATTTCTAGAGGTGTGCTGAACATTAAGGGATTTCCTTTTTGCAGTATAGAGTATATAACTAAAGCAGATGTTGAATATCAACTGTTTATCTGCATGTACTTATTAAATCTTACTTCATGTGAACTAATTGTGATTGCAATCTATGTTCATTGATATTTCTGATGTACTTTTTTATCTGCATTATATCTAACTCAAAATGCAGATAAGTTTTAACTTGTAAACATTTGCCTTTGCAGCTGATTTATGATAATATCTCATACATACGTATATATAAGAAAATGTGTGCATATATATATATATATATATATATATTGGTAATGTATCTGTTTCATCAATTATCTTGGATTTAGCTTCTTGGCACAAACTGTTGAAGGTTAAGAAGATGTCACCTGGCAGTTTCTCAATATGTATTATTATATGCCCTAAACATGAATTATTGACACTAACAAAAAACAACTTTATGACTTCAAAATGAATTTCCATGGTACTTCTGCCAGACTGATATAGTTTCAGTTGTATGAGGTATATGTTGTTTTTCTGATTTTATTAAAAAATATGTATTTCTTTGTCTTTTCATATGAAGCTATACATGACTAAACTAAAGGATTATCTTAGTTCCTTGACAGTTTCTGACTCAAAAAACAACTGATGGCTTATTCATCACAACCTTTAAGACTTCAAAAGTTTTTTCTTAAAGGAACAATATGAAACAAAAAGATGTTTCGTAGGCACAAAATTTTCTCGGATATCAACATTTACTTTCGTGACAATACACTGAATTTTCTTTTTTCAATGTGTTTTTGCATTTACTTGCAGACAGATTTTATAAAACTTTTAATAATTACTAATGAATTCAGATTTTAACTTGCCTGAAAGCTAAAAAGTTTTAAAAATTTAATAAGCAACAAAACAAAATTGTTGAACTAAAAGTGAGTATTGCAATTGTCAGGGAGGACATGTTTTACCAGGAATGAAATACATAACATCTTCACTTAAAATATAAAATAAGCTATGAAAATTAAAGAATGAGAATGTATTTAATAAATACAAATTAATACATTTTTAAAGCAGGGTCTGTTTTATCTTTATTAATTCACTTAAAATTCTTCAACTACATTTACTGATAATTATTTTCACTAGGAAGTTGTGTTTCTGCTAGTCTTTTATACATTATAATAAATGAAAATGAAAGTTAAAATCAAAAATTAATTTATTGTGGGAGCATCACCCATACACAGCAGCACTCTCATATGAACTGGCATCACAGAAAGTAAAACAAAGTTCTGCCCAATTCAAATTAGTCTGATTCAAAGGTTGCCAGTTTTTTGATTCTCTGGATTTGTGGAAGCTAGAAAAATAGCTTTGTACCTGTACCAGGAAAATTCTGCCAGAGCACTTTAGCTGAAATCAATCATTTTTGTCATTACTTATTAAAATAAATAAATAAATAAATAAATAACAAAAGAGTTTCCATCTGTTTCAAACAAAAATAAAACATATTTAAACGTCTACTCTCTGTTACGAACATGTTTGTGGCCAAAATTATCGATATCTTGGTTACATGCAGCAAATTCGTAGTTACCAGTACTAGTAGTTTCAAAACAGTTACAAATGATTCTGACAGTGACAGTTCATGGCAAAACTACTTTCTGGAAAGTGATATAAATGACGAACCTTTGACTATATACAGTAATCAGTTTGATATTATCAGTTATTTTCATCCCATAGTCACTCACTAAGGTATTGATCAGTATTAAATTTATATATTTTTAATTTGATTAAATCAGTAATTCATAACTGTAAACAAACCTTTGCGAAATGTTTGTAAACCGATCGTTGCCAACCATAAAAAAAAGCTGCTTGGAAGGACAATAATTAAAAATATTACCAACAACATTATAAAATTAAGAATTAACTTTATATTACATCAATCCATTTACAGAAAGTACTAGGATATAGACACTAGTTAATAATTAGACTGTTGGACGGCTATGAAAAACGGTCGGAACTTCCGGTAATGGCAAAGGACACTCAAACTTTCAAAAAGATTACGAATACCTCGTCATCTGGTTGCATTACATTTATACATGGCTGAAGCCGCCGCTCTTAAATATAATAATAATAATAATAATAATAATAATAAACGCAACACAAAAAAAATCTAAAAACTAATCTTTGAAGAACATCGACCGCTCAAATACACAACGTTTAAATCTCCGCTCAAAATACATAATAAACCATCAATCAGTTAAAAGCAATAAAAGTTCGCAAAACGAAACAAAGACTAATTAGTTCTCATAAATTGATTAATGTTTTCAACTTATGTGAATTTCGTGTGTATAGTTACTCTTGCCACGCCGATACTGGTGCTTAACTGTGTTGTAACGAGTTTGCTGATAATTATTACGAATTACTAGATATCCCAAACTTGTGCTAAAATACCTAAAATACTTGCTTTGTTATCTTAAATATATATATATGTATGTATGTATGTATGTAACATTTTGTTATATAAAACATGGCAACGGAATAGCTGGGTATTTCGTTATAAAAGTATGTGACCTTTTTTTTTTAACTGAATAGGTTTCTGAAGTAGACGCATTTTTTTTTTCTTACCGTCGTAATGTTTCTAAACAATGAAACTTCTAGAAGGAATAAAACTTTTATTTTGAATTATGTAATAATTCGTCTGCCCTTTATCGTTGTGAAGTGGGCATGTACCTCAGTTATCATACATCTATGAATGGACTGTTGTTAGTTACAAGTACTAAGATGTGGTTAGAAAATTGGTTCAACCTGATATCAACAGAACCAGATTAAAATTATTTTCGGTTGGGTCATGCCAAGTTAATTTCCTCCAAAGTCTTCTTAATTAACTGGCTAGAAAAATATAATTTTTATACCTGAAATACTATCAACAATAAAACTTTAATTCTGATTGTAGAAAAGATCGATTGATGGCGGTTCATCGGGTAATTCTGTTATATATCACTGTACGTCTTCCTAATTTGTAGTCTCTCTCTCTCTCTCTCTCTCTCTCTCTCTCTCTCTCTCTCTCTCTCTCACACACACACACACACATTTACTCCACATTCCTTATTTCGTCAATGAAACTCAGGATTAACGTCAAACTTGTCAAAGTCTACGCATTCGCCCTCATCTGTTTAGTAATAATTTGAATTAACACACACATACATAATGTGACATATATTTGTAGTAAAATAATTATTTTAAAATAATACATTTATATGTTGCTTTGGAAACAATCTTTCGATAAAAAAAAAAAAAAGTACTATATTTTGCCTTCTTTAAATCGTCTTTCATTGATTAATATATATATATATATATATATATATATATAGTATATATATTAATCATTGAAAGTCGATTTAAAGAAGGCAAAATGCTTAAAACGCTAATAACAATTAAATATATCGAACTATTAAAAAACAAATTTATATCAAGGAAACATAACACAATAAATTATAATCTTATATTAATTATAGTTAGATTAGGATAATTATATTTTGCTGTTGTCTTTTGGCTTTTCTCTTTGATGAATAATACAAGCGATGAAACTGTATCACATGATCACTGGTGGTGTCTTTGTCATGTGATAAAAATATTTTGTAAGGAAACCCGGTGTTTTACTTTCACAAAGTGCCTGGCTGTTTTAAAGTTCATAGATTTATTTCACTGTTTGTTACAATGTAAGTATGTAATATATACTTTGTTTTTTTTTGGTTTTTATTATTAAGTTCATAAGTACGCCTTATCAGAAGAGATCACTGGTTGTACTGAATGTTATATTGCAATAACAGAAATAATTAATTAAATATTTATGAAAAAAAAAAAAAAAAAAAAAAACCCAATAAAAACCTTATGTTGTTGTATTCACCTCAGATTTACATTATTTTCAGTGATTTACATCAGTCTGTATTGGATGACAATCTGAGCAAACTACACCTCTTGAAAGATACTGTTTTAGACTAAACGTAATTCATTTACTAGTTTGGCTTTTATTATTATTATTATTATATTATTATTATTTTTTTTTTTTTTCAGATGCCATGGTACATTTTTATACTGAGTTGTTTGTTGTCTTATACAGCAGGTGGAAAGCTGTTATTTAAACCTGCACAAAAAGAAGAAAATGTTATCTGTCTAGATAAACATACTAAATGTCCAAGAGGAACCCTCTGTTGTATTACACTTGATGGACAATATGAATGTTGTCCATCACAGGTAAAATCCCAATTTCATAGATAACATGAGTCCATTGACAGCAATAATTGTTAATAATTAATCATAACAGGCAATACGAAAAATTATAGTCCTTTTTTTAATCTTTAAGGTGACTCTTAATTACCCCATAGCTGAAATTAAATGTTTACAGCATTTCCTTCTTTATTTTTCTCATAAATTTTATCTTATTGTCTGAATAATTCAGTCCCAATCTTCCACATAGTCACAGCAGTATCTCTTTAAGATCTCTTAATATGAGGTGAGGTACATTTTCATTTGTGACTGAACTGTCTGATACAGATCATTTTGACAGGCATAAACCAAACAAAAAATTATTTCCAGCTTATGAAAATATTAATACATTGCTTCATTTGATTTCTTTTTTTTCTTCAACCTTTTAGGTCAGGGATTTTAAATTATTCTTAAAACCTGGTAGAGGAAGAAAAGTAATTTGTAATTGCAAATCAGCAAAATGTTCAGATGGAAATACCTGCTGTCCAATGAAGAATGGTCACTGTGGCTGTTGTCCTTTCCTCAATGTAAGAGTAAATGATATGATGATTGTATAGTTCATGTTAAGAATTAACTAAAACTGTTTGTCAGGTCATACAAACTTGAACATATAATTAATTTATACTGTTTAGTGTATTGTTTTAAATTTCTTCTGATATATAAACTGTTTTTATAAAAACTATGACCTATTTTATAAATTCAGAGTAGTTTTCAGCTGTAGAATTTTTCAAACTGAATTGATTGATAGTAATATTAAAATTTATATCCACATCAAATACAAATATCCAGTCATGGGAATTTTCATTATTTATCAACATATTTATATATTTCAATAATTGTTTGATTTTTGTTTTAATGTGATTTTTTCTTATACAGCAATACCTTTTGTTATATAGTTTAGATTAACATGCTTTCATGTTAACACAGTTAGTATATGTGCTACTTTAAAAAAAATTAGTATGAAGTAAATTTTACTTAAAATAGTCAAACTGAAGGAGGAAAAAAAAAAGAAGAAAATTAGTATTTAATATTTCCTACGTGAAAAGAGTAGATGAAAGAAACTTTAAAAGACATACAGAACTGTATAATATTGAATCTGCAAAAAGATACAACAGTATTTCAAAATGTTGTAGAAGAGGACTGTGATGGCCCTGCTGTTTTTTAATATAGCTGAAGAGCATGCTTGCAGAGGAATGAAAAACGTATTGAATAATATTTTAATGGGAGGGGAATGCTGAATGGGATATTAATTTGTGCTTAAGGGTTCATATGAGATGGCAATATGGGCAAAATAATTGCCCTTTTGTGCTAAACTTTGCTTTTAATCCATAGTGAAATTTTAAGTCACCTTGTTTTTTTAAATATATCACTTGGAAGTTGTAAGTTTCAGTAAATTTAGCCTCCATTTTGTCCAACAGTCACATAACTGCATTTTGCAGTTGGTCAGCAAAATTGCCTTAATTCCATAAAATATATTTATTAATAATTTCTATTCTGTATCTGTTAAGTATAAATTTATGAGCAGAAAGGACTGAGTAAATAATATTAAAAATGTGCTCCTACTTTTCCAGCTTCATTGCTTTCAACCACCCATAAAGAAACTGGTTATTAGTTTCCTCCTTTGTTTCTCTGTGAGTCTCATTAAAGAAATTTAATGACAGTGAACAAAAATCTCCACTTTGTGCCAATCTTTAATTGATGCAGTCTTTTGTGTCTGTGGCTGCATGCACTGCCTATCCATTAGCTGGTCATGTGAAAGAGGTTATGTGACTAGCTTCAAAAAGATGTTGTTTTGCTCGCTCACTTAAGAACTTCTAAAATACAAGTGCATGAATATAAGACATTTCTCACTGGACATTTGTTCACCAATAAAGTGAGAAATAGGACATTTGCTCATCCTTAGAGGTATTTTTTATTAATAACACTTTATTAAATATTTTATTAGTAAAAAATCCCATAATAACACAGTCCACTTGATTAAACTTTTTGAGGTTCCTATGGTCTGGCCTTTCTATCTTTGGAAAGATGATATGGTTGGTTTTCCTCCATGACAACATTCTTGATACTGTGAAGATCTGGAGGAACTATTACTACAGAATTATTTAGACCAGATCTTCAGAATATCTCCCACAGTATTTGATTGAACTATAATGTGCTGTTCAAGAACTTTTGTACTAACATTTTTAGGCTGAAATGATGTTCTGAACTTGTTTAAAATATAGCTGATATGGAACTATCTTTATCTTATTTTTATTTTATTATTTTTTTATTTATGAGAGATTTCTACTCCCAACCAAATATGTACAAACATGTATATACCATAATCTAAAATAAAATTTTATTGATTAAAAAGATCAGCAGTTGTAGTGAGCAGTTGTTCGATGAGGTGTTATCTAGTGAGCAGTTGTGCAGTGAGCAATTGTCTGATGAGGTATTATCCAGTGAGCAATTACCTGGTGAGCAATTGTTTGTACACCAAGATGCACTCCTAGAAACACACAATTTATAATATAAACACTTCTCATTCCAGGCTGTCTGTTGTTCAGACTACACACATTGTTGTCCAAGTGGCAGTTTGTGTGAAGTCAGTCATGGTTTATGTTATAAGAAAAATGTGAAGATGCCATGGATGGAAAAGACTCCTGCAAAATCATTTACAGTATTGGAAGAACATAATGTGCTTGAGAAATCACTTGTGCATGAGAACCCTCACTGTGTTGTATGTCCAGATGGGCGATCACAATGTCCTGATGGCACCACATGCTGTATTATGCCAGGAGGAACTTATGGCTGCTGTCCACTACCAGATGTATGTGTAATGTACATTTCAAAAGTTTGGCAAATTGAAGTCCTGCTTTAAAACAGATCAAGATGAAAGACTGCTGTATAATAAATCCAACTGCTTAAGATGCAACTATTGCTGTTTTAGATAACATCTGCTATTCTCAGATACCACTTTATTACTGATTTGCATCATCTGCTGTTTATGAATTTTTAAATACATTTTAAAAAACATTATTCTTTTAAATATATTCTTATAAATTTCAAATATATTGCATAAAGCATTGCTGGTTCAGAAAGTTACTGTACATTGATAGTCCAGAAATAGATGCATGGTCTTGACTTAGGAGTTTGTAAAGAAATTTCAGAAAAAATACCATACCTGAACTGTTGCAAGGATTCTGAGCTATTGTTCATTTTAAACTAATTTTTATAAATAACTGCTTCCCATTCCATCATGTGTTCCATAACCAGGGTATTAAAAACCACAGTTTGTGCTTCTTTCTTACCTTAATTTACTTTCATTGTAGGCTGTTTGTTGTCCTGACCATTTACACTGCTCTTCACAGTTGCAACATATAACATGCAAAAACACAGATGTGATAATGCTAGTCACAAAATAATTTCATTGCTGTTGACATTTCCATCAATAGGTGATAAATGTAATGTCAGTATAAACTTACAGCTGATGTTTGGGGTTCCTGCCCTCTTGCTCAGTTGCTTCAGATTTTCCTGAAAGGTTTTACTAGAATCTTTTCCTTTAAACAGATTCATTTCTTCACAATTCTTATAATCATCATTATGGTTCAAAAGAAAATAATTACAAACTATATTTCTAGAACTTCAGAATTATATCACAAATTGTTTCAATAATCACAATGGTCATACTGAAAATCAAAAATCTCAACAGCAAATATATATAAAAAATCCAAAATTTGTTTCCTCTTATTCTTATTACATACAAAACTTCTCATGTATAGATCACGTTTTAAATTCCACAAGCATTTTATAATAACCGTACATAGACACATCAGTTTATTTTGCACATTGCTATAATGGAATTTAAATACAGTAACAGCTATTCCCATGCAAAATGTATTCTTTTTAAGTTAATCTGTTTCACAAATTCCTGTAATCCCATCAAAGTAATGAAACCATTGTTTTCCCAATACTATTTCTGATTAAGTGATCTATAAAAATAATTTCTGTTTCACCTTACATATTTGATTTATGTGCTTTGATAGCATCCTCTATTTAAATACTTAAAAGATTATATTTTTTAACCCCAGGCTGTCTGTTGTTCTGACGGTGTTCACTGTTGTCCACATCTTACAACTTGTGATGTCAGTCAAGGTCGATGTATTAAACAAGATGGTACATCATATCCATGGTTACCAAAAAGTGCAGCAATAGCAACAAAACCTGAGAACGTTCAGTGTGATCCAGAGTATTCGTGTCCATCTGGAGACACTTGTTGTAAACTGAAAACTGGTCAATGGGGATGCTGTCCACTTCCAAAGGTAAGACCCAAATTTCATGTAACTGGTTTTTTTCTTTCACAAAATACACACTATTATTCTGTTATTTGAGTCAAAAATGGTTAAAACGTGTCATATGCCTAGTAACAAATTGAATTACACTTTTGCATGGACTGTTGTGTGTTTTTCTCTGAAAAGTTCCATCCTTTCCTTTTCAGTTTCTTCACTCCTTCAGATTCTCTGACTTTATTATTAATGTGTGCTATGTCCTAGTTTATTTTCTCTATGGAGTTTATATATTTGTTGAATCATAAAGAACAGATACATAGTCACTGCATGAATTTGTAAACATACTGTTTAAATTAAACTATTTCAAAGTTATAATAATGTTGAGGTATTGAAACCATTGTTTTTATCAATTTTCTTCGGAGAAACTTTATTCAAACTTATAAATAATTTCTGTTTCACATTAAATATTTCACTTATGTGCTTTGAAAGTTTCCACTATTTGAATATTTAAAACATTATATTTTTTAACCCCAGGCTGTCTGTTGTTCTGACGGTGTTCACTGTTGTCCACATCTTACAACTTGTGATGTCAGTCAAGGTCGATGTATTAAACAAGATGGTACATCATATCCATGGTTACCAAAAACAACAGCAATAGTAACAAAATCTGAGAATGTGCAGTGTGACCCAGAGTATTTGTGTCCATCTGGAGACACTTGTTGTAAACTGAAAACTGGTCAATGGGGATGCTGTCCACTTCCAAAGGTAAGACCCAAATTTCATGTAACTGGTTTTTTTCTTTCACAAAATACACACTATTATTCTGTTATTTGAGTCAAAAATGGTTAAAACGTGTCATATGCCTAGTAACAAATTGAATTACACTTTTGCATGGACTGTTGTGTGTTTTTCTCTGAAAAGTTCCATCCTTTCCTTTTCAGTTTCTTCACTCCTTCAGATTCTCTGACTTTATTATTAATGTGTGCTATGTCCTAGTTTATTTTCTCTATGGAGTTTATATATTTGTTGAATCATAAAGAACAGATACATAGTCACTGCATGAATTTGTAAACATACTGTTTAAATTAAACTATTTCAAAGTTATAATAATGTTGAGGTATTGAAACCATTGTTTTTATCAATTTTCTTCGGAGAAACTTTATTCAAACTTATAAATAATTTCTGTTTCACATTAAATATTTCACTTATGTGCTTTGAAAGTTTCCACTATTTGAATATTTAAAACATTATATTTTTTAACCCCAGGCTGTCTGTTGTTCTGACGGTGTTCACTGTTGTCCACATCTTACAACTTGTGATGTCAGTCAAGGTCGATGTATTAAACAAGATGGTACATCATATCCATGGTTACCAAAAACAACAGCAATAGTAACAAAATCTGAGAATGTGCAGTGTGACCCAGAGTATTTGTGTCCATCTGGAGACACTTGTTGTAAACTGAAAACTGGTCAATGGGGATGCTGTCCACTTCCAAAGGTAAGACCCAAATTTCATGTAACTGGTTTTTGCTTTCACAAAAACACACTTGTTATTCTGTTATTTGAGTCAAAAATGGTTAAAACGTGTCATATGCCTAGTAACAAATTGAATTACACTTTTGCATGGACTGTTGTGTGTTTTTCTCTGAAAAGTTCCATCCTTTCCTTTTCAGTTTCTTCACTCCTTCAGATTCTCTGACTTTATTATTAATGTGTGCTATGTCCTAGTTTATTTTCTCTATGGAGTTTATATATTTGTTGAATCATAAAGAACAGATACATAGTTACTGCATGAATTTGTAAACATACTGTTTAAATTAAACTATTTCAAAGTTATAATAATGTTGAGGTATTGAAACCATTGTTTTATCAATTTTCTTCGGAGAAACTTTATTCAAACTTATAAATAATTTCTGTTTTACATTAAATATTTCACTTATGTGCTTTGAAAGTTTCCACTATTTGAATATTTAAAACATTATATTTTTTAACCCCAGGCTGTCTGTTGTTCTGACGGTGTTCACTGTTGTCCACATCTTACAACTTGTGATGTCAGTCAAGGTCGATGTATTAAACAAGATGGTACATCATATCCATGGTTACATAAAAGAACAGCAATAGTAACAAAATCTGAGAATGTGCAGTGTGACCCAGATTATTCGTGTCCATCTGGAGACACTTGTTGTAAACTGAAAACTGGTCAGTGGGGATGTTGTCCACTTCCAAAGGTAGGACCCAAGTTTAAAAAACTACTATCTGCTTTCACAAAAAATACATTGGTATACTGTCATTTGAGTGAAAAATAGTTATGATGTGACATATGCCTAGTAACAAATTGAATTACACTTTTGCTTGTACTGTCGTGTGTTTGTGTCTAAAAGTTTCCATCGTTTCCTTTTCAGTTTTTTCACTTCCTGAGATTCTCTGACTTTGTTATTAAAGTGTGCTATGTCCTAGTTTATTTTCTCTATGGAGTTTATATATTTGTAGAATCATAAAGAACAGATACATAGTTACTGCATGAATTTGTAAACATATTGTTTAAATTAAACTATTTCAATGTTATTATAATAATGTTGAGGTATTGAAACCATTGTTTTTATCAATTTTCTTCAGACAAACTTTAACTTATAAATAATTTCTGTTTCACATTAAATATGTCACTTATGTGCTTTGAAAGTTTCCACTATTTGAATATTTAAAACATTATATTTTTTAACCCCAGGCTGTCTGTTGTTCTGACGGTGTTCACTGTTGTCCACATCTTACAACTTGTGATGTCAGTCAAGGTCGATGTATTAAACAAGATGGTACATCATATCCATGGTTATCGAAAACAACAGCAATAATAACAAAATCTGAGAATGTGCAGTGTGACCCAGAGTATTCGTGTCCATCTGGAGACACTTGTTGTAAACTGAAAACTGGTCAATGGGGATGCTGTCCACTTCCAGAGGTAGGACCCAAGTTTAAGAAACTACTATCTGCTTTCACAAAAACACATTGTTATTCTGTCATTTGAGTGAAAAATAGTTATGATGTGACATATGGCTAGTAACAAATTGAATTACACTTTTGCTTGTACTGTTGTGTGTTTGTCTCTAAAAGTTTCCATCGTTTCCTTTTCAGTTTTTTCACTCCCTGAGATTCTCTGACTTTATTATTAAATTGTGCTTTGGCTATTTTATGTTCTGGATAGAATTTATATATTTGTAGAATTATAAGGAACAGATACATTGGTACTGCCAGAATTTGTAAACACACTGTTTAAATTAAATTGTTTCCAAGTTATTATAATGATGTTGAAGTGTTGAAACCATTGTTTTTACCCATTTTTTTGTGACAAACTTTAGCATATAAACAATTTCTGTTTTACATTAAATATTTCATTTATGTGCTTTGATACTGTTGACTCTTTGAATATTTAAAAGATTATATTTTTTAACCTCAGGCTGTCTGTTGTTCTGACGGTGTTCACTGTTGTCCACATCTTACAACTTGTGATGTCAGTCAAGGTCGATGTATTAAACAAGATGGTACATCATATCCATGGTTACCAAAAAGTGCAGCAATAGTAACAAAATCTGAGAACGTTCAGTGTGACCCAGAGTATTCGTGTCCATCTGGAGACACTTGTTGTAAACTGAAAACTGGTCAGTGGGGATGTTGTCCACTTCCAAAGGTAGGACCCAAGTTTAAAAAACTACTATGTGCTTTCACAAAAAATACATTGTTATTCTGTCATTTGAGTGAAAAATAGTTATGATGTGACATATGCCTAGTAACAAATTGAATCACACTTTTGCTTGTACTGTCGTGTGTTTGTGTCTAAAAGTTTCCATCGTTTCCTTTTCAGTTTTTTCACTTCCTGAGATTCTCTGACTTTGTTATTAAAGTGTGCTATGTCCTAGTTTATTTTCTCTATGGAGTTTATATATTTGTAGAATCATAAAGAACAGATACATAGTTACTGCATGAATTTGTAAACATATTGTTTAAATTAAACTATTTCAATGTTATTATAATAATGTTGAGGTATTGAAACCATTGTTTTTATCAATTTTCTTCAGACAAACTTTAACTTATTAATAATTTCTGTTTTACATTAAATATTTCACTTACGTGCTTTGATACTGTCGACTATTTGAATTATAAAAAGATTATATTTTTTAACCCCAGGCTGTCTGTTGTTCTGACGGTGTTCACTGTTGTCCACATCTTACAACTTGTGATGTCAGTCAAGGTCGATGTATTAAACAAGATGGTACATCATATCCATGGTTACCAAAAACAACAGCAATAGTAACAAAATCTGAGAATGTGCAGTGTGACCCAGAGTATTCGTGTCCATCTGGAGACACTTGTTGTAAACTGAAAACTGGTCAATGGGGATGCTGTCCACTTCCAAAGGTAAGACCCAAATTTCATGTAACTGGTTTTTTTCTTTCACAAAATACACACTATTATTCTGTTATTTGAGTCAAAAATGGTTAAAACGTGTCATATGCCTAGTAACAAATTGAATTACACTTTTGCATGGACTGTTGTGTGTTTTTCTCTGAAAAGTTCCATCCTTTCCTTTTCAGTTTCTTCACTTCCTGAGATTCTCTGACTTTATTATTAATGTGTGCTATGTCCTAGTTTATTTTCTCTATGGAGTTTATATATTTGTTGAATCATAAAGAACAGATACATAGTTACTGCATGAATTTGTAAACATACTGTTTAAATTAAACTATTTCAAAGTTATAATAATGTTGAGGTATTGAAACCATTGTTTTATCAGTTTTCTTCGGAGAAACTTTATTCAAACTTATAAATAATTTCTGTTTCACATTAAATATTTCACTTATGTGCTTTGAAAGTTTCCACTATTTGAATATTTAAAACATTATATTTTTTAACCACAGGCTGTCTGTTGTTCTGACGGTGTTCACTGTTGTCCACATCTTACAACTTGTGATGTCAGTCAAGGTCGATGTATTAAACAAGATGGTACATCATATCCATGGTTACATAAAAGAACAGCAATAGTAACAAAATCTGAGAATGTGCAGTGTGACCCAGAGTATTTGTGTCCATCTGGAGACACTTGTTGTAAACTGAAAACTGGTCAATGGGGATGCTGTCCACTTCCAGAGGTAGGACCCAAGTTTAAGAAACTACTATCTGCTTTCACAAAAACACATTGTTATTCTGTCATTTGAGTGAAAAATAGTTATGATGTGACATATGGCTAGTAACAAATTGAATTACACTTTTGCTTGTACTGTTGTGTGTTTGTCTCTAAAAGTTTCCATCGTTTCCTTTTCAGTTTTTTCACTCCCTGAGATTCTCTGACTTTATTATTAAATTGTGCTTTGTGCTATTTTATGTTCTGGATAGAATTTATATATTTGTAGAATTATAAGGAACAGATACATTGGTACTGCCAGAATTTGTAAACACACTGTTTAAATTAAATTGTTTCCAAGTTATTATAATGATGTTGAAGTGTTGAAACCATTGTTTTTACCCATTTTTTTGTGACAAACTTTAGCATATAAACAATTTCTGTTTTACATTAAATATTTCATTTATGTGCTTTGATACTGTTGACTCTTTGAATATTTAAAAGATTATATTTTTTAACCTCAGGCTGTCTGTTGTTCTGACGGTGTTCACTGTTGTCCACATCTTACAACTTGTGATGTCAGTCAAGGTCGATGTATTAAACAAGATGGTACATCATATCCATGGTTACCAAAAAGTGCAGCAATAGTAACAAAATCTGAGAACGTTCAGTGTGACCCAGAGTATTCGTGTCCATCTGGAGACACTTGTTGTAAACTGAAAACTGGTCAATGGGGATGCTGTCCACTTCCAAAGGTAAGACCCAAATTTCATGTAACTGGTTTTTTTCTTTCACAAAATACACACTATTATTCTGTTATTTGAGTCAAAAATGGTTAAAACGTGTCATATGCCTAGTAACAAATTGAATTACACTTTTGCATGGACTGTTGTGTGTTTTTCTCTGAAAAGTTCCATCCTTTCCTTTTCAGTTTCTTCACTCCTTCAGATTCTCTGACTTTATTATTAATGTGTGCTATGTCCTAGTTTATTTTCTCTATGGAGTTTATATATTTGTTGAATCATAAAGAACAGATACATAGTTACTGCATGAATTTGTAAACATAGTGTTTAAATTAAACTATTTCAAAGTTATAATAATGTTGAGGTATTGAAACCATTGTTTTATCAATTTTCTTCGGAGAAACTTTATTCAAACTTATAAATAATTTCTGTTTCACATTAAATATTTCACTTATGTGCTTTGAAAGTTTCCACTATTTGAATATTTAAAACATTATATTTTTTAACCCCAGGCTGTCTGTTGTTCTGACGGTGTTCACTGTTGTCCACATCTTACAACTTGTGATGTCAGTCAAGGTCGATGTATTAAACAAGATGGTACATCATATCCATGGTTACCAAAAACAACAGCAATAGTAACAAAATCTGAGAATGTGCAGTGTGACCCAGAGTATTTGTGTCCATCTGGAGACACTTGTTGTAAACTGAAAACTGGTCAGTGGGGATGCTGTCCACTTCCAAAGGTAAGACCCAACTTTCATGTAACTGGTTTTTTTCTTTCACAAAATACACAATATTATTCTGTTATTTGAGTCAAAAATGGTTAAAACGTGTCATATACCTAGTAACAAATTGAATTACACTTTTGCATGGACTGTTGTGTGTTTGTCTCTAAAAGTTTCCATCGTTTCCTTTTCAGTTTTTTCACTTCCTGAGATTCTCTGACTTTATTATTAAATTGTTCTTTGTGCTATTTTATGTTCTGGATAGAATTTATATATTTGTAGAATTATAAGGAACAGATACAAAGTACTGCCTGAATTTGTAAACACACTGTTTAAATTAAACTGTTTCCAAGTTATTATAATGATGTTGAAGTGTTGAAATCATTGTTTGTGACAAACTTTAGCATATAAACAATTTCTGTTTTACATTAAATATTTCATTTATGTGCTTTGATACTGTTGACTCTTTGAATATTTAAAAGATTATATTTTTTAACCACAGGCTGTCTGTTGTTCTGACGGTGTTCACTGTTGTCCACATCTTACAACTTGTGATGTCAGTCAAGGTCGATGTATTAAACAAGATGGTACATCATATCCATGGTTACATAAAAGAACAGCAATAGTAACAAAATCTGAGAATGTGCAGTGTGACCCAGATTATTCGTGTCCATCTGGAGACACTTGTTGTAAACTGAAAACTGGTCAGTGGGGATGTTGTCCACTTCCAAAGGTAGGACCCAAGTTTAAAAAACTACTATGTGCTTTCACAAAAACACATTGTTATTCTGTCATTTGAGTGAAAAATAGTTATGATGTGACATATGGCTAGTAACAAATTGAATTACACTTTTGCTTGTACTGTTGTGTGTTTGTCTCTAAAAGTTTCCATCGTTTCCTTTTCAGTTTTTTCACTTCCTGAGATTCTCTGACTTTGTTATTAAAGTGTGCTATGTCCTAGTTTATTTTCTCTATGGAGTTTATATATTTGTAGAATCATAAAGAACAGATACATAGTTACTGCATGAATTTGTAAACATATTGTTTAAATTAAACTATTTCAATGTTATTATAATAATGTTGAGGTATTGAAACCATTGTTTTTATCAATTTTCTTCAGACAAACTTTAAAACTTATTAATAATTTCTGTTTTACATTAAATATTTCACTTATGTGCTTTGAAAGTTTCCACTATTTGAATTATTTAAAAAGATTATATTTTTTAACCCCAGGCTGTCTGTTGTTCTGACGGTGTTCATTGTTGTCCACATTCTACAACTTGTGATGTCAGTCAAGGTCGATGTATTAAACAAGATGGTACATCATATCCATGGTTACCAAAAACAACAGCAATAGTAACAAAATCTGAGAATGTGCAGTGTGACCCAGAGTATTCGTGTCCATCTGGAGACACTTGTTGTAAACTGAAAACTGGTCAGTGGGGATGCTGTCCACTTCCAAAGGTAAGACCCAACTTTCATGTAACTGGTTTTTTTCTTTCACAAAATACACAATATTATTCTGTTATTTGAGTCAAAAATGGTTAAAACGTGTTATATACCTAGTAACAAATTGAATTACACTTTTGCATGGACTGTTGTGTGTTTGTCTCTAAAAGTTTCCATCGTTTCCTTTTCAGTTTTTTCACTTCCTGAGATTCTCTGACTTTATTATTAAATTGTTCTTTGTGCTATTTTATGTTCTGGATAGAATTTATATATTTGTAGAATTATAAGGAACAGATACATTGGTACTGCCAGAATTTGTAAACACACTGTTTAAATTAAACTGTTTCCAAGTTATTATAATGATGTTGAAGTGTTGAAATCATTGTTTTTACCCAATTTTTTGTGACAAACTTTAGCATATAAACAATTTCTGTTTTACATTAAATATTTCATTTATGTGCTTTGATACTGTTGACTCTTTGAATATTTAAAAGATTATATTTTTTAACCACAGGCTGTCTGTTGTTCTGACGGTGTTCACTGTTGTCCACATCTTACAACTTGTGATGTCAGTCAAGGTCGATGTATTAAACAAGATGGTACATCATATAATTGGCTAATGAATACTAAAAGTGTTTTTAAACAGGTATCAGCATATGTCAGAAGTTCATTTAATTTTTCACAGTGAATTAATTTCGGTTTTACTTTAGAAAAGTTGTAAATAAAATGTTAATTAGAATACAGGAAGAACTATTTATTTGTCTTCCTTAAAGTTAGTTTTCTTTGTAATCTACCTATTATTGAGGATTTTAAATCTGTTTATAGGTTAAAGTAATAAGCATAGGAGCAGTGACTAGTATTAGGTGTCCTGATGGAAAATTTGAATGTCCTGATGGTTCGACTTGCTGCAAAGAAATGTCTGGTCAGTATGGCTGCTGTCCATTGGAAAAGGTATTACTTTAATTGAAATTGTTGGAAATGTTTGTAGTTGTACAGTTTTATTTGGAACTGTGTCAGCCTTAATAAACAGAATTTCAGAATTAAATAATGGTGTTACTTGTTTTGTTTTGATATGAAAACTTCATATATTGCTATTAATTAAATATTATTTGAAAAATGATGATTGAGATTCTATCAAAATTAATAACTGTTACTTAAATTCTTTTTTTCAATAATTTGTTTTAGGTAAGAATAAAGGGTTGTCTATACCAGTAGTAAAATAAGACAAAAGTCATAAATAGTTCAATATATTGTAATAATAATGATTAGTTATAGTAATCTGTTATAAACTTTATTAGATTTACTAAAAATAAATAATAAATAAATTAAATGAATTAATACATTTAAAACTAAACATACACTGAACTGTAAAGTCAGAAGAGGTTTATTATAAATACAGAACCAGTTTAATAGTTTACAATCAGAATAATATTTTCAGGATTTACTTTTATCATTATTACTATATTAGAAAAAAAAAAAGAAGAAAGAAAAACATTATTAAAATAAAGAACGCTAATACTTTCTTTATCTGCATGCAGATAATAGACCAAATTATGTTACTGTTACATGATGTTACCCTTTATATAGATATTTTATAACAAATACTCTCGTTTATTTTAGGCTGTTTGCTGTTCAGATGGATTACATTGCTGCCCACATGGAACTGCATGTGATGTTTCAGCTGGTAAATGTGTCAAAGACTTGAAAAAACATCCTTGGTTTGAAAGAGAAAAAACATTTCTATCCACAATTTTACAAGTGAAAACTGAAATGATAGTGTGCCCCAATTTCAAACACTGCCCTGATGAATTTACTTGCTGTCCTATTGGATTACATCAATTTGGGTGCTGCCCTTTACCAAATGTTAGTATCATGATAAGTATTTTATTGTTGCTGTTATTTATGAGGTCATTTCACAGTTATATTTTATCGTACTGCATAACTGCTTTTTAATGTAAGATTAAAGGTATATTAGCATTTTAGGTAATTTTCAATATCTTTTATAATTATGAATTTTTTATTGAATCTGGTTTCAAAATTTAAAAAGAAAAATAGTTATAATCTTAATGGATTGCTAATAATCCAAAATTATTATTCAGTAAGACTTAGATTGAGCTTTCAAGCTGGTATGTGTTTATAATGTAAATTAAGTAACAGGTAATATTTTTTGTTTTGGTCATGGGCTTTATCTCTGTTTCTGGAAGTTGGGGTAGGACACAATTGAAAAACAATCTTGGTTGTGAGTTTTTGTTTCTTAACTGCCAGTTTTAATGATAACCAGAGTATATAATTTTTTGTTTTTTCACACAAATATAAAAACTACTGGAATTGCTACATTTATACCCAGAAATAGTTTTGAATGGCATGTTTCAGTGTTTAAATAATGTATCCTTATATTAATTTCAAAGTATTGCTGTTCCATGAAATAGAATAGTAAGAGGTATAATCTAATAATAATTATTTTAATAAATAGCTTTTTTCATTAATTGTAAATTGACAAAATCACTTACTAAGAGGTGTTTTGGACTGGGTTTTTTTTCTCAGGCAACCTGCTGTGCAGATATGACACACTGCTGCCCACAGAATTCCATTTGCAACTTTTCAACAGGAAACTGTGTTCGTTCTGTTAACATCATTCCGTTTGAACTTGGACAACATCCCTGAGATTAAATTGTAGACAGCTATATTTGTCTTAGACCACAACAGGACATGATGTGACCTTCCAGAAAATATTTACAAAATGAATATTATTAATGAAAATGAAAACGAATGAACAAACTAAATTAAAAGGAGTAGATATAATAAGGGCCAGTTTTGCATCTAAAACAATGATAGCAACTCATACATGATTATGTAGATAAAACAGATACAAAGGTTTTATTTTAATGAAATTAATTAGATGTAAGATAAGTTAAAATGAATATAATTTTTTTGAAAATTTCAAGAATAAATAAATAGCTATAATATTATGTTTGTTATAATAATTATGAGAAATTTTCATGAAAAAGGAATTAAATGAATTACAAATGTAGGAATGTCAAGAAATATTGCAATTGAATTGCATCTAATGAAGGATTTCATTTTAGAAATAAAAAACTAATAAACATTAGAAGTTTGTTTGTGAAAATGCAGCTGTACCTAAGTATTTGTGTTATTCATTAGGATTGTGGGGATAAAACCACAGACTTCTTTTAATACTGGCATCTCACTTATTATTAAGTAACAGTAAAATATATGAACACAAGACAACCAATCCCATTTGAAATGCCTGATTATTATTTTAAATGATCAAAACTATAAATGTGATGTCACCATGTCTCTTTGTGTTCAGTATTGTTCTGTGTTTGAAATTGCCTAAATGTATTCATTGAAATATTAAAAATCTGAAAGAAAATAATAATACAGTAAGTGATGCACAAAGGATTATGACAAACTAATCAAAACTTGGTTGATATGCTGCCTAGTGCAGAAATCATGTATATGATATCCTGACTTTGCAGTGTAAAATGAAGAAGCAGAAAATCACATTTAACACTTATCTATGGATCAACACAATTTAGCTGGTTATAAAGTGCTCCAGAAGAGAGAATGGTATCCTGCTGGATATTTTATAATTAATAATTGGGTTAAGAAATGTTTTATTCATCACAAATTTACATACAAGAATAGTTGTCATAATAAATATTAAGGTAAAAGTGGTACACAAGAACAAATTCACAACTTGGAACAAACTGACTTGTTAAGCATTTCAAGACTTCAGATTCAAATGTCCTCAAAGACAAGCTTCAGTATTTATTGCCTTGTAACATTTTTTGATACAGCAATGAATACATTCACATGGATGGTGTGTGTGGCTCTTAGTGTCTCATCATTTCCCATACTGCTCATGTAGCTTATTTTGTAGGCTTTATACTAAGCAAGTCATGACCAAATGGATCATCCTGATACTTGGGAAATTTTGAAAGTAATCCAGTGGTAAGCTTGTTCAGCACTATAACACATTAAAGTATTATACTAAAAATTAAATTCATTTCTTTAGTTTCTTGAATTATTGAGTATTTTTTTTGTCATATCTACTCCTTAATAATTATTTTGTAAAGCCTTTCATATTTATCATGAAAAAAGATGCATTACATAATATTTGGAATGTATGTGTTATGTGTTTCAGTATTTGTTAGGTTTTTCTTTTACATATTGAATAATTTTAATGATATATTTATCAGATTTTAATATTTAGTAAAATTATTTAAATATAATTATAGTTTCTGTTTCTTGCCAGTGAAAAAGAAAATAACAACAACAACCCCCTAACAAAAAAACAACAACAGCAAACATATATATTATTACTAATGTAACATTGTTCCTCACCAGACATAACTTTGCATGATGTAACACTTTCTTATTCAAATCATAGAGTAATAGTTTACTATAAAGCTTGAAGATTATAGTGTTGCAAAAATCAGGCACTGAAAAATTAAAAAAGTTACATAGATAAATGTGTTTTTTTAAATTCATAAACAAAGAGCACAGTTTCTACAAACACAATTAGTTTTAGTTACATCAGCAGGTACTTTAGTTAAAAAAAAAGTTAAAAGCTAGTTAATAAATTTTTGCCGTTCATTAGTATTGGGAAAACTGACAGTGTCTCTTTTAGAACTCTGTTATTTTGAAGTTAACACATTACAAACAAACACAACACATAAAGAATGTGTGTGTGTTTGTATACATAATAAACATGTAAATGCATACTTGATATCTTGGGAAATTTTATGAAGTAGGCATTACTGTAACGATGTTCATTACACGGTATAAAATTAAAAAACCCCAATTGCAATCTTAATTAACATCAGTTATAATATTAATATCATTTATATCTGCCATGGTAGTAATATGTAATTAAGCAAGCTTCATTTATTAATAATAAAATAAATGAACAAGTGAACTATTGTACTCAATTTTACTACAACAAATAATGAAATATATACTCCATTTTATGACTATTTGTTCAAAGTTCAGAGCCATTGTTCGTACAAACACACACACATATACTTAACCAAAAATGTTTAGCAATGAATGTTGCTTCCAAATAAATTAAAATAAAGTGATAAAACTTTGTTATATGTTAGCTGAATATGCCCTGTCGCTTTGGGTAATGAAAAGAACACCATTTGTCATATCGCATGCCTCTGTGTACTGCATGTGCAAATGCAGTGTGCTCATGCTGTGATGTTTTAAAATCACATTTTGTTGCACTGAACCAACATTATCCAAAAACAAATGGAAGAATTTATCCAGGCTTAATGGAAAATCAAAGTTGTGAAGCACACGGATGGCTTAACACCAGCCAATGTGTACATGACGTTGCTCTGTACTTTCATGTTCATCACAGGACCTTATCATGACTCCAACAACACATAAACCAAACTGAGCAAGTGTGAGATCGATTATGTTCTGGTAGACCACAGGTTTGAAAGTGCTCCATGTTTAGGCCATACTTTGCAGCAAACCACAGGCACTAGAATTCATGCTCAAACTGTCTGTAGCCACTTGATTGTCAATATTCCACTTGACTGTATTCTTAACAAGAAACACCCATTTTACCAAACAGTAAATGTGAATTAATTTTCTTGTAACCTTATTATGTTGTTATTTTCTTATGAATACTTTCATTTATATATGTATGAAAGTATCATTATCCAGCTAAAACATTTACAGAGCTAGTCTATATAAGGGCTACATAAACATTTTAGCTGGGTAAGTTAATCATGTGAGAAAAAAACTAATTAAATTCATGTTTTAAAATGTCTACAAACATTACATCTAATTTATCCAAATGTCTTAGCAGAAATTTTTATGTCACCAATACAGTAATTTGTGCAGCTTAAAATTAAAAAAATAATAATAAAATTCCTAAATTTCATCTAACTATTTCTAATTAGTTATTCAGATTCTTTATTCAAGGTAACCATCAGAATCTCATCACATATTCCTTTGTTCAAAGAATATGGAAATAAATACATCTTTTGCAACATGTTGCAAAACTAATTAAAGTTTGTCAGTCTTAAAATAGTAAAATACATAAAGACAAACAATTAATGGCAAAAACATATTTTTATTAGTGTGGACAATACTATTTAACAGCTCTGTACAGCGTCAGTTATAAAACTCAGAGGCAGCATTAAGAAGTGGTTAATTCTACCTTTGTAGTTACTTGAACTGATTGAAAAATATATTTATTCAGAGTTTAATTCATCATTTCTAGTTGCTTCTGAAAAACCTGATGTTTCCAAGAAATATTTTATTTTCTATTATTAATACTATATTTCTAACTGAAACCATTTATATTCTCATTTAGTTCTTTTCCTCTCCTTCACAGCATTCCTAATGGTCATATTTTAAAGAAATACTATGTAGACAATGCAGATCAAAGTTTAAATGTATTACAGCAATAGCTAAATTAATTTTTGAATAAGGAAAAATAAACAAATATTCTTATTTATTAATATTTTATCTCTTGCTTTTTCATCAGTTTAGTATGGCAGAAAATACAAATGAATTGTTTTGAAAAAGGCAAGTGTTTTGTCTTTAAAAGAAATGGATTTATAAAAATTATTATAATTTATGTTGAAAAGATTTGAATGAAAGGAGAGAAAAAAATTATATAAGGATTTTTTATTCTGATAAGCCTGAATTTTTTTGGAAACTTTATAAGGCTTTCTTAATCTAAAATCTCATTATCTTGTGATTTAAATATGTGACATTTACAGCTATTCACTAATTCAGAATAAAGCTGATTATTAATGACTGGTTGTCATTTGAGGATTTTCTGCCTGATATTTAAATTTGATCCAGTCCTCTTCATTGTAGAATAGATATGATTCATTTGGTATTCCACAAATACTATGATCACGGATCCATTTGTCTCGTGGTGCAATGTAAAACCCAGCACCTGTCCATGGTCGAAGCCATCCACTTTCTCTAAAGGGGAGTAATTGTAATACTGGAGATCCTGTTGTTACTGGATACCCACTCATTTTGATACCTGACAAGAGGGAAAATATGAATATAAGAACACAAATACACACATAATCATATACATCCATACTGAAAGAAACCAATGTTTAATTAATGAATTACCGTATATACTTGTGTACAAGGCGACCTTATGTATAAGTCGATGTGTATTTTAAGACAAAAAAGTCAAAACATCCGGAAATAGAAAAGACACTTTTTGAGTCGGTTCAAGCAAGTAGACAAGACGGCTATATAGTTACAAGGGGTGCTATCCATTTACAAGCACTTAAGTTAGCTAAGAAGGCAGGAATTACGGATTTTAAAGCCAGTCCTGGTTGGTGCACGCTGTTCATGAAAAGGCATCATTTAGTCTTAACACAAAAAACCAAAATCGCCCAGCGCTTACCCAGAGAGCTTGATGATAAAATAACAAGTTTTCACAGATTTGTTATCCGTCATAGAGAGAAAAACAAGTATGCTTTGGCATGTATTGGCAACATGGATGAAACTCCAATGACGTTTGACATGCTATTGAATAGAACTGTTAACAAGATCGGAGAAAAAACCGTGCTAGTGAAAACGACAGGCCATGAAAAGTCAAAATTCACCGTTATTTTAGGCTGTATGGCAGACGGAACAAAGTTAAAACCTATGGTAGTTTTCAAGTGCAAAACTATGCCAAAAGAAAAATTTCCAAAGGGCGTATTAATACACGTACATCTAAAAGGGTGGTTGGGTGAGGCCGGATGCAAGCTCTGGGTTAACCAAGTGTGGAGCAATCGTTCAGGTGGATTACGAAAAGAAAAGTCTTTGTTAGTATGGGACATGTTCAAAGCACACCTGGTAGATTCTGTAAAAGAAGCTGTAAGACGAGAAAATACAGATCTGGCAGTCATCCCTGGGGGCCTGACAAGTATTTTACAACCTTTGGATGTCTCAATAAATAAGCCGTTTAAAGACACTGTTCGGCATTTTTGGAATCAGTGGATGCTAAATGGGGACAAGACATTCACAAAAGGGGGCAATATGAGAGCACCATCACTAGTTACAGTGTGTGAGTGGGTACGGGACGCCTGGCAGCAGTTGGACCCGGCTATAATTGTTAAGGCCTTTCTGAAGTGTGGAATTTCAAATGCACTAGATGGGACGGAGGATGACTATTTATGGCGCGAACCCAATGCCCTTGCTGATTCCGTTCAAGAAAATAGTCCCACAGGAGAGGATTCTGGGAATGATGACCCACTTGACAGTGACGATGATCTTTATGATGATGCAATTAACACTGAAGAGTGGAATGAACTTTTTGGGGCAAGCGATAGTGATGGCGAAAATGACTTTGAAGGCTTTGAATAAACTTTTTGTTACACTAGATTACAGTATTACCCGGTAAATGTTGGATGTTTTGGAATTAAAATGTTTGTATTGTTGCAATGTTTCATAATTACCGGGATATATAGATCAAGGTCTATTTAAAGGTACGTGTGGATTTCCAGGCATTAGACGTAATTCAGTATTTAATTAAATTTTGTAGATAAATTCCAAAAGATGTGTTGCTTTATTATTTATTACCGGTATTTTACATGAACGTGCAATTCAAAGTAAGATCATTTCGGAACCTCAGCAATATTTTTTTCTATCGAAACTCTGCTACAAGACACGCCCCCGATCCTATTCCTAGCGCGCTAATTGGCCGAGGCTTCGCGCACTTGGCTACCGACTAGAATAACAAATATGGCGAGAAATTGAACTGATTTTGGTTGCAGAACGTTTATAGAAATTTAGTTTGTTTTCGATTTGTCGGTAGTGGATATTAATGACAATTGCAATATTATTTCACCAAATTCTTTACAATTATACAAGTGAGTTTTGTTTATGAAATTAGGACCGATATTTAGTGCAATTTGGCAGAGAAGTGTGCATTCCTAGATTATTGCAAGACGCCGTAAGGCATAACGCCGTACTGACGGTTTTCTCGCTTTAAAATGTATTTTTATGTCATTAAACGGAAGAATATCATGTTTTACATTCATATTTGGTTTTGTTATTTAATTTTTCAATTTTTTTTTATACGATATAATTATATTTTTGAAAAGCTGAAAGACCGCGATTATTTTAGATGCATCCTGTAGCAAAAAATAGTCAAAATGGCGACTCTTCAGCAACAGCTACAAAAGCATTACCTATGTATAAGTCGACCCCCAAAATATTACCTTAATATAGTCTCCCAAAAATTCGACTTATACACAAGTATATACGGTAACAACCTATTTTTATTCTGATCAGTTTGTTACTGCAGGCACTAAGTGGTATATCAGATCAGATAAAACTTTGAAAATAAGATTATATTTTCATGATAACTAATTTAACATTTTAGGGTATGCTACAGAGGCGATTGAACCTATGATCATGCCAAATATACATTCAGTATTTGATTGACCAAAGTAGAGAGAGAGAGAGAGTGTTATTAGCACATGGAATATTCTTTAGGATTAACACCATACCATGGTCAGGATAGCACATACCACATCCTTTATTACGTCAGTTGTGGTGACTGGCTCAGTGTGGTGACTTGTGAGAAATAGCTCAATGGTTCCACTAGGTAAGACTGATCTGATGACTCTCTGCACCATGAGTGGATACTTCCTCAACAAATGGATTATGAATATATTTTTTACTTTCTAGGCATTTTCCTGTAAAATCTCTGTATTCCTTCACAAAGGAACTTACAAAAAGTCAACTCTATTAGCAGGTGGTCAGTATATACAGATTAACATGTGTGAAATGCCTTCTATAGAGGAATGGTTGTTAAATAAAGATGGCCGTGTAAAAGGTTCAGCCAAACATGTCAGTCTTGTTCATACAAACATTACTCATATAGTGCTGAACATAATATAAGAGTAATTTTAGTGAAAAGTTTTTTTTTTTTTTTTTCTCCAATCTAATACTGATTTATTATCGAGTTTTCAAACCACTAAGTTAATAATAATGTAACACTTTAGGAGTTACTACAGTTGGGTTTGAACTTGTGCTCCTGCCGAGCAAGGTACACTATATTTGATCTAAGGGTATCGCCCCAAAACAACAAAAGAAGAAAAATCACAAAATCTGCCAAAGTAAATCATGACATTTGTGGTTTATGAGTTGCAACATTTGTGGTCACTACAAACAATAAACATTCTCAGACCTGTGAACTTTAATTTTGAAATAAATTGACAGTATAAAATAATTCCTGAACTCTGACTTTTGATAAACCAACTTTCCATTAATTTTATACAAAGTCTTTATAACTTGTTCTTTTGTTTTGGATATATGAGTACTTGGTAACTGGTTAGTGGATTGGACCTTAACTTAACTTGATACTGGGTTTACAACACCAGAAATCCAAACTGTTTATTACTGTGATGGGACAAAGTTTAATTACATTACTGACACAGAAGTTTTGATAGACTGTAAAATCAACCCTGTTACAATACATACAAAGAGTCACTTTTCTTTTAATTTGGAATAAATAGCTGAGCCAGCATTTCATAAACTGTTTTAATGTCATTCACTCCAGTCTTCATCACAAAATGCCATTCACCTATAATTTCATTTATTTATGTATAAGAAATTAACTTTGATAGACTGAATGTGAAAAAAGTTGTGTAATGCAAAAATTATATACGTTTAGATTATTTTGTATAATGTTTCATTCCATACTTTTAGTTCTAGCATTTATTTAATGCATGTTTTAATCAACACATATAACAACAATATACCTTAGTTTAACAAGACATTTCAAACCTTCAATATTTAATTATGACAGGCTTCTGTCAAAGATATTCAGTAATGTCTGGCTCTGACATTAAAGTTGTTTAAAAGCAGAAAAATAAGTTCTGTCTGCAACTCTTTAAAATAATAATAATAATAATAATAATAATAATGCAACAAAAATAATATAATTAATTTTAGAAAAGTAAAATATGGTAAGCATATAAAAAATAGGAATAAAATTAATAACTGAAAATGTAAAAAGCAAATAAAGAACCACATTAAACAGAATGAATCTACAAGCCATCTCACCTCCTGGTCGAGTCTGTTGATCTCTTTTTCTTTGAAATGCCACCCACTCATCCTCTGACTCAAACAGAATGGCATCTCGACGTGTTTCCGTTGGCAGTGAACTGTAATCATGGTACGTAATCCAGCGGAGCTCTGAGGGTACATAATAACCAGGTCCTTGATATGCAATGGACTTAATATCTCCACTGAAAAAGTTGTGTGTTGGGACTGGGTTGTGAGGACCACGTTCAAATAATGTCATTCCTTTACTTGTGCTGAATTTTCCAGGACTGATCAGTGGTAACTTAGTGCTGCTGGCCATTGACTGTGACATTATGAATCTGTAAAGATAATAAGCATGTGTGTGTGTATTTATATGTACATGATATCGATATGACTGCTCTGTTTCTCGATTTATTTATATCATACCATCTGCCAAAATCTGATATACACATATATACCCTTATTAATGAGAGGACTTGGTCTGTGGACAAACAGTAATATGAACAAAAGTTCCTTTTTCTCCGTCAGTGTATATCATATATGTAAAAAAAAGGGTCATTCTCCCTCCAAAATTGTGATTACAAAAAATAATTATTTGGATATTTAATTGAATTGTTTGTTTATTAATAAGAATACTTTCTGTCTAAAAATGTAAGTATATTTTTTAATTATTGTTTCAATTTGTTCATATTAAATTGTTACAAAAATTGTTAACAATTTGGCTACTGTCAGGGATATGTTATTCAGGCCTAGACATAATCTGTATAAAAAGTGTTCATTCCCACATGATGTTAAGAGGTAGATAGTGCTGAATAATTGTATGTGTTTATGTTGGTATCCATTGATAAATTTATTTAACATCACTGTACATTCACTGGTCACAGAAAATGCAAGAGCAGTTGCAGTTTCTCCTCTGTGCAGCATTTATTCTTGTGCCTGTTCTGCTTTTGTATCTTCCAGTTGTTTTGCTGATCTATTACAAATATAATGAACAACAGCTAACACAATGTTACAGAAATGTTCAAACTTCTTAGTTACATCAATTTTTGTGTTGATTATGACATAAAGACTTCTATCATGGGTTGGTACTTCAGATTCTATCTGCCTGGAATAAATTGCTTTCTTTGAGCCCAAAGATGCAGCTTGACTGTCACACAGGCAAAGAAAGCAAGAATGTTTTCTATAACCTCCTTGGAATCCTTTTAAGAAAATAATCATTTTATAACTGCCACAAAGCTGACACATATATCTGTTGTAGTCTGCAGTTTCCAGAAGAAATTTTACATTTTCATAGTTTTCTTGTATATGTCCAGAGTGTCTGGTTTGTATTGATGGATACTGATTTTCATTGTGCAGATAAAGACATTTGAGACTTCAGAGGAAAAACATAAGAACAACATAAATAATCTTTTGCCCCCAAACTATTTCTAGGACCGTCAATGGATTTTCCTAGCAGGCTGTAGTTTAATAACTTGTCCAAAACGTTTCACTCCATCAGTCTGTATTATACTTTGTCTGCCTAAGATCTCAAATCAAGTCATCCAATTCCTTTTGGTTTCAAATGTGTGATTATTTCTTTTCTTCATCAGTAAGAACAACAGAAGATTCTTAAGATTCTGATTCTTAAAATCTTTAGCAGATGGTTGTGGAAATGTAGCAATAGAATAAGGTGGTTTTGATATGTAATATCAGTAAAATAAAATAAACAGATACTCTGGAATCAGACATAAAAAAATAATAATAATAATAAAAATTTAACTCTGCTTCATTTTTATGACATGCTAACATTTTCGATTAGTGACAGAAATATTTACATTTGTTACAGTAAACACTGCTGTTTACTGACAATCGTATCAGCTGAAATCATCCTTACCTTTTTGCTTTAACCTCTACAATGCATTACGTCGTCAGCGGCCGCATACACCTTTGTTGTAATTGCTTAGCAACGAGTGTCAACTGCGTGTTGGATCAATTTGAAATTACGTCTGTATGCTTGTCATTTATTTGCTATTAAAACAAGAAAAAGAAAGACACGGTTTGTAAAACATAATTAAGGTATCAATTTTTGTGTATATGCTAATAATTCGTTATAAAAATGAAGGAAGTTTATCTCGTGTCAAGGGAAATAACTGTCAGCACTAATGATGAAAATAGTGTGCCATTTAATTTTATCAGAACTACTAAATTCCGATCAAGTTAGATGTATCAACGACGTATTTTCAAATTGCTAATGTCAGCTGAGTTACTAGAACTGAAATATCTTGCTACATGCACACTTAAAACAAATGAAAATAAAACTGTATATAATATTCAAAATACTTAGATGTGTTTTATTGAAAATGTTTGATACGGCTCAGATTGTTCAGATTTGTCATATACGTACGAAATTAAACTATTTTCGTTTTTGAACATATGAAATTCAATAAACGAATATTTTTTTTTACAATTAAACAAAATCACAAAACAAATCAGTTTAAGCAAACTACTGAATTCATGAATAGGCCACACATTCGAATCTGTGGGAGTCGTTACAGTACATGTAAGCATTTCTGAAGATTTAGCACGTTAACTTTAACTAATAGAAAACATAGTAATTAAACTATATATATATATAATTTATAAAATTTGTGAATTCATTTGCCAACTATAAACAATCACTTTAACTGATACATAATTGAATTTAAATGTAATGTTGAAAATGGCTTCAAGCAAACTGTATAATTAACTGTAGCTCTTTTGGTCAAAATCTGAAACTTCTGTAGAAAGTTTAGATAATTATTTCACTGTATCATCATGTTACACATCTTATGCCATAAACTCAAATATTTCAGCTCAAGAATTTTTCATTCTTTTTCAGGAATATGGCAATTTACACATTTTATTTTCATGTGCTACCAGTCTTACAAAATTGTACTGCCAATTCACCAACATTTTTATCATACAGTTAACAGATGATTATTTTACATCAGCAGGCCTATGGTCTAATTCTATTCAAAATGCCAGATTATTTAAAACAGATAAAACAAATTTTAATATCTTTTAATATTGGTATTTATTTTCATTATATTAAATAGTCTTAAATCTGTTTTCCTTTTTCATTTTATGAAGCAATGTCATACAACTTGCCTAGGCCCTATCATTCCACCCCAACTCATAATTACTTTTCTGGTGATGTAAAATCAACAGTGTGGACAAGCCCACACTATTATGTTCCATCTGAGAGGAAATGGATCAATTATCATGACTACAGGAGTCTTCCGCGAGAGAAAACCCCAGACTGCATTGATTTCCAGTCAGAAGATGATTGGGTGAGCTTCATGAGACAGAGAGATACACCAACAGGTAAATAATGGCTGTACAAAATAGGGATGGAGGTGTAACTTTTGTAGAATGATATAACACATCTTTCATTATAAAGAAAACATACTGAACAAAATGCTGAAAAAATCATGTTGGACATGCACCATATGTATGTCTTTGGAAACAATATTTTTTAAGAATAAAATATATTTATATGAGAAAATTTTATGAAAATAGCTTAGATTAGTGATAGTCAAAGTATAATTATTATAATAAATTATGATTGAATTTTGTCTCTGATTTGACTGGAAGGCACTAATTCTAATGGATATGCTCCATTCGTTTATGAAATACTATAAACTGGGAGAATCAAATTTTGAAACTCAAAAATTAGTATCACGTTTAAACTAGTCTAAATCATTAATGCGCATGGAATAAATAGACCTTTATGCTTTGCTTGTATTTGGTGAGCCTTAATTATAGAAACATATTAATACAAAATAGTGTTACAATTCTCTGTGTGTGTGTGTGTGTGTGTGTGTGTGTTTGTTTAGGGAAATGGAATTTTGTGACTTGGAATACAGAGAAACAAAATGGCATTGATATGGATAGCACACATAAACCAGTTAAATCAATTATGGCAAACAGTTTCTTAACAGTTCATGCAGTGCAGTAGATTATGTTAAGAGTGGGTAGTATAGATATTTGGGACATAGTGATTATAATTTGTAATTGATAGAATGTACTGATTTATTCTATTACCTCAAAAGTTTAATATTTAATTTTATAAATGGTGAGTATATGTATTTATTTATATTATTAGTATGAAAATTTACAGTGATAAAAAATATTATTCTTTTAAAACATTTGTGTTTTGAAAGATTTTGGAACAAAGGACACCCTTCAACCATATTAGTCCTTTAAATGAGAAGCATACTTTATTTATGCACATATGCATGCACACTCATGCACATGCTCACCTATACACAGATCTGTATTCATAGGCATTTTAGTTATGTTTAACTCTGTGACAACCATCTTTTCGATCACTATTTTTAAATCACAATGCCATAATGAATCTGATGCCATGGTCACAAAATAGCATCATTAAGATTTTCACCACATTGTAATTTTCAAATTGTAACCATAAATTCCAATTAAAAGCAGATTCTCAGACAAAACATTGATAATGATTATCACTTTAAAAAAAATAACACAAACAAAATTCGATACAAAATAAATATATTAAACATTTTTGCTGGTTCAGTATCCAGCAATGCTTTAATATTATGATCAGGGAAGTTAACTGAAGTGCTTGAATACTAATGATTATTACTAATGATTGCAATCAACAGACCAGTCTGTTTGGTATCATATGCTACTATATAGTGATCAGCACATATTTTTATTTTCAGTTATTAAACCATATTTATGATATTATGTTAATATTAATCAAAAGAAATTATTGACAGAAGCTATTACCTAAAACAAATGGAGATAAAGATGTCCAGGTTATTAAGTAGTATTACATTTTCTAATATTGTTTCCAAAATGCCATCTATAATTTGTAACCCTTTATGGTGGATATTGTTAGAAAGCACAAAAAGGTACATTAAGTTCTAGAAAATTTGCTGAATGATCAGGAACAGGCAGATCTAAAGACGGATAATTGCTCAATATAATATCTTAAGTTTTTTAGTTCAGTAATAAGAATTTTTATTTTTGCAGAGATAATTTTCAAAACTAATATTACGACCATCTCTCTATGAAACCTGTATCTGTATAGGTCCATGTTTGTTTCACAATTTATATAAATCCATTTTTAATTTATGGAAAATTGTTTTTAAAGTTTTTAAGGCTGCAACTATAAATATACACAGAAAAAAATTATAGAAGCACAAATAAACAATCTTCATTTTCATAATTGTTTTTTCCTATTTCAAGGACTGTACCACAAGGACATTGGTATCAAGCCATCTGGAATTCCCCAGCTTAGACTATTTGGATATACAAGGGATTTACCAGGAATGCCTCCCAGAAAGATTTTTGAAAATCCTTGGCCAAAACAAGATGTTTGGGTTCCTCCTGTCAGAGCTCCACGTGGTGAATATTATGGTTATTATCATGAAGCTATAGAAAATGAACGTGAACTAAGAAAGAAAGAATATCCAACAAGCATGAGGATTGAACCTCGAGACATTCCAAATTTCCTAATGTAAACAAATTCAATATATTTACTATTTTGTATCCCGATGTTTTCTTATTTTCAGATTAAAGCATCATAAATGTGTTTAATTAAACTGGTGTTTGTGGAAAAAAGTGAATATATGTATTTTGGGTTTTTGGCAATTACCTTTTTACATTAAAAAATAAAATCGAATATTTCATCCAGAGTACAAAGCACCAATTCTAAAGCAGAAACAAATAAATAAAATAAAATCATACAAAATGATAAATAAACAAGCAAATAAATAATTAATAATAATAGTAACAATCAACTGTATTTTCTTTTTTTATGGTAAATCATTATCAATATGTTTACTGCTACCATTGTGTTTATCCAAAAAAAAAGAAAGAAAAAAAGTAACTTGAACAAAATCCCAAATAACAACAACAAAAGATTAATTATAGTTTTAATGTAATACAAAGAAATGTGTCATATTATGTATTAGACTAAACATGTTTAGAAATCCACTCTTATGCATGTTCAATCACTATTACTTAGATCATGATTGTTTAGATTAGATAGTTATTACCACACTGCAGTGAAATTTGCAGTAACAGTACTGAACAGTTCCTGTATTTTGATTTGTCCAAAAATATTTCTTTTGTTATTAAACCACTCTAAAAATCTGCTTTAAACATCAACAGTTCATCCCATAACTTAACTTGTTTTTGTAACTGAAAACACTAAGTTAAAAATTGTATATGTACTGTCCTAATACTATCTTTTCACTGCAGCTGGTTTTTAGTGAACTTTATCTGTGCATGTAAAAACTACTAAATTATTTCTGTAATCATGGCCAGCATTTTAATCTAATTTCAACACATTTCTCATGATTGTGGAAAGAAATATGTAAAAGAAACCTCTCACTAGATTGTGGAGACCAGAGATTTCATTTCTACTATATATATATATAAAAAAATAAAATGTAAATGGTCAACAATCATGGATTATTATTATTATTATTATTATTACAAAAACACACCAATCTTAATGATCAAAATAAATGGGACAATAATTCAGCATTATTTTTGTTATTCACAAAAAACACAAAAAAAAACATGAAAACCTTTAGAATACATTCACAGACACAATATACCATCTGTGTTCATAAATATCTTATTTACCTTTTGAGATACATCTTTATTTTATTTTTAATAGACATTCTTAGTTAAATAAAATCAACAATCAAACTATAGCCTTAAATTATTTTATTTTGCTGCTAACACTATGTTGTAACTACAGTATCTGTTTTGTAAAATTGTGCTAGATGTTGTAACAAAGAATTTCTGTGGTTATTTTTTTATGATAGAATTTAATATTATTTTGAAATGACTTGCACAGAGTAATTAACCGATGTTCTAATAATTGACATGATCCTTAACGGTTGATTGGACTCAAATCATTATATAACAACAACAAAAACAACAAAAAGACACAAACAAAAACAAATAAATGTTCTGAATTCTCCACACCATAAAACTACTATTGTTAAATAATAATAATAACTATTAAAAAATATTAAACAAATAATTATTCCCTCCAGTCAACAGGTGATCACCGACAGAAGCTTTGGTGAAAAAATTATAAAGTAATAGTATACATGTAATGAATTACAGTGTGAAACTCTAAAATATGCCTTAAATAAAGACTAATAATCAGATAATTTACATTACTAGCAAAAAATGATATATAAGATGAAACGAATCTGCTTGGTCACTAAAGTTTTAGTTCTTAATCTTTAAATATTTTATGTCATTTTATTTTTATATTTCTGTTCAAGACATCTGTTTCTGCATTTTGTTCTCATTTAGCTTCAGCAATACTGCAAAACAGTTATTCAAAACAGTGGCATTTATTACAAATAGTTAACATATTTTCTTCTTCTTTTACATAATATATATATCAGGAAATATACTTAATTCCCCATAATTCTAGAAATTACACTTACTTTGTGAAATCTGCAAGTTACATGTATTTCCTGAAATCATTCTTTTGGGCCATAATGAGTAAACCAATAATAATCAAAGAGTAGCATATAATGTAAAGTACCAATTTGTTAAAAAAAATTAATATGAGAGACTAAATTTTTTTAGTACCAAGGGTCTATAGAAAAAGCACACTTTGACATTAAGCACTGATTGACTCTAATTTGTTCAGTTTCAAAATACTCCGCTTTTTTGAGTATAATTAAGTGTTCCCCATTTGTGGCATTGTTGGGTTCTGGTGCCTACACTGGTCTCTCATCATCTAGCCTCCCTCTTGAAATTGTCCACCAGTTGCTGTCAGAGGACTATCTACTTGTAGCTAGTTTATTGCCAGTTCCTGATGAAGATGCAACTGATTCAGCAAGTTCAACTCTACAACTATATCCAATGAAGTTACTGGAAATGCTCAGGTAATGTATGCTTGATGTGATGTAAACTACTCTTTCATTACTATTGGTTTTCTTACCAGAATGAGTGACTCAGACATACACATTTTCCTAAATTTCCTGGAAATGTATATTTCCTCTAACCTGTGTGTGTGTGTGTGTGATTTTGTTTAAATTATAGTGTATTCACCACTTTTTGTATCGTTTACAGTGCAGCAGTAAAAATGGACATATTAATAATGTATTTAAACCATTATTTCTTTGGTCCAAAAGAACATCTTAACAAAAACAGCAACAGAGGATTAGAAATTGGAGTTAGAGTAAAATAGTTAATTTCCCTCTTTTGACTTCATGAACAGTTTCACGAACAACTGCAGTACCAACCTTTTCCAAAAGACTTTTTTTCTCTGGAGGTGCAAGATGGTGGTTGGCCAATTTGCAGTCCACAATATTTGGAAGATTTAAGGCCAGCTCTATTAACTTTTCTGCACCTTGATAACCAAAGACATTCCAGTCAAGCCACAGACTGTGCAGATATTTGTGGTTTATTAAGGCAGAAGCTAGAGAGACAGCACCAATATCACCAATAGAATTATCCCGCAAATTAAGATCCTGAAGAAATCTAAACTCATGAATGCAGCTAGATATTTTTTTAGCCATAGCATCATCTATATGATTTGTTTGGAGACATAAAAAGGTGATTTGATAAAGATGTTTCAGCTGAGCAGGATTATCAAAAATATTTGACTTGCTGATGTTGCAATTCCAAAAACTAAGATGATGCCAGAAATGGGTGCCTGCTAGAAGTTTGAGTACAGCTTTAGAGATCATGTCAGAATCAGATTTTCCTTCTTCTCTATCGGGAATAATAATGTTTTGACTGTAGTCCATAAACAAGAGGAACTGACATTTTGCCAAATTTTCAAATATTTCAACAGACATACTTCCTTTGATGTTGTTGTTCCTTACAGACAATCTCTTTAAACAGGTCTGATTAGAAAAGGATGAAGACAGATGAACCATACCAATATCTTGAAGATTACAATCCCTCACACTTAGTATTTCCAGCTGGCTCATTCTGGAAAGGATAACTCCAAGTATAAACCCTCCAGTTTCACCAAAACTATTGCCATGAAGGCGAAGTGTTAACAGATGCTTGCTGTCCACTATAAATGATGACAGTTGTAAAAGTCCTACAGTACTGATGTTATTATAACTAATGTTTAGTTCCTTCAGTTGGTGAATACCTTTGAGATCTTTTTCTAAAGAAAGTATACCAGCATCTTGCATGTTTGTATGATCAAGATCAAGAAATTCCAGTTTTGAAAACTGGGACAAACCAATTGGTCCAGATGACATTTCTAAAGAGCAACCAGAAAGAGAGATTCCCTTTACCACAGATGGATCCATCAGTGACAATAAATGTTCGGCTTCTGATCTCTTCAGGTTAGTTTCCTTCAAAATAAATCTGGAGATATGTTGCATACATGGCACAAACAGGCACAATTTTTCAATTTTGTCATAACACAGTGAGATCTTTGAAAAAATAAGTTCAAATGACTGATTCATATCTACAGTATTTGAAATTTGTTCGAGAAATAAACCCTGATCAGTAAGAAAGTTATTTTTATTCTCTTTGTCTTCACGTATACTTGGGTGAAAATCAAGTACTGTTAGAACTTTCAAAATGACTTCAAACTTTTCCACACAGAGAGAAGAAACTTCAGCTGGTATAGTAATAGACTCTCTTGATGTCTTATTTATCAGTTCATTAACAACATGAGCCAATGAACCTGACAGATCTGGAAGACAGACTTTAACTTGAAAGGAGTGTAGCATTTTCAGAGGTTTTCTGAAATATTTCATATTTTTTACCACACTATTATCACAGAGATCCAGAATCTCAAATTTCAGTACATTTTCCACAAACTCCATTCCACGATTATCAGAATGTAATTTATCCCATGATATGGCCAAGCCAACCAAGTTTAGTTGCTGTAAGGAATCAAGTTTTGAAAGGAAAGGAGCAATCATATCATCCTTTTGACTTGTTACACTAAGAAAAGTGTATGTATGCAGTATGTATCTAAATCCATCATAATATGAACCAATTAGTTTTCCAAGGGAAGAACATACTTTATAGGCAACAAAATCCCTGAGAAGTATGCTGGAAAATTCATAACCATCTTCAGTCTCTGACACCTGTCTAAGAATTCCATTTTTGACCAAATCTTGGACACTGTTTTGAAGTCTGCTCTCAAGAGTTAAACCATACTTTGTATAAAATTCCATAGCTACGTTTTCCTCAAAAAATATTTTAGACAAACCGTAATAATCTGATATTATAACAATTTGTTTTTCATTTTCAATACTACAAACTAATGCAAGCCAAATATTTTTCATATCTTCTAACAATGTATCATTCAGAACAAATTTGTTTTCCATGAAATCAAGAACAAACTGAATCAGATCAGCAATTTCTGAACAGTTTACCATTCTTTGTTCAATTTTTTGTGGGTCAATAGTTTTTTTCCAAAGTTCTTGATAGACTGGTGGCCAAAGGTGCTGACTCTCAAGTATTTCTCTATGCCTCTTTGTATCATCCTGCAGAGGATACAGCAATGCTTCCAAAAATGTTTTTCTTGGAGTTGATTCTGCAAAATAATGATGAAATAAATGAAAAATTGTATCATAACACTTCAGTAATTCTGGGCAATAAAGATTTTAAAATACTGCAAATAATAACAAAAATTATTTTATTGCCACAGTAGTAAATTTTACTATATTTCAGAATTTAAAGAAGAAATAAGCTATACTTGAATATAATTTTATAGTTTTGAGTATTAGTTGTATGATGTGTGTCAATAGTAAGAGTTTGAATTTTGCCAGAGTATGTGCTGCTTGTATTATTTTGTTTTTTTATAACTTTTTTTTTGTTTTTTGCATGAAGTCCTAGTTAGTTCTTAGTCTTTTTCTCAAAAGGATAGTGTATTCATTGTATACAAAACAAACAAAAAAATAAATTACTTAATTAATGTTTTGAGTTAAACTGTCCTAAGAAAAATTTATGTCATTCAAACTTTATTTTTATGTAAGACTATTTTGTGAAACCTCAGTAAAAACACCTCTAACACAACTTTTTATGAAGTAAGCCGAAGGCTCAGAGGCTGATCTAAGACTAATGTTGATCATATATATTTTAGTTAGAATCAAATTATTTTTGCTATTAATGGTACCATTCACACACTTACCGTTTTCATTTAGACCTAGACCAAATAAAATATACAATTTGTAATATATGTAGCTAGCACACATGCATACACATATATACGCTTGAAAAAAAAGTGTACTAATTCAGTAGCTACATTATCATTTAGTTCTAAAATGGATTAAATACAGTTTTAAATTATATTAATCCTTGAACAAATTATCTAAAATGTACTCATTCTTTATCCCTTACCAAAACTGTATAAGAATTTTTAACTTTCAGCATGTCTATAAAAGACATTAAGCCACTGATTATTTTGTAAATATTTTGTAGAGTTACTCTGCCAAAAATATTTGATAAAGAACTAAATTTCTTATACTTCTAAATTATTATTTTGTTCTTGAAAACCAATCAGCAAAGTTGATTAACAAAGTTGATAATAAATAGTATCATTACAAAACAACTGAATCTTATCCCTTCATGGCCAACTTATAGATTACTAGTTTACATTGGTATTGTCACAAGATTTATGTAAACATCACTTATTAATGGGTATACAGTAACATAAACAAGCAACTGGGAGATGATAAGTTAATATGACTGAAAGAAAATAAACAATTCATTTATGTTTAAAACATGATTTTTTATGAATTTAAGGGTTAAAACTGATTTTTTATTTCTTCTCTAAAAATATAAAATAGCTAAAGATATCTGCAAAATAGATAGGCAATTTCATTATGAGACAGATGATTTATATATTTATATATTGTTGGTATTATAAAAGGATTTATAGTTGACAGGTATCTGATAATGTTCTGCTTAAAAGAGGTAAGAAAACTGTTTTTTCTGAAAACAATATGATGACTGTACAAGTCACAAAAGAAAACATTTTTGTTCTCTATTTTGTATTTTGAATATAGTCAGTTTACTTTCAATGAAAAGATCTAGATGATAGAATATATTTAGGAGGCATAAATTAGAAAACCGGAAATATTAATTTTTAGGTTGCTCAGTCAGAAAGACAAGCACCATATAAAGGCTTGTAACAACAACCCAAAAGTGCTGCCTTTTAAGTGTCGCCCAGGTCTTAATTCTCACCATGACTCCTCCAGCTACTATTCTGACCTTCTTATGTGATATAGTTAGTCGATGTATAATAATTAGCAAGATTAAGACATTAAGATGGAATTTTTCTCTTCATAAATAAAGGAAATGTGTCCTGGAACAAAACAATATGCAGTATTGATCTAACAAGGCAGAAGGCTTTCACAACATGTTTTTAAACTCAATTTTTTTTTGAAAATTTACCTTTATCTTTCAGATATCTGAAACAGTTTTCAATTTCCTCTTCTTTTATTGAAAGACAAATGTTCAAGGATTTTATCTTTAATCCAAAGTTTTCTGCAGCTGTCTTAATTTTATAAGTCTGTTCTGGTGTTAAAATATCTTTTTCTAAAGCATCTTGGAGAGCACCTCCTTTATAGTATTCTTGAAAGACATACAGATCGTTGAGATTATCAAGTCTTAGAAGAAGTTCGATACATCCTGGTTGTGCTTCAACACATATCATTTTTGATATCTGAAAAGAAATTTAAATTTTGTTAAAAACATTCCTCCAGTATATATTTTCCAATTTATTGAGTACATGTACAAAATTCTGAAAAGTCACTGAAACATTTTTCCTACCAAAAAAATCCAGAAAAATGAAAATCTACAAACATCATTCACATTACAAAGAAATAATAATAATAATAACAAAAATTATTTAGTGTTTTGGGGATTTAATAAAAAATAAATAAATAAATAAATAAATAAATAAATAAATAAAAAATAACAAAAATAACAAAAATAAAAATAATAAAAAAGTATAAATAAATAAAACCCCAAATTCCAAATTATTATGAAGAACAAAAACTGATCAAATAAAAAAAATCTTTGAAAGCAGTAAATACAGAAAGGGCCATTCTTGATTCACAAAATAATTTTGTGAATAAAGCTCTGCTGGTTAGTAATAAATTTTGTTATATAAGGATAATGATACAAGGCCTCAAGTGACTCCAACCCAAATATTTACACAGTTATGAAAGAGAGCATGAACTGTTTAATCTTTTGGTGACAATATAAATTAACAATATTTGTTTGTTATGTTATGATTGTGTTACCTGTTAGACTAGAGTCAGTTTATTAAAAGTCCAAAGTACGGGAGTGTGTAACAACATAAAGATGAAATTAACGAATAATCACATGCTGTGACTGTCATGTTGTTGTAGATATGCTTTTATTTTGATATGAAGTCCTTCATTTACCTATCCCAAAAAAAGAAAAAAGAAAATCAATTTTCCTACCTGATTTAAATGATACAGAATCTGTGAAAACTGTTCTTCCTGTGTGAGATTATTTAAAACTGTCTGAAAGAATTCAGCCAATTTGATTTGAGTTTCAACTTGGGGGTCTTCTGTGTCTATTTCCATACTCTCAACACCAGGTCTCATATCAACATCACCAGTTACCTCTATCACTGCCAAAATCTCAGCTGAAATGAGTAAGCTAATTATTTTAGTGTAATACAAATATTTCTCTTCCAAATTCCTTATAACTGGCTGTTTAATACCTAATGGCATTTCAGTTGAAATAATTCAGAGAGCAAAAAGATTTTAAAAAATACATACATACATACATACATAAAAACAAAATATAACAAATACAATAACATTGCTGATGTAACACAGTAATTAAGATGTGATTTGATGCCATCACAATCAAAATCCAGAAATCTTTTCAGATACCACATTCAGTTTTTATAAAACTTTATTAAGGATGCTTGTTTAACTGAAAATTACTGACAGTTTGAATAAACAGATCATTCCTTATCCATAATTGAATTGTTGTCAATATTTTACATTTTTTTATAAATGATTTTGGAAAGCTAATAATTTTTTTAATTTTCATGTTAAACTTTAAAAATAAACTCATCTTAATAATACTTTTTTCTCTATTTTTTTTTTTTTTTTTTTTAAATAAATAATTAAAATATTTTGAAATTAGAAAGACAAAATACACATAATTGTGACATATACCTTTATTATTACTTTTTTTTTAAAATTATATATATACAAAATTGACTGGTAGGACTACTTTATTTTATAATAAATTGAAATAATATTTTTGTTTGCTCATTATTAATATAAAAGTTGTAATGGTAAAATTTTATGACTCATGTCGATCAACCTTGGTAATTAATGGGTTAGTCTCTTTGTATTATTATTATTAAAATACAAAAATATAATGTTACATGAATTGATCCCTTTCATGTTAGTTTTCTTTGAATGGTGTTACTTAGGAAACTGCGAAAATTTAAGATGGAAACCACAAGGTTCTGTGGAGACTACTAGAGTGGTGGCTATTTTGCTCTGCAACTTCTCTGTGCATGTGCCCGCCTGAGTGGAGCACAAGTTGAATAGAATATGTTTATGATCTACATTTATTGATTTTATTCATAATAAACCATTATATATTTATATGATGTTATTACATTTTGATTTCAATATATTTCATTATGTGTTTGTGTGTGTATATATGAATATTGGCCGATCAGCCATATCTTGTAAGAGTAACTATTTTAATGTAAATCTGCTTGGAACTGTTAGTATGAGATTGACAGGCCCAGATGAATGAACTTATTATTTATTACATCTAGTTGAACATTTAAATAAATTTAGAGATGGATTAAAATCATTTTATAATAACATTTTTGATTCTTCTACAAACTAGCTCAGATATAAAATAATTTTTTTCCAAAATTTACAAAACATTATTCTAAAACTGGTTTTGAGCTAATCAGTTAAGTCAGAAAATTTATATGTCATTAATGGACATCATATTACTCATCACTTACTTTTATGTTATCAACATACTATTCGTAAATTCTATTTTGTTTTAGGCTCGTCTTCATTGTAAGATTACTATCACTGACAGAATTCACAAGAAACCCCCTTCCTCATTACAAATAATAATGGAAAAAACATCTTCAAATCTATAACCAAAATTAATTTTAATTTCTGACTGTTCATCAAAACAGTAATTATTACTGAATTGAAGATAATAAATAAATATGTTTATGTAATTGATCATATAAGCCTTTCACAGATTTGGTTCTTTAATCTTATTCAGATAATGGGCCAAGTTATAACTGGTCAAAATATATAGTAGTTGTTAGTATAAATGTCTTCTATGAAATCAACAGAAACTAATGAAAAAAATAAATTCATTTCCTTTTAAATAATCTAAATGATCAGCAGCCATTACAAGTAAGTGACAGACAGCAATGAGTGTGAACTTGGTGAAACTTTGAATTTTATGATGATTAACAAAGTTTACATTTTTGTACAGATTCATTGTTTTAATTTTGATACAAAAACTCTAAAACATGGTTCTACAATCCATTATCATGTAGGCTGTAAGCACAAGAGTACCTGCAAGAGATTAACTTTATCACAATGTGAGAAGAGGATGGAAATGGTAAATGAATAGAAATGAATTAATGCACTTAAAATGTGGCTTCATTTTAACAGATCAATCCTAACGTAAAATCCAACATTTAATTCAGAATTAATTTATTGGCGAAATAGGAGAAATGAATAATAATAATAAAAAAATTATTATTATTAAAAATATTATCATATTTATAAATATATTTTAATAAAAGTATCAGCTGTTTTAATATTATATCATTAAAAGTGACTTAGCAAATAGTTCTGGAATGTTTCAAATAATTCAACCGAAGTTATAATACATACATTTACACTTTTCACATTCATCAGCTAGGTGAGTCAGCCCAACTTCTTTGTATTTCAAGACTTTAATTAATCCATCAATCCAACCAGGATAATAATAAAGTTTTCGCAGGAGGATAGCTGCTGCATTTGTTTGTCCTTTTGTATCCTGACAGGCTTCAACCTCTTCCTGATTTTATAATAAAAACTGTCATATAAGCTGTGCCATAAATTGCCATTTCACATTTGTGAGACTTATTATTTCCTTTTCAGAATTAAAAATTTTCAAATTTAATTTCTGTCAAATCTGATATAAACTTCCCATATAATCTAACTTATGATAAACCAAAAACAAAAACTAACTTCATACAGTACCTAACAAAACAAATTACTAATTAACCCTGTTACAGATATAGAACCATTTCAGTCACTTTTCAGAAGTCAAGAGAATAGTGGCTTATATATTTACTAAATTTTTAAATAATTGTATGTTATTGTTATTGCTTATTAAATAATCTTGTCCTTGGTCTAAACCATTTTGAAAACTAACTGTTTTAACAGAGGCCAAATATGCTAACACTGATTAATGTCATCCTATAAGAAAACTCACTTTTGCTTCCTAGGATTTACCAAACTATGTTTCTTTCTTTATTTTCTTTATTTATTATTATTATTATATATTTTTTGTATGTCTAAATGATGTCATTTAGTAACCTTTACAGGATGCTTTGTATGTACTGCACAAAACTTTATTTCATTATTAGCAACAGATTATATACCGTTCCATTCTATGACATTAGAAAATCCTTTAAAACATAATCTGCTAAAAACAGGTTTTTCGAAACAGATTTTTGAACAAGATATTAAGCTTTTTTGTTTTATGTAATGTCTTATCTATGGGTGTTACCACCTGCAGAATATCACATTTTCTTCCATATACCTTCTATCTGTGTGTATTAAATTCTTTAAATAATCATAAAAAAAACCCCACCAAAACAACCCAAACAAATAAAAATAATAATAAAAAATAAAAATTAGCTGTAAAACCACCCACCTCATCAGGTATGCTAAGGGATAGATATGGTAAAAGATGTCTTGGATTCACTGTTTCTACAAAAGGTTTCTTTATCCTTTGATAAAAACGTTCATTTGGTGACATATGTTTTAATTTGTCTGATGCCATGTTGTTTTCTTCACCTCTTGTTCCAAACTGTATCATAGAATTGTTATATTTCTATTTTTTGCCTTATACACTGATTGCAGCAGCAGTGGTTGGAATTTGGTCCACTATGAAAATAAAAATAATCATTAAATTTACAGGTAAACTTTATAGCATATGATAATAAACATAAAAAACCCTCCTGAAAATGCAGTTTTTAGATGTGCACTATATCATGAAGACTTGTGTAAGCATTTTGCTAGTAAAAATGAAATTGTGATGAATATCACAATGTATTCTAGAGAACCTTCAATATCAAGGACTAATAGGTAGAAGCACTTATCTGGAAATTGTGAATGTAAATGTAATAATGTAATAACAATATACAGACAATGTAAACAAATGCCATAAAGTATATGTATTGAATGATACATTAGGGTTATTCAGTGTAAATCACCCCCCAAAATAATATTTTAAACCTGACTGTCTCAGATTTTTATGAAACTTGGCATACTCATTGATTGGGATCCCACAGCACCAAATCGGACCAGTGGTGTGGGAGATATATCCACCAAATTTTGAGATTTTTGGCCACCAACCTTTGAACCCTCATATCTCAGGAACTACTGGGTCAATTTCATAAAAATGGTACTGTTGAAAAGGCAATATAACAAGGATACCAAATTATTGGTCAGTTTGGAGTACACTGATCTGTTTACCTTTGTTATGATCTTCAAACTGACCTTGTGGATCATGTGACCTTGAGATGACCTTTCTTGAAATTTAATCTCCCTCATGTTAACTAAAACATATAAAAGTTTCAAAGGTGTAATCTTTTTTGTTTAGCCACAATATAGATTTAAAAATGCATATCTGCATGGATTACAATGTACGTTTTCTACATGTATAGACTTCTCTGAGACCAAATACTCATCTTTGCAGTCAAAAACCACCTGACAGGTCTGAAAGATATGAAAAGATGCCAAATGGCATGAGATGTTCTACACAATCAGGAAGTGTGGCTTCAGGCATGTCAGGAACTCCTTGAAATACCATGGTGAAATCCCCATTGATCACATGACAATTAGAAGTTTCTACTACTCTGTCTATTCCCACTACCTTTTGTTCCTAACTATTTCTACTAATACTACATTTTCATCTCCTGACACTATTATCAGTGATGCTACATTTGGTACTAGTAGTTACTTCTGGTACTGCTATTACTATTTTAACTCCCACTAGGCTCCTGTTATTACCTGTCACCATTATCACCACTACTGCTAATTTTATTATCACAAATACTGTTACTACCTCTACTATTACTAGCATCACCATTATATCAACAACTACTACAAGAGCTATTTCTTATTTAGCTACTTCTATTACTAGTAATCTTACTACTTCTAGTACTACTAATTATACTAATGCTCCTTCTACATTACTATTATATCTTCTACTACCTATTGCCACTACTACTACTGCTACATCTATGAGACTACGTCCACAATTACTACTACTACTACTTGTATTACTACTACTACTATTGCTTTAATTATCGTTATGATTATTATTATCATTGTTATTGTTATCATCATAATCATCATCATCATTATTACTATTACTGGCAATTTATGAAGATTGGCCCAGTAGTTCCTGAGATATAACAGTTCAAAGGTTGATGGTCATGCCCATTTCGGGTGAGTCTCAAAATTCATGGGGGGGGGGCATATCTCCTGCATCACTGGTCTGATTGGCTTAAAATTTCAGCTGTGGAATCTCAATCAACAAGTATACCAAATTTCATAAAAATCTGAGATGGTCTGGTTTAACCCATTGGGTGATTTGACATGGAATAACTCATTATGTAAAATACCAATTTTATTTATATATTTATTTTTTTGTATAAAAATATAAAAAATACTGTGTATTGTCAATTTCAGCAGTGTGAAAGCAAATAAATACTTGCTTCTCTTAATGTTTTAAATACAAATACTTAAAATCTTTATCTTAGTAATCTATACTAATAATGATGATGATGATTATGATGATAACAATAACAATGATAATAATAATCATAACGATAATTAAAGCAATATTAATGCTACAAGTAGTAGTAGTAGTAATTGTGGAAGTAGTCTCATAGATGTAGCAGTAGTAGTAGTGGCAATAGGTAGTAGAAGATATAATAGGGTCATTCCGTGTCAAATCACCCAAAAAAAAAAGAAATTTAAACCCGACCGTCTCAGATTTTTATAAAACTTGGTATACTTGTTGACTGGGATCCCACAGCACCAAATCTGAAATGTTAGCCCAATCAGACCAGTGGTGTGGGAGATACGGCCCATGGAATTTTGAGATTTTTGCCAAAAATGGGTGTGACCACCAACCTTAGAACCCTCATATCTCAGGAACTACTGGGCCAATCTTCATAAAATTGGTATTGTCAGAAAGGCAAAATGACAAGGACATCAAATCTGCCATTTTTGTTTAGTTTGGACAATATTGGAGTACCTTGACCTTTTGACCTTTGCTATGACCTTGAAATTGACCGTGTGGATCACGTGATCTTGAGATGACCTTTATTGAAATTTAATCTCCCACATGTTAACTAAAACATATAAAAGTTTCCTGGGTGTAATATTTTTTGTTTAGCCACAATATAGATTTAAAAAATGCACATACCTGAAAATAACACGTTTACAGCCATTAACATCTGATTAACTAAAACCTGAATGATCATTTCTGGATGCTAGGGATCACCATCTTTCTTGATCATCCAGTAAGACATTGTAGGCCTACATGTATGCATAAAGTTCACATAAATTTGAGAGAACTAGGTGTTTCTGATGCTTAACCTTCTCACTATGTTTGTTTCAAATGCTCACTGTATCCTTCATTCCCAGACACATTCTACTGTTCTCATCACTTTCATAAAATTGGATTATTTCTTCCTTCAATTCATTGTCCTTTCAATGGTAAAGGGTGACAAAATCAAGATTTGCACACGCTCTGGGTAGGATTCAGACATTAAGATGTCATTTTAATGTTACTGTAGCTGATGCTAGTTTTTTTCTGTCCTTTCATTCATTTACTGGAATGTGCTAGTGAATGGAGTTTGACAGGCGTTTCGCCTAAACTCAACAGAATAGAATTCAAATGAAAGTCCTTTTCTGGGGAAACAACAACCAGCGGTTTGTCTGGCAAGTTATCACCAAATTCTCCCATTGTAGTACCACCCATACTAAAGCCATCCTCTGCAGGACCTTTGATTTCTGAAGGGTAATCAGACAGTCACAGCACAACTTGTCTCCTGGCACTAGTGTCTTTGGAGGATTTACTAAGCATTTGTAAGTGCCCATGCTAACAATTCTTAAAGATCTAGTGCGTGCTTGCTCAGGGTGGCGATTAAGGGGATCACAACAGTTTTTCTGCGATGTTGAAAATTTGATGAAACGTTCTTGTTCATGATACTCTTGATGTCCCATGTTTTGATCCCACTTCAAAGAGTGAGGAGTTCGATTTCCTCAGTTTTCCATACACTTTGCAACAACTCCTTTTTGATATGATGGTGTTGATAACACACATTTTCAGGAGAGTTAAAGCTGCAGTTAGCCCTGGAAGAAATAAGGATTTTCAGTATTGGCCTGCACCTTCAATTCAAAGTCAGTGCTTTCCTAAATATTAAATCAAATCCTGAAACCCTTTCAGTAAAGTTAAGCAGGTCATAAAATGGCAGCAGAGTACATGTGTTATTGCCAAAGGCCCACAAGTCTTGGGCATTTATGTCAATCTTCTCAAGTATAGATCACAGTTTATTAAGGTGAAGTAGACCTTGTTCATACTCTGTGCCAAGACTGGGTGTACAAATACATTATGCAGTACATCACTTTTTTGATGACGCCTGATTTCAGACTGGGTTGTACTGTTGTTGACTGAAGCCTTGTTCAAAACCAATGGCAAGGCCCACATGACATGATAAAATTACTTAATAGGTTTTATGAAATAAAAATATTGTTTATATATCAACATCTGACATTGTGTCCAACTTAAAAAAGCTTCAGATTGTCAAAGAAATGCAGATGAAGAAACTTCTTTGTCTTAAACTTCAAATTGCTATGTGCTCAATGGGGATTGCACCAGGGAATCTAAAGGAGTTCCTGACCTGCCTGAAGCATTACTTCCTGTTAACCCTTTGAGCCTGATTGTGTAGAACATGTCATGCCATTTGGCATCTTTTTCATATCCTTCAGGCATTCCTTCAGACATGTCAGGTGGGTTTTAACTCCAAAGATGAGTTTTTAGTCTCAGAGAAAATGTACATTGTAATGCATTGTATCAATCATCCATGCAGGTATGCATTTTTTTTTAAATCTCTATTAAGGCTAAACAAAAATATTATACCCAGGAAACTTTTATATGTGAACTTTATGCATACATGTAGGCCTACAATGTCTTACTCGATGATCAAGAGATGGTGATTCCTAGCATCCAGAATTGATCATTCAGGTTTTAGTCAATCAGATGTTAATGGCTGAAAAGGTGTTATTTTCAGGTATGTGCATTTTTAAATCTATATTGTGGCTAAACAAAAAATATTACACCCAGGAAACTTTTATATGTTTTAGTTAACATGTGGGAGATTAAATTTCAATAAAGGTCATCTCAAGATCACGTGATCCACACGGTCAATTTCAAGGTCATAGCAAAGGTCAAAAGGTCAAGGTACTCCAATATTTTCCAAACTAAACAAAATTGGCAGATTTGGTATCCTTGTCATTTTGCCTTTCTAACAATACCTATTTTGTGAAGATTGGCCCAGTAGTTCCTGAGATATGAGGGTTCTAAGGTTGGTGGTCACACCCATTTTTGGCAAAAATCTCAAAATTCCGTGGGCCGTATCTCCCACACCACTGGTCTGACTGAGCTAAAATGTCAGATTTGGTGCTGTGGGATCCCAGTCAACAAGTATACCAAGTTTTATAAAAATCTGAGACGGTCGGGTTTAAACCATTGGGTGATTTGACACGGAATGACCCAATAGTATATTATGTTCAATGGTCTAATTATTGTTATACTGATGTTGTAAAATGCACAACTGTATCTTTCTATCTGATCTGGATAAAATAAGTAAACTAAATATAATGGATAATTCTGAGACAGGTGCTCCTGATAATGTGACTGAGGCTGTTTAGATAAACTTTTCAAACAAATTACAAATTAATTAATGTAGCAGGATAACCATTTTTGTTTTAAAGCAATAGCCTTGGAAGCAGATGTCCTGCAGCTGAATTGATTCATACATTAATCATGTCACAACCAGATGTGCAAAGGCAGTGAAAACCTAACCAAAGAAAGAAACGATCAAATGAAGAAACATAATATTATTTCTTTTGCACTTGTTAATTTTAAAACCTGGAAGACAATTTATAACATTTTAACTTAGTTAAGTGACAATATGTCACATCTGTCACAGTACCTTTATTGATTATCATCGATTATTTTACATCAACTGATTTTTTATTTTTTTGTGATTCATAAACATTCAAAGTTGTATGATGCTGATTCATAAATTCAAATACAATTTTTTTTCTCAGAATATTTCTTTCTCTGATACAAAAATATATATAAAAGTGGTCAAATAAAATATAATAGATTATTTTGTACTTGTCAAATTAACCAGTTTTGTCTTTTTTACCATTGTAGCACCTAACAGTTACTTATATCAAATCATGGAAATGTGTCATTCCATGTTAGTTCAACCAGAGATGCCTCGGTGACCATCTCTGATTTTGATAAAATTTCACTCATTTGTGCATCCATATAAATGATAGACACATATGAAATTTTTGGACAAAATTCTTATTAGTTTTGAAATTATGGTCTGTGGTCCCATTTTTGGCACTTGCAACTATGTCAAGATGTTTGGGGCTACTTTTGAAAGCTGATAACTTTATTTATTATAAAAATCTTGAGCTGAAATTTGCTATGTTATACATTTGTTTTCTACATACCTGTGACAGTTTTTGACTATAAGACATCTAAAATTTGTTTTTTATCATTTGAAACTTATATGATTTATATTCTGGAGATCTGTTACTTCATGATTATTTTAGTACAAACTGTTGAATGTTTTGTAATATGCACCTATGGATGTTTCTTTATGAGAAAGATTATCTGAATCCAGTAAAATATTAATATATATTATTTTATTAGGCTCCAAAATGTTCACAAAATTATAAAATAAAAGTGAAATTTTTATCAACATATGGATTTTACCATCAATTTCTTTGTTTTCAAGTTTTTCATTTATTTATTTTGGTGCATTTTGTTTAGAAATTTAAAAAAAAAAAAAAAAATTGGAATACCTAGAGGAATATCCGAATCTTCCTACTTACCTCCCTTGATTTAAAAAACCACGCCAGGATTACTAATTCTACCACACCCTGATTAAGAAACAACCCCCAAAAATTCTGAACAAATTCTACTACTTCTGATCTAAATTTACGAACCAGTACTTACACAAACAAAATATATTTTCCGTCACAAATTTTTAAATAAAATACCCCAGTTTCAGAAAGCTAGATCGGTTTAGCGCATACGTTGGTTTAAAAGTACTTTCATACCAGAACTTTTAAATTAAATTTATTTTTTCTATCATATAATGACCTCTTTTCATATCTGCAGAACAATAGATAGTAGCAAAATAGTAAATGTACTGCAAAATTACCAACAATAAATGATAATCTCGCAACAGTGCACTTAAAGTGGAATTCTTCACTATCACTGTTTCAGATTTCTCCACAATTCGTATCGAAAACATTTTGAACTATGTATTTGGCGACACTTATTTTTATTTGTTGGTTTCCCGACGAATAAATATAGCTGAGATTAGGCTATTCTTATTAATTTTGATCACCGATAAAAATAACTAACTTGTTGGTCTTATTTTACCGTACAACAGTCAACAGTCCCTAGTCTAGAGTTTTTACTGCTTTGGGCATTTAAAATAATAAATATCGGAGCCTTACCTGACTCAGTGACTGTCATGGAAATTTCATTTCAGTTCTTTTTTACATTTTGATCCCATACCATTCATTAACAATTAACCATCTGATTCTCGACAATTTTACTCCACTCCTGCAATTTACACTATATTTTTTATTTATTACTGTAAGTATAATACCATTTTGACCTTCATATTTTGAAGATCTCACCTCCAGGAGGTGGCGCTCTCTAGAATCCAGTGCGCCATGTTGGGGACTATTTATTGCAGTATTATGAATATATTTTAATTAAGTATGAGATGATGTATCAGCGGTATTCTCAGACTAACAGAATGAAAGACGTTATATATATATAGATATGTTGGGGACTATATATATAAAATCAAATAGTTACATACACCTACACCAGTAATTATTATTATTATTATTTTTTATAGTACATGATCATGATGATGGTGTTAAATGAATAAAAATAATTGTTTATTGCAGATTTTTGTTAATACCGGTTGATGCATATATCCAACATATTGTATTAGAATCTATCTAACAAAGTTTATAATGGCATTTACTTGATTTGAATTGTGCTAATTATATTATTATAATTTATCTTATTATCATCTTACTGAGTGTTACTTATTATTATTATCTTACTTATTATCTGAAGTTTTTTCTAAGGATAATTCCTTGTGGGAATATAGTTATGATCCTTAGAAAAAACTTCAGATAATAATAACAACACACACACACACACACACATTTACCAGTTCTATGGAATTTGTCTTAGGTGAATCTGAAGTTCATACCATATATCACTGTAAATTGCTATGTAGGAAAAAACTAAGTGAGGTTCACAAGACGGTTCATTCAGTTATGTAAAGCTTTTATTTTATTTTTATTAATGCTATGTATACAGTTAATAACACAAATGGAATATAGCTGATGTCAAATGTTATTATAAAGTTAGTGACGAGTTCATAAAAAATTCCAACACATTCAGATTCTTAATACGGTCATTAGTATCTCTTGTAATACTATTTAGGTTTAAGAATCACATATGTGGAAAGTACATGCAACTTGATGAGGTATGTAATAGAAAAGTTTATACATTTATACATGATCTGTTGCATATTGCCTCTGTACAAGAATGATACCTCAATGATACAGTATATATTACACTATTAAATGTTTTAATACATAATCTTTGTGTATTATCTATGTACAACACTCTGAATAAGATAACTCAGTATAGTATCTACTAAAATATTAAACATGATCTTTGTGTATTATCTCTGTGCAACAACCAAATAAGATATTTCAGTGGTATGGTCTGTTTTCCAATATAATATATATTCATACTTGATCTAGAGTAGGGTCCATATCTCAAAGCACAATATACTGAGAAAGATTTTAAATAATACTTTTTTTATTAATAAATTTTTGGTTATAATTAAAAGCTTCATTTTTATTGCTAATTTCATTAAACTTTCTATATGAATTGTGTATGAAAAGGTAAATAGGTATTGAGATCAACCCTATACCAAAAACAAATTAGTTTCACTTAAGTTAGATCCAGGGTTTCTCAAAGAGGTTCTGCACAAGCTATCATTGGTTATGTGTTTATATTTAGAATTTATTGATCAAGATTTAAAAAAATCCAAATTCCATTCCCACTGTATTTTGTTACTGTCTTTCTGAGAACATCTAATAAATTTGATAAAGTAAATGTAAAAAACAAAATAAAAACATAAATTTGATTTTAAAAGTTTACTTTGTTCCTTCTTCTTGTTGATGTTCAGTTTTAATAATGGAAACTGAATATTTTTAACAATTAATACATAATTTTAATGTTTATTTGCTTTTTATTTTTTTTTTTAAAACTTAGGTCTTAAGTTACTGCAGTTTTTTTCACCTAATCTATATGGGTTCAGTGACTACTAAACATTTGTGAAATGCTGAGTAACAGTTAATAAAGACAATATTATAGTATATACAAAATTTAGCAACAATACATTTTTTTAAAACGGCAGTCAAAATTTCCGAAACAAATTAATAATATTGTAGTGTACAAATTAAGCACACTAATGCCCCCATTCTTTGCACATAAACCAAATGCCATATGTATCACATTCTTTCCAGCTGTTCTTATGTGAGAGTGCCTCACACATTCACTACCCATTTAATATAGTCTCATTTCCACAAGAGGCTTCTGTGATAAGTGAGGAATTTTCTTTGGACGTAATACCTCATCTGTACAGCATTTTGATATGTGTGGGATTGGCTCAACATCACACATGAATTAACCCCATTGCATTGTGAAAAATAATTAATTTCAGTTAACAAGTAATATAATTCTGATATCAGAATATAATGTCTAAAAATCAACATATTTACTGATTACTTACTTAACAAGTACAACATTACAACCAGCACATTACAATTGTCATGAATCCAGATTTTCACAGAAGTGTGCATACAGTTAACATCAGTATCACAGGCCTCAGTCCTTCCTGAAACCATAATGAGTGGTATTTTTTTTTTTTTTTTTTTTTATCTATGTTGTTAAAGTCATATTTCCTCTTGTTTCAACTTCCATTAGTCATTACTTAGAATATCTACAAATTTTCTTTCCTTACCTTTCCATGTCGGCTACATTTAATCTGCAATTGAAATGAAACAATTTTGCATTAGCTGAATATAACAAACAAAAACTGTTACAATATGTGGTATTTAAATAGACTGTTTCTTTTTTCCCTGAAGCATACATTTTGTCAATCAGTCATTTAAAACTATATGTGTTCTTATTTCTTCAATAAATCAAAAATTTAGTGATTATGCACCCTATGTGTCAAAGGGTTTAAAAATATGTTATTTCAGTTAAAAAAAAAGCATGGCTTACTGAATTGTTTGATGGTCAGGCTTCAGTTACATATTTCCATTATATAAAATATGATAAAATTTTTAAATTTGTTTCTGAATATATTCCATGTTATACAATTAGCTAGTGCAGCAGCCCTTAACTGAACACATCAGAAGCATACAATTTATATTTATTTAACAATTAAAAAGATGAAACAGAATCTCCTTTGTCAGATAGGTAAAATATTATGGTAAATGTCAGTGTAGTTTACAGTTATTTAAGAAGGTAAGAAATTAGGAAACACATATTTGAAGGTTATTCCATTACATTATTCTATTCTGCAGACAAGAGAATATGATTCTGCAATGATGATGTGTGTGGACAATATTTAATCATCGATTATGTTAATGTTGCTACTAGTATTCTTGTTGGTCTTTTCTTGGATGATATGTTGGAAGTATTAGAAAATTAAAATTTGGTTGAAAAATCTGTATTCAAACTTTATTAAACTTTAAAAAAGTTTTAACGAGTTATAACCATGTTGTAAGCAAGAGTCTATAAAGGTGTTGATTACATTTTATAGTCTTGATTTGTTTTGAATACTGAAGAGAAAATCTCTTCATGATATTCCTATTCTTCTGCAGTAGCATATCTGTTAACTCAGGCATTTTTCTCTTTCTCTTGAAAGATTTGGTAGGAAACCCTGCCTCCACATTCAACAGTTGGTACTACTATTTTGTAGACAGAATTTGGTGATATCCCTGGCAAACTCATCTAACCAAAACCTGGCATCATCATGATCATGTTTTGCATGTAGAAATCAGACAAAGTGGGAATTCTTTAAAAATGTGCTGTTTACCATCATGTAATGTTTCAGGAACGTCAGTATCAGCCCTCCTCCATCCATGAGACATGGTGATGTTTGCTTCCAAGGAAGAACAATCAAACATCAGTTATATTCATATACACTTGAAACAATATTTAAACAGCAAATAATGATTGTAACAAATAAGATGCTAATCTAGCTAATCTATGTAACATATTCTTCAGATGTTAGGGAGGAATACTCCCTGGAAATGAACTAATGAATGAAGATAAATCAACTCGATCACATACAAGTTTGTAAATTTAGTAGGTACATTTTGTAGGGTAACATCCTAGGACTAGTAGTACCACCAGAATATATCACTGAGGAGGGTTCAGATAACCGAACTGTTCATTTCACACACACACACACGCACACACGCACACACACACACACACACACACTATTAGTTCATAAGACATTTTCATCTCGGATTTTAGCATTAACATTTCCAGATTAATCTTCATGAAAGGCCATTTTTAAAAAAAACGCCATTGAATTTTAGGTGTAATTCAGTGTATGCCTCTCATTTCACTTTCTATCCTATGCTTCTGTTTTTTTTCTTCTATTTTCTGTTATTTTTCACTAATATATTTGGTCCTTCCTTTAGTGGCAAGCTATTCTAAAAGTTATCTGTTTGATTTGATGATATAAACTGATTCAGCTTTTGTATTAGCTGCGTTTTTCATTGTTATTTTTATTTCTGTGACAAGGTTGCAATGTTTTCAGTTTTAGCTTTGTTTACACAAACAAAAATAGGTGTACATCAGTTGGTACAATAATATCGGTAGGAGTTTTAACAAACATAGATACTGAAATCACAGATGGATTTGTCATAAATTCTGAAATAATGACAGAGAGGATTTATTGCAGAAGTGTGTTTCTAAGTTTCTCGTTTTACCATTAATTCACCAACATGTATATCAAACATATTCCTTGTGGTATACTCCTTGAGAGTGTTTGCTCTAACCTGCCACGTTTTTCTGTAATTCCAATTAATCTACATTTTTATTATATATTATAATCTACAACCAACAAAAAACATGATTAGACATTAAAATGAGATGCATATTTTGATTTACACCATTTTAAAAAGCCTCCCATGATGACAGAAAAATGTCATTACTATCAATCCTGGGAAATGCTAAAATTATTTTAATACATTTTTGATACATATTTCCTTATTTCATGAACTAACTATTTCTTTGGGTGAAATGAATATTCGGGTATTTGCCCCCCCCATTCCTTCAAAACGCTGTAGCTATTTAATGATACTACACTAAAATATTCCTAGGATGATACCCTAATAAAATGTACCATCAAACCTTCGAATACTAGTGCGATATGAATACATTCATTCGGAAGGGTAAATTTTGTCCAAAATTAAGTTTGTAGCGGCCATTTGAAAAATGGCCGCCTTATGTAATCATTTTCACTTTTTTTAAATAGATAACATCGCAAATGTATTCCTGGGAGACCCCTGCACAAAATTATTTCAGTCTTGGACGAATCTGACTATTCACGGTCTCTTGCTCTGGACATTAATAATTGCTATATGTATATTGAAAATTAGGTGTTTTTTTGTGTTTTTTACCACCTCTCGCTTTAACGCGGCTTATCAAATTAGTGATACCACAATATGAGAGTACTACCGGTCCTTAAACATTACCGGAATAATGTCCAAGTTAAATCTTCCATTAAACCTTCTGAATACTTGGGGTGCTACGACAAATTTTTTTTTTTTTTTTTTAGCTGGATCTACCCCTGGACTGTGGGTACCATGCTCCATGCTACCATCCTTAAATGAACAACACATAATTTCGTATAGATTTAGCCATTTACCTGTTGTTGAACTAAATTTGTACATTAATCCTACATCTACATAATTTTGGAAAGAACGATGGATAATCTCATGTTTAAATGTGGGTACATCCGAAGCCATGTTTTATTTATTTTATTATTTTTGTTTTAATATGTTCCTGTTTGACTTACGTATTTAAAAAAAAAAAAAATAATAATAATAATAAAAAAAAAAAAATAATAATAATAATAAAAAAAAAAAAAAAAAAAAAAAAAAAAAGAAAAGAAATAAAAAATAAAATAATAAAAACATGAAACCATTTATGCATTGTTTTTTCATTCACATATAGATTTTGCGTCAAAAATAGGAACTATTTGACACTAATAGTAATGTCAGATTAACAAATTATGATGATTTAAACTGATAACATGGCGGCAGAAATTTGTATTACAAACTTTATAGAAAGTATGGAGATAAAACGTACATGTAACTTTTCAGGATTGATATTAAAAATTAACTATCGATAAAGATGCCAGAGTTATTAATAATTTTGTTTATCTATTCTGCACTAAGTTAATGGTATTGTTTTGTGTGTAATTAGCAAAATATCCTAACTAGGATTAATTCGCAAATTAATTCGTGTGTATAATGTTGTAAGTACTACGTTCATAAATGTTGTGCATTATGTAGATGTTCTGTGGTTACTGGATGGATATTGCAGAATGTTCATATTGCATGGATGCAACATAGTGACCTGTCCACAGTGACGTACTTGCTTCTAAAACCCGATGAAGGGCTTCATTATTAATCAGTATTAAATTGGGTTGTTTACGCTTATTTTATCTTCGCTTTCCTACAGTTTAGAACGGAATATATGTTACTGAATCTCTTTTTTGATTTTGTTATGTATTTTAGCTTAGAACGGAAAAATTTGTTATTTATCTTTTGAAACTAAGATGATTTAAACGACTTGAAATTCGTAGTTGCACGATAATTTTCTATAAATTGTTCGTTGTATAAAAACTCTTCATCAATCAATAGTTTTATTTAAAACAATCTCATAATTTCTGACGTCTTTATTTAACATTGATTTACCCTGTATACGTATTTTACCGTCATACCGGACTGTAACCGAAACGAAAAGGTAATCTATTTTTAAATAGGCCTAGCTATAGTTGACTCCAAAAGACAATCCCATTTTAAGCTGATTGAAACACATTTTGTATCTATACTTATCATTTTAATACATCCTTTTTCTTAGTTCTGTATATTATTAAATGATGTTTTAATTTAAGGCTTATTCTGCCGAATGAATTACAGCTTTTTTGTTACGTTTCTCTGTGTCTAGACTGAATGCATTTTCTTTCCCTAACATTAACGTTTTTTAATCTGTTATTCAGGCCGAAACAGTTAATTTTTTAATTACAGACAATTAGATTTTGAATTTCCAAGATTTTTGCCTCATAATTTAGGTAGATAAAATGTATCTACCTACAAAAGAAATAACTACCGATCAAGTAGAAAAAATATATTATTCGCCAGGTTCCGGTGAGTCAAGAAATCGTGCGGTCCGAAAAGAAAAGGATCATCCCACGTACAATCACCTAGTGGGTTTCACCTCAGCAAATTTTAGTTAAATCGGAACAGTAGTTTGGAGACATGGGCCTTGGAATTATTGCCTTTTGACAAAAAATAGATGTGACGGCCACTTACTAGACACTTATATCTTGGTAACCAACGACTTGATCTTTTGTTTGACCTTGTATTTGGCCTTGGGGCTTACATGATCTTAAAATGATCTCAAGTCACTTGTAAAATATGAAAAAATCAGAGGTATGATGTTTGAGGTTTGGGCTAGTTATGTGAAGTCCAAACTATATACCAAATTTCTACAAAATCGAGGGTGAATTGGCCACTTAACAAATCTGTAAGCAACAGTCATCTCTGTTTAGTAAGTAGAGATTTTTAATGTAATTTAAACTGGTATTTAGCTTTTCCTCTGAAATCTGCCTTTTTATTATTATTATTTTCTTAAATTATATTTTATTTTATAAGCACCAGTATTTCGAAATTTAATTTTTGTTTCAGTATTAATGGTGGACAAATATCCAGGTCAGTCTACTCGGAGAGTTGCCGTTTTTCGGATGCGTCTACAGACCTGTTTTGATTTAAGTTTTTCAGAGGATAGGGTTTAATTTTATTTTCCTTTCATCGGCGCGAGAATTTTTACACTCCACATATTTAGGTTACAATTTGGTATAATTACACTGTTTTCTGCTGCCATATACTGATTTAGAGGCAATGACCTGTTTTTGCAGTGGTTCACGCTTTTCTTAATTTCAGTGTGTAGTCAGTATTCTTAATGCTCATTAACGCTGGATTCATACATGCTGTAATAAAGTTTTTAAGAGTTCCAAGCAGAATTTCTTTTGTTAGATTCACTTATTTTGTAATAATAATAATAATAATAATAATAATAATAATAATAATAATAATAATAATAATAATAATAATAATAATGATAATGATGATAATAATAATTTAAAAAAGAGAAAAAAAAAAAAAACATTAATAAAATATTAAATAAATAAATAAATAAATAAATAAATAAATAAATAAATAAAAGGAGGTTCTCCTATGCAAACAGCTGTGGGTAAATGGCTCGTTTGCCGACTGTAAAAACTGATCCATTTTTATTGATTTCCACGTTGTTGGATACTTGGTCCTCTAATTTTAATGTTTTATTGGCAGTTCATTGTAAAAATTAAAAAATTAAAAAGTACAATCCTTGTGGCACTTTCTGATGTATGTGACCCTTATCAAGAGCTTGATTGTCAGACAAGCTGATTGGCAGTCCAGTGATCTGTACTTCTGTCAGTCGCGGGCAGCAAATAAAACGATATTGATCGAAATTAATTCTGCTTTCTGGATCATTCCATTTCATCCACTATATGGATGTAAGGCTTTAAATGGAACAATAAATTTAGTATGATAAATGCCTTCCAGTAGGTTTAGCAGAAAGCTGTATGATCTTTGAGGAATTAAGTATGGCACTATAGTGGGTTGGCTGTCTTAAGTTGCGAGAAAGACATGTTTCTCATTGTTTAGATGATCTTCTGTTTACTTGAAAAAAAAAAAAAAAAAAAATTGAATTTGCAATCCCTATCATAGCCGCTATTCATACAACTTTGAGCACCGATTAGTTAGATTATAAATATACAAATAATATGGTCTTGATATAATTAACTAGCCACCTTCCCGCCTTCCAGTTATTATGGGCATTTGCATTACTTTGGACAACCAATCTAACTTCTTAAAACATATCCAGTCATTGTATTGTATGTAGCTGATGTACACAATCGAAATTTCACACGTTGCGCTGCCGCTTCACAGCAGTCACAACTGCATACCTACACACTATCCATGATTATACAAGTCTGGAATAATTATGATTCAGAGATCTGGGAGCAAAAATATTTTATTATTCGCCAGCATCCGTCGAGTGTTTCCTCTCTGTATGTGTCATTACATTTACGGTTTCGTTATTTTTAACAATAATTGCTAAGTTTCGTGCAAAAAGTAAAAATGTATAGTTCATTCAGGTCGTATTGTGCACATCCCCTTCCTAGTATTAAATGTTCTGTTTTGTATTACTCTTGACATGGAATTGTTATGCAGAGTTTTCGTTTCAATCTTTTCTTGATTAAAGCTTAGGTTAGTTCTTTTATAAGTGTAGTGAAAGATCTGCTGAATCAAACATTCTAACATACGGGATGACCGGCGATTGAACGGGCACCTAATAAGCATTTGAATTGCCAATAAATGTATAAATATGGTTCTATATCAATTTCAAAATATTTATGCTGTTTGAAAATGTACCCAATTTATTTTATGTGCTAATCACTGATTAGGAAATAATTAGTGAACGAGAAAAGAAAAGAAAACTGTCGTTATTATATATGTATCTATAAATACAATTAAATAAAAATGAAATAAAATACTTATATTGAAAAATAACATGTTAACAGACAGAAACGATTTAGTCACGGTTTCATTATTTTCATCTTATTTTCCAGAAATATAATTTAATTGGGAATTCCTTGAAAATCTCTAAATTGTATCAGATGCATCTAAAATTACATACATACAGACAGACAAACACACGCATCATATATTTCAAAGCTGACTTAATATGTTCTTTATTTGACCATTTCTTACACACACACATCCACACTCACATTTAAAAACAATGTAAATATATGCAGTTGAAGATTAATTTATTACAATAGTAACCATATCAACAATATATATTTGAAATAATGTCATGCTATACACAAATGGACAATTGATTAAATATCCATAAAATACACTAATGGGAAAGCGTCAAATTCTTCTTAAGGCAAGACAAATCCAGATCATAGTACGGTGAATCTGAAAAATAAATTATTATTATTATTATTATTATTGTCTTTATTTTTATTATTTTTATTATTATTACTGGTAGTAGTAGTAGTAATAGTAATATGTATATATGTATGTATGATAAACTTCATTGATACGTTATAACAATATACGTTATAAAGGTACATTTGTGGAAGTTGTTTATTTTTATTCGGAAGTCGGCTAGCTTTAACACGTCTAATTCAATCACCATAACAGATTTAATATATAATACATTTTGCAAAATACAACATTTATCATCAACAAATGCAACAATATATAAATGAAAGATTTCATCTAAAGAGTTCTGTTAGCTCGAGCAGTTTCTTTTTACGTGAACAAAAATCAGATATATATGTTTGTCTATTTTCTAGTCTAGCCTGTTATGGAAAGTGTTCGTATATTGAACCCCCTGACCTCTGACCTTCATTTGCCCAGTCCAGATGGAATCAATGAAGATCAGTCTAGTCATAGTTGATAGATGTTAGATGCCCTTACATACTCAAAAAGTAAGAAAAAATAAGTTATCTTGTTCGGAGCCTGTATCTGAACTTTCCATTCAAATCAGGCTGCAGCTGCATAATCAGCATCAAACCACATATGTTGGTTGCAGGGCCAAATGCCGCAATATTTCGACTGGCGGTTCAATATAGCGCACTAAATATAAAAATATCCGCATGTAATTTTCCGGACGCGGCGTGAAATTCATTTTCGATCCTCTTATGCAAAGACTGACTATACCCTAACCTACAAATATATAATATCCTACATATGCACTTACCAGCACTTCACACCTACAACAACAGCAAAAAAGTTACATTTAAATGAACGAAATACGATTTGTCTTCACTTTTTTCGAGTCGGTTGACCCGCCGCTATCTTTAATGTCACAAAATGCACGATGTCGACCGAGGTAGTACACAGTTTGTGGCAAAAAACCTATCGAACAATCAGAGGCTGAGAAATGCCTGACGTTCAATATACGTACAGGTTCGATATACGTACGCTTCCCCTAATTATACCTGATTATTATCCTATTATATAATGACTTGAAAGTGGCGAGATAAATATTACAGAAGATGATAACATCACTGGAATGAGACACCAAATATTAAACAGAGATATCGTAATTACCGGACCCTTCGGGAAATGATTAATGCTGAAATTGTCGTTTCTCTACGTCATGTGAACCATACCCTAAGGTTTTTTCATCTTTACCATCATTTTATTGCTGAAATGTTTGTTTTCAACTCACACACCATTATATGCAGCAAATTATCTTTTAATATATTCAAGCAGTGGCGGAACAACATTTTTGTGTCCTGAAGTTGAACTTTTATTAGGGCTTTTCACAAGCAGGGTAATCTCTGATACTTTCTTCAGCAAAATTGTTCCTTAATATGTAACAACAATTTAAAAAATATATTTTTGAAAATAAATTTAACTACAACGTCTCGACTTAAGAATAACATATTAAACTGTTTGATATATACATTAATTTGGTAGGAAAATCAAAATTAACAGAAAACCCTACTCTCATCCAATCCGATACTGTTACTATCTGAGATATCACCAGGACACTCAGGTATAGTAGTACACTGCAACTCTAAACTTCACTATTCTTTGTAGTAACAGTCCGACTGAAGTCATATCTGGGGCACCTTTTTTTGACGAGATATAAAAATAACAGGCATGAACATTTTCTAAGGTGTGCAAATATTGTAGAATTCCACCAAAATATTATCTGAAAACTTAATGATAATGCTTTCAGTTGCAGCTCATTAGTTTATGACGTATAGTTTTAAGGAATTACAAACTTTTATCTGTCAATATGATCTGTATAAAAAAAATAATTTAACTGAAAGCTACAAGCCTCTGCTCTTGTGAGAAATGTTTAAACATTTTAACATACCTATTTGACAGGGCATGCATTACACTTGCATGCTTCGATAACCATAAATGAAATATTTCTTGTTTCTCCATTATCACATTTGATTGGCTTTGATATTGTCCTGTACTTCAGTGGGGCACAGCACTTGCAAGTTGAGGTTATTTCTCCTGTAATTGGATTCATCTTAGTCTCTGCATATCCACAGCCGCCTCCACAATAATCTACCAAAACTTTGTATTCTTCTTTGCAGTTAGGTATTTTAATAGTAGAATTTTTTTCCATTTTCTGACAGGTAGATTCAACTGGTCGGCATGTCCAGCAGCAGCCATCAAAGTGTGATTCTTCTCCCTAGATTATAACAGTAAATAAAAATCTATGAAAGGCCCCTATTAAGATAACAGTGAATATGTAATGTTTTGAAGATTTTCACAACAAAAAAGAAGGAATCATAAAACAAAATGATGTGCATTATAGATTATTTATTAAATTTGATTATTTTACTGTCATTTGTTCATTTGATTATATAAAAAGATGTTTTTCCTAAAACAAAATAAAAATAAATAAATAAAGTTCTGTTTATCTTCATTTGAGAAAAGGTTATTTTGATATATATCAGGAATAATTTTATAACATTACTATTATTACATCTAAAAAGAAAATACTTACAGAACTACATTTCATCTTATCTTGACAATTTTTCTGACATACTTCATAACCTCCTTCGCATTTGCATGATTCACATTTTTTGTTTGTAGGAATTTCTTGTCCATTCTGAAATAGCATAGACAAGAAATAGAAATTTTATAATTAGTAGTTCACCATATTAATAGTTGTGATTTACCAGTATGTACAATTTTACATGATTACACATAGAAGCGGAAATATACAATGCTTCCCATCATGTCTGTACACACATGTTGAATTATATTTTATCAGTAGCGTAACATTAGTCATATATCTGAGCATGTTGTTGTATGCGGATTTGTGTACATGAACATACGAAGTACCATTTTTAGAAATATGTTTTATGTTAATACTATACCTCATATACTGTGTCATTGATTTTGCATTTGTTACATTCATTTGGGTGAACACAGATTCCATTTTTCCGAACCATGTCTCCAGCACAAATACAGCCAGATTTCAAATATTCTCCACATGAAGCAGATGGGATTCGTTTATCACATGTCTTTTCGCAATCACTTGTGTTTGTATATACAGTGTTTGGTTCAGTGCAATCTAAAATGTTGATAACATTAATTATATTCATTCTAATTTAATTATTAACACAAATTTTAATATCTTGAACTAAAACTGCATAAGATATATAATTTGTAATTTATGATAGATACATTTTAAGAAACAAAAAAGTGACTATCCTTGTCGACATGTTATTCTAAAACCATTTACACGTTAGCTTAACATAAATTTTAAAAGGATGTTTTCTCGTTAAATATTCCTAAGTAGAATATTACTTCTTAAAAGAATATAAATTAGAACATCAAATTTCAATTTATTTTCTAGTTGTTTTGAAATGAGAACAAAATCATATCGTTAATAAATAAATACAGCCACGGAATGATTTATCCGGCTGCCAGAAATCCGGATAAATGAAGAAAACCGTAACTTTTTAAAAATAGATACTTTTTAATTAATGAGCTTTGCTTTAGCGTCCGTGACGCCAATTCAAGTGAAAGTGTTGCTGCTTACTGGTATTACCATTTTTTTTTTTCAATTTACGTTCATTTTCATTTATTTTAATGAACAAATGACAAGCAGAAATAGAACATGCTAGTTAAAATCTCTTCTATACAGGAATTTTAGCGAGTTACATCCTTATTTAGAAGTATTAATTTGTAGCTGCTAAATAGTCTCTTTCTTGGATTTTCATTGTTTACTTTATATTTTAAGTAAAGATTTAGCCTGTATCCCGAAATCCACCAATCCAGAAATATGGTCTCATGCTTGCCGACAAAGGTTTCTCTCTATGCACAAAGTAAAACTTATTTTATGTTTGGAGACGTTGAAAAAACACCCATTTATTTGAAATAAATAATAATTCGCTGCATATGCACTATTCCATTACAACCACACAATTTCTAAAACAACCCAAATAAAATAAAGTTATATACAATTGAATAATAACGATAAAAACAAAAATTACAAAATAAAATTCATAAACGTACTGCATTCATGCGAGAAACAAGGCTTTTGATCAACCGATTTAAGATGTTTGCATTTTGGATTGCTCCAGGTTCCTCTTGATCGAGTAACATTAACAATTCCACATTCACCATCACAGGAACTCCAGTCACTCCACTGGTATTCTTTGACACCTACAAAAGGATTACTTTAATTTAGTCAACTGAAGTTTGTTCAAAATAATATATATTTATATAGTTCTTTCTCTTTTGTCACAATCTATATATTTAAACATGCCCATATAGAAACACACGTGTGTGTGTGTGTGTGTGTTTGTGTGTAAAATAAGATAATCGACACACGTATTAACAATAATTCCGAAAAGATTATTTTAAAATTCAGTTTAAAAGTCTTTAAATCATATTCAAAACTTAATTATATCAATCATAACACATCAGAATGGGTAGTCTATATCGTGATAAATACATTTTTGAAAAACGTTTCTTTTCCATGACTCAAGGCCTTAATACAAAGGACTTACAGTCGCATGGTTCAGAGCAGTATTCCCATTCTGTCGTATTTTTGCCACATCTAGCACCTTCTGCATAATATTTTACTCGAGTTTTCTTGGCAGGCTGTTCATTTGCACTTTCATTATGACATGGAACGGGACATTCAGTCCATTTGGTATAAAGTGGTTCGTTGCAACCTTGAACAAAAAAGAATACAACATAACAATTTAAAAAAAAATAACAACCCTATTTGCCAAAATCCTCTAACGAAACAAAACAAAAAGAATAGAACAGCATCACATCCCAAACAAATAAAAATATCAACACATTTTTTTATCCCCCAAAATAACCTTATATCAGATTCAAAATGCTAATTCATTATGTGTACAATAAAGTAAAGCTTTCAGCTGTACTACAATGAAATCTTTATCTATTATGTGTAAAATGTCATGGGTTTGTATCTGAACAGAACAAGTGCAGTTCGAAACATTCCAAATGTCTGGAGATATTTATTATTATTAACCAAATGAATTATATACGAATGGGGATTGACAGCATGATGATATAAATTACTATATTTTATTTTAAATGATACTTATTTCCTGCACATATTCCAACATTTGTATGTATATATATGTATGTATGTATGTATGTATGTTTGTATGTGTGTGTGTGTGTATGTATGTATGTATGTATGTATACACACACACACATATATATATATACATACAGTGTGAATAGTCATTAGACACGTAGTACAATAATAATATCATACATCATGGTCAAAACAAAAACATATTAAAAATTGTCAGTTTTTGTTCTCAGCTCTGGAAGAGTGGGGATGTGGTAGATTATTAAAATTGAAATCTATCATAGACTGGATGAATGCACTGAAACGTATATATTTTTTAGCTCGATAAATGCACTGAAACGTATATAGCTTTTGTAATAGAATGTTTATGGAAAAATAATATTTTTGATTGTGACTCACATGGTTGGTCACTGCAAGGTTGTTCTTCCACTGTATCATTGCCACAAGTCTTTCCGTTACACTGTGGTTCAGGATTATTACACTGCCTTGTTCTTTTCTTTGTATAATCCTTGCAGTTATGATTGTTTTGACAATCATCTTCAATCCATGGTGTCCAAGGTCCATATCCGCCATCAACTACAACAACAACAACAACAATAATAATAATAATAATAATAATAATAATAATAATAATAATAATAATAATAATTATAACAGTTTCACAACAACAACAATAAAAAATAAAATAAAATAAAATAAAATAAAATAAAATAAAATAAATAAATAAATAATACTTTGGAAAAAAAGGATGTTCTTGTATTACCTGGAGTTTCTTTACAAGATACGCTTCCATTTATACAGGCACTGCAAAAGTAAGCATTATGATAAAAATAATTCATTATCAATATATTTAATAAATAATTTATATTTTTTTTAACTTGAATGTAACTACAGTAATTACAGGCTGGAGAATATCGTAAATTCCTTGAATTAATTTCTGATAAAACTTTCGTTGTTATCATATTCAAGTATTAGTTACATATCAATTTATCTTCTTCATTCAAAGATAACACTGAATTATAATTGATTTTATCATACATTATGGCATTTAGAATAAATGTCTACAAAGGAACATATGATATCTCTAAAAATCAACTAATCTATCGAGATCTCGAATTATGAACAGACAAATAAATATTTTTCAGGCACCTTATGAAATTACTATTATTAACATTAGAAGCTACGCACCATTCTTTACATTTCTTTTCTGTTTTAATTGTTGCACCATTATCATAAAATACACCTTTGTATTTACACTGACAATTTCCTTCGCACATTCCAATTTCAGTAGTGTCATTACATGATTTTCCATCTACGACAATTCTGTTTTAAAAATTCAAAACTGAATTAGAAAAACGTCCGAAATGTACTCGAAAACGAAAATAATTAAAGTTTAAAGTCACCGCAGCACGCAAAGGTATGGAAATTATTAATATAAAATGAAATAATTAATATAATCATTTAAAACGTTTATAAAAATACAGTCCAAAGAGCTGTGTATAATTTAATTATCATATTTAAATAAGATTTTAATTTATTATAAAAAGAGGTTTGCTTTAAAAATGTCAAAGAAAAAAGTTGAATAACATTTAGAATATATTAGCAAAATTATATTTTTCAAAAGAATGATTTAATATTGAATTATTTTAATTTGTTTGGAAAGGAGAGATAATATATATTTTTTTGTTTTCTGAAAGATAGATAACATACCTGGTTCTGGATTTTGTACCAACATTCTTACATTTGGCATCACAAGTACTCCATGCAGACCAAGCCGAATACACACAACCTATGGACGAATACATATTTATTAATCTTTCTGCTTGTGCGATTCTCTAGTTTTATATATAATTATACAATAATAGAATAAAAGACGCAACTGTAAACGTTTATATCTGGCTTTATTTAAAATTAATTTTCTTCATTTGTGGGTAATTTGTAAATATCTTTTTCACCAAGGTAGTACTGAACGGCAGTCGTCTGTTACGGTTTGATTATTTTTTTCATTAAGCATTTGTTAAAAGTCAGTATTATTTCCAAATTGGCCTATAATTCTATAACTATAATTCTTTTGTTATAGGATATGGGCAGGCCATTATAATACTAATATTACTAATAAAAGAATTTATAATAGTAAAAAAAAAAAGGAAATAGTAATAAAAGAAAGAAAGAAAGAAAGAAAGAAAAAAAAGAAGAAATAAATAATGAAAGAACGAAAGAAATAACTTTACATGCTAAAAGCGATAATATTAAACCGTTGTCATTATTAATAACGAAAGAACGTAATAATCGATTGCAAGTACAAAAATATATGATAGAATTATTTTATACTTACATCCATCTTTGATATCGCACCCGAATCTGTGATTTATACATTTGCTGTGAAATAATAATAATAAAATTAATAATTATTATTATGATAATGATGAAAATTTAATGACAATGATGACGATGATTATGCTGATAAAAAGAAAATGCCACATTTAAAAACAAATTAAATATAAAACATATTAGTATGTAGTTTATTAAAATAGTGTCTTTTGAAAGAAAGAAACTACAAAAAAAAAAAAAAAAAAAAAAAAACCCCGAAAACCATTTAATTTTTAAACAATATTTAAAACTCACAGAGTTTTGTAGTTTAGATTAATAGATCAATCATTATAATAAAATCGACCGCAGGACGGTATTATTCTTATTCTTATCATTATCTATATTATTATTATTATTATTATTATTATTATTATTATTATTATTATTATTATTATTATTTATTTATTTATTTATTTATTTTTGAGGTAATAATAGTGATGTTATGATGATATTGTTCTGGTGATTTATTTAAATAAAACAGAATAAAAGGTACCATTCAAGACATGTTCCGTTACGCATTCCCAAGTCTTCTTTTGATACAACCTTCCCGTGGTCATCGTAACAGCTGCAGTTCTCTTTGGGAATGCATTCTCCTGATTCGTCTCTCAGCAGATTCTTAGCACAGACGCAGCGTTCATCTTCACCATCATGGCAGCTTGTTATTACGCAAGCACTTCGCATAAAATAACCTTTGCATGTATCACAAGCTTCAGTACAATTGCTACTCTTTCTTTCCGTGTCCTTACATTGTTCTAAAAAGAAATACAGTATATTACACAAACTTCTGCAAAGGTGATAATAATAATAATAATAATAATAATAATAATAATAATAATATATTAATAATAAATTAATAAATAAAGTAAATTTATGAAAAGAAAGAGAGAGAGAGAGAGAGAGAGAGAGAGGGGTAAAGAAATAATAAGAGTTAAAAAAAAGAAAGAAAAAAGAAAAGAAATCAACAAAATACAAATACAAATTTCCTTATATTGTTAATTAACAATTTACTATATTTTCAGATAATTTATATTATTGTACACAAATTTAAATAATCCTAATAATAATAATAATAATAATAATAATAATAATAAGAAGAAGAAGAAGAAGAAGAAAGAAAGAAATAAAAAAAGAAATAAAAGAAAAAGAAAAACCCGGTATTTTGAATGACGCATAAGACCTTAAAACACCAACACATACAAAGATAAATAAAATTATTTTTTCTAAATTTTAATGATCAAATCTTGTTTCATTAAAAATATCGTATAAATGAATATTTTTTAATAACAGATTATTTCACGTCTGCATAACTGTAAATAATTTATTGTTGGTTTTAATATCCACTTAATACAAATTTAGTGCTGTAAATATTTGGCTTTACTAAATATTTCCTTTTTTTAAATATATATATATATTTTTTTTTTGAATTGATCATTTTATCAAATATCATTTCTAACATAGATCTTAAAATGAAAAATGAATAATAACATCGTCCCTGTATTATAAATAAGTAAACAAATAAATAAATAACTAAATAAATGATGATAATAATAATAATAATAAAAATTTATAAAACTGTCATTTAATTATAAATTCACTAATACTGATTATTCAAATTTTAATCATTAAAATATTTTTTAAACAGTTCATCACAGTTTAATTCTTAAAAGTCAGTCAGTAGAAAACACCATGCCTAGAATCTAACCTATTAACATTAAATTAATAAAATAAAAATCAATTTACCAGATGATATGCAAGTCGTCGGACATGGTTCCTGTTGTGCTTCACCAGCTGAATCACAAGTACAATTAGTTTTACATGCTCTAGTTCTCGTTCGAACTGTTCTGTCGCATGTCACCTCTTTACACGTTCCTTGCCAACTGCCCCATGCTTCCCAGCAAGTTGGTACGACTAAAATATTAATGTAATAAAGTTAATTTTCACTTTCAGGTGACACTGAAAATTCAAAACAAGTAATTAATTAATAAAAATAAATAAATAAATAATAATAATAATAATAATAATAATAATAATAATAATAATAATAATAATAATAATTAATATTGCATTAAAAGAGATTATATACTATATATAAAATTAAAGACCAGATGAATATGAGCTGGCTCATAAAAGTAATTATGGCAATTAAAACAGATAAAAAAAAAAAAATAATAATAAAAAATAAAATAAATAAAATAAAAAAATAAAAAATTAGAGATATCATTTATGAAATTTCTCGTGTAAGGAAACCGCTTTTTTCTGTAAGAATGGTCCATCTGTCGTAAGAAAGGCATATTAAAACTGATTGTTAGAAGTTAAAGAATAATAAAAAGTATATTTGTCTAATTGTTAAAGCTCATTTAAGTCTCAGAATGAGAAGAGGTTGGAGCTTTGGGAATATGTATTTTTTAAAGTTTTTATTTATTATAATTCTTTTTCTTTTTCATTTCTTTATTATTTACCAAAGACTGTTTTTGTGCTCAGATTAGATATATTGTGATTAAACGGACTGTGGTATGGTGTGTGTGTGTGTGTGTGTGTGTGTGTGTGTGTGTGTGTGTGTGTGTGTGTTTTTTTATCATCTGTTAAATTTGTACGATATCTATAAAATACTTAATAATGATATTCTCAAAATTTTTCATAACTAACTAAATTATGACGGCTTGTATTTTTCATTTTCAATATTAGAAATGTTGAAATGTTTTAGAATTATCCCTTTTCAAAGATCAGTTATCGTTCTAGAAGCTACTCGTAACTTTTTTTGTTAAATATATTGGATATGTGATTTCTTGTTGCTAATCGGTAAAGGGCCGTCGTTATTAAAATTCATAATGTTATGCTTTACTAAACAGCTATACTTTACCAAAGTGTTCAAATATTAGTTTTGCATCTGTGTTAACAGCGATAATATAAAGAAACATTAAGGGCAAAAAGCGCGAAGATGTAGAGCTCTAAAACGGCAGATTTCCATAACGATACACAGTAAAAAATTTAGCCTGATTCCTATTCATCTTCGTTTCGAAGAAAGACATTTCAGTCAAAATTAATATAAAGTCTTCTATAATATTCATATTTTCACTTTCGAACTAAGAATAACATAATATCCTCGTAATGTAAGACATCAACAAGAAGATATTAGTTAATACAAATACACCTGTATCTGGATTAATAAAAGATTTCATCACTGACAATAAAATTTCATGACGACAGATGACATTGCAATTAAAAAGAAAAGAGACGAAATGGAGTAGAGCCTGTATAAACGTAACTTTTTTCAAAATATAAAGAGGAATACAGGAACACATGAATATGTCACACATTAGTGACAAACGGAACGGTTGCTGTTTTAAGTACTGCTAAAGTAGGTATGAAACTTGGGCCAGTGGTAGCTGAAGTTGGTGATATACCTGTTGGATTGTACAATGGCTGTGAAGAACTAATAATTACATCAATAAATTAAAATAATCCTCTACATTATCTCCCTTACATTCTATTCCAAAAAGTGTAAGAAAGCCAAGGATCTAACAAAATTGTACTATACTTTTCTCGAAAATGTTTCTTCCCGGTGCAGATGAATCTATAACATAAATTGGTGATGATGTGGAACGAGAATAAACAGGTATCAATTAATTTGCAACACATCTGTAGACAAAGGAAGGAAGAGAAAAGAAGCGATATGCAGACAAGAGAGCTGAAACATATGGTATAAAACGTGAAGATTCTATTAAATAATTTGAGGTGGCATAAATTAAGTTACCTGAAACTACAGTGCCGCTAACGCTAACGGATGGAACTGTTGAAATAGGTACTACTGTACTTACTACAGATGACGCTGGAACTAAAAAGAAAACGGTGGAAATGAAATCGAAACTGAGTAAAACTCGGCTTTCATCATTATTTTCTAGAGAATGTTGTTCCCAATATATCAAAATCGGTATGTTCCTGTTAATTTGAAAGGGTAATCGACAAGCATCAATAATTTCTGTTACATTTTTTTCGAGGGTGGTGAGGAAAATATCGCCGTAAAAATGTGAAAAACGAAATCGTATGAAGAGAACAGTGCTGATGAGTATGCACGGAAGAGAAATTTGCATTAAATAATTAAGTGTTGTCTAGATTATTTACCTGAAACTACAGTGCCGCTAACGCTAATGGATGGAACTGTTGAAGTAGGTACTACTGTACTTACTACAGATGACGTTGGAACTAAAAAGAAAACGGTGGAAATGAAATCGAAACTGCGTAAAATTCGGCTTTCTAATCGGAAACAGGAGAGTATAGGTTTTCGAAGATATAAAGAACATGTATTATTTTCAAAAAGAGAGTAAAATTCAGTCGAACATGGGAGGCTAGCAATATCGTGACTTTAAATGATTAAAGTATATGGGAGAGACATGATCCAGAAAGTGGGTGATAGAACAATTTCACATCATAGCTTAAGTAGCCGTACCTGACACGCTAGTGACAAATGGAACGGTCGTGGTGCTAAGTACTGCTGAAGTAGGTGTTACACTTGGGCCAGTGGTAGCTGCAGTTGGTGGTGTGCCTGTTGGATTGTATAATGGTAGGTGAAGAACTAATAATTACATCAATAAAGAAAAATAGTCGTGTAGATTATTTTGGATAACAGGATGACCGTAGGAAAGTGTCATGAAGCTACATGTCTTAATATAATTTATCATTATTTTCTAGAGAATGTTGTTCCCAATATATCAAAATCGGTAAGTTCGTGTTAATTTGAAAGGGTAATCGACAAGCATCAATAATTTATGTTACATTTTTTTTTTCGAGGGTGATGAGGAAAATATCGCCGTAAAAAAATGTGAAAAACGAAATCGTATGAAGAGAACAGTGCTGATGAGTATGCACGGAAGAGAAATTTGCATTAAATAATTAAGTGTTGTCTAGATTATTTACCTGAAACTACAGTGCCGCTAACGCTAATGGATGGAACTGTTGAAGTAGGTACTACTGTACTTACTACAGATGACGTTGGAACTAAAAAGAAAACGGTGGAAATGAAATCGAAACTGCGTAAAATTCGGCTTTCTAATCGGAAACAGGAGAGTATAGGTTTTCGAAGATATAAAGAACATGTATTATTTTCAAAAAGAGAGTAAAATTCAGTCGAACATGGGAGGCTAGCAATATCGTGACTTTAAATGATTAAAGTATATGGGAGAGACATGATCCAGAAAGTGGGTGATAGAACAATTTCACATCATAGCTTAAGTAGCCGTACCTGACACGCTAGTGACAAATGGAACGGTCGTGGTGCTAAGTACTGCTGAAGTAGGTGTTACACTTGGGCCAGTGGTAGCTGCAGTTGGTGGTGTGCCTGTTGGATTGTATAATGGTAGGTGAAGAACTAATAATTACATCAATAAAGAAAAATAGTCGTGTAGATTATTTTGGATAACAGGATGACCGTAGGAAAGTGTCATGAAGCTACATGTCTTAATATAATTTATCATTATTTTCTAGAGAATGTTGTTCCCAATATATCAAAATCGGTAAGTTCGTGTTAATTTGAAAGGGTAATCGACAAGCATCAATAATTTATGTTACATTTTTTTTCGAGGGTGATGAGGAAAATATCGCCGTAAAAATGTGAAAAACGAAATCGTATGAAGAGAACAGTGCTGATGAGTATGCACGGAAGAGAAATTTGCATTAAATAATTAAGTGTTGTCTAGATTATTTACCTGAAACTACAGTGCCGCTAACGCTAATGGATGGAACTGTTGAAGTAGGTACTACTGTACTTACTACAGATGACGTTGGAACTAAAAAGAAAACGGTGGAAATGAAATCGAAACTGCGTAAAATTCGGCTTTCTAATCGGAAACAGGAGAGTATAGGTTTTCGAAGATATAAAGAACATGTATTATTTTCAAAAAGAGAGTAAAATTCAGTCGAACATGGGAGGCTAGCAATATCGTGACTTTAAATGATTAAAGTATATGGGAGAGACATGATCCAGAAAGTGGGTGATAGAACAATTTCACATCATAGCTTAAGTAGCCGTACCTGACACGCTAGTGACAAATGGAACGGTCGTGGTGCTAAGTACTGCTGAAGTAGGTGTTACACTTGGGCCAGTGGTAGCTGCAGTTGGTGGTGTGCCTGTTGGATTGTATAATGGTAGGTGAAGAACTAATAATTACATCAATAAAGAAAAATAGTCGTGTAGATTATTTTGAGATAACAGGATGACCGTAGGAAAGTGTCATGAAGCTACATGTCTTAATATAATTTATCATTATTTTCTAGAGAATGTTGTTCCCAATATATCAAAATCGGTAAGTTCGTGTTAATTTGAAAGGGTAATCGACAAGCATCAATAATTTATGTTACATTTTTTTTCGAGGGTGATGAGGAAAATATCGCCGTAAAAATGAGAAAAACGAAATCGTATGAAGAGAACAGTGCTGATGAGTATGCACGGAAGAGAAATTTGCATTAAATAATTAAGTGTTGTCTAGATTATTTACCTGAAACTACAGTGCCGCTAACGCTAATGGATGGAACTGTTGAAGTAGGTACTACTGTACTTACTACAGATGACGTTGGAACTAAAAAGAAAACGGTGGAAATGAAATCGAAACTGCGTAAAATTCGGCTTTCTAATCGGAAACAGGAGAGTATAGGTTTTCGAAGATATAAAGAACATGTATTATTTTCAAAAAGAGAGTAAAATTCAGTCGAACATGGGAGGCTAGCAATATCGTGACTTTAAATGATTAAAGTATATGGGAGAGACATGATCCAGAAAGTGGGTGATAGAACAATTTCACATCATAGCTTAAGTAGCCGTACCTGACACGCTAGTGACAAATGGAACGGTCGTGGTGCTAAGTACTGCTGAAGTAGGTGTTACACTTGGGCCAGTGGTAGCTGCAGTTGGTGGTGTGCCTGTTGGATTGTATAATGGTAGGTGAAGAACTAATAATTACATCAATAAAGAAAAATAGTCGTGTAGATTATTTTGGATAACAGGATGACCGTAGGAAAGTGTCATGAAGCTACATGTCTTAATATAATTTATCATTATTTTCTAGAGAATGTTGTTCCCAATATATCAAAATCGGTAAGTTCGTGTTAATTTGAAAGGGTAATCGACAAGCATCAATAATTTATGTTACATTTTTTTTTTAGTCGATGATGAGGAAAATATCGCCGTAAAAATGTGAAAAACGAAATCGTATGAAGAGAACAGTGCTGATGAGTATGCACGGAAGAGAAATTTGCATTAAATAATTAAGTGTTGTCTAGATTATTTACCTGAAACTACAGTGCCGCTAACGCTAATGGATGGAACTGTTGAAGTAGGTACTACTGTACTTACTACAGATGACGTTGGAACTAAAAAGAAAACGGTGGAAATGAAATCGAAACTGCGTAAAATTCGGCTTTCTAATCGGAAACAGGAGAGTATAGGTTTTCGAAGATATAAAGAACATGTATTATTTTCAAAAAGAGAGTAAAATTCAGTCGAACATGGGAGGCTAGCAATATCGTGACTTTAAATGATTAAAGTATATGGGAGAGACATGATCCAGAAAGTGGGTGATAGAACAATTTCACATCATAGCTTAAGTAGCCGTACCTGACACGCTAGTGACAAATGGAACGGTCGTGGTGCTAAGTACTGCTGAAGTAGGTGTTACACTTGGGCCAGTGGTAGCTGCAGTTGGTGGTGTGCCTGTTGGATTGTATAATGGTAGGTGAAGAACTAATAATTACATCAATAAAGAAAAATAGTCGTGTAGATTATTTTGGATAACAGGATGACCGTAGGAAAGTGTCATGAAGCTACATGTCTTAATATAATTTATCATTATTTTCTAGAGAATGTTGTTCCCAATATATCAAAATCGGTAAGTTCGTGTTAATTTGAAAGGGTAATCGACAAGCATCAATAATTTATGTTACATTTTTTTTCGAGGGTGATGAGGAAAATATCGCCGTAAAAATGTGAAAAACGAAATCGTATGAAGAGAACAGTGCTGATGAGTATGCACGGAAGAGAAATTTGCATTAAATAATTAAGTGTTGTCTAGATTATTTACCTGAAACTACAGTGCCGCTAACGCTAATGGATGGAACTGTTGAAGTAGGTACTACTGTACTTACTACAGATGACGTTGGAACTAAAAAGAAAACGGTGGAAATGAAATCGAAACTGCGTAAAATTCGGCTTTCTAATCGGAAACAGGAGAGTATAGGTTTTCGAAGATATAAAGAACATGTATTATTTTCAAAAAGAGAGTAAAATTCAGTCGAACATGGGAGGCTAGCAATATCGTGACTTTAAATGATTAAAGTATATGGGAGAGACATGATCCAGAAAGTGGGTGATAGAACAATTTCACATCATAGCTTAAGTAGCCGTACCTGACACGCTAGTGACAAATGGAACGGTCGTGGTGCTAAGTACTGCTGAAGTAGGTGTTACACTTGGGCCAGTGGTAGCTGCAGTTGGTGGTGTGCCTGTTGGATTGTATAATGGTAGGTGAAGAACTAATAATTACATCAATAAAGAAAAATAGTCGTGTAGATTATTTTGGATAACAGGATGACCGTAGGAAAGTGTCATGAAGCTACATGTCTTAATATAATTTATCATTATTTTCTAGAGAATGTTGTTCCCAATATATCAAAATCGGTAAGTTCGTGTTAATTTGAAAGGGTAATCGACAAGCATCAATAATTTATGTTACATTTTTTTTCGAGGGTGATGAGGAAAATATCGCCGTAAAAATGTGAAAAACGAAATCGTATGAAGAGAACAGTGCTGATGAGTATGCACGGAAGAGAAATTTGCATTAAATAATTAAGTGTTGTCTAGATTATTTACCTGAAACTACAGTGCCGCTAACGCTAATGGATGGAACTGTTGAAGTAGGTACTACTGTACTTACTACAGATGACGTTGGAACTAAAAAGAAAACGGTGGAAATGAAATCGAAACTGCGTAAAATTCGGCTTTCTAATCGGAAACAGGAGAGTATAGGTTTTGCGAAGATATAAAGAACATGTATTATTTTCAAAAAGAGAGTAAAATTCAGTCGAACATGGGAGGCTAGCAATATCGTGACTTTAAATGATTAAAGTATATGGGAGAGACATGATCCAGAAAGTGGGTGATAGAACAATTTCACATCATAGCTTAAGTAGCCGTACCTGACACGCTAGTGACAAATGGAACGGTCGTGGTGCTAAGTACTGCTGAAGTAGGTGTTACACTTGGGCCAGTGGTAGCTGCAGTTGGTGGTGTGCCTGTTGGATTGTATAATGGTAGGTGAAGAACTAATAATTACATCAATAAAGAAAAATAGTCGTGTAGATTATTTTGGATAACAGGATGACCGTAGGAAAGTGTCATGAAGCTACATGTCTTAATATAATTTATCATTATTTTCTAGAGAATGTTGTTCCCAATATATCAAAATCGGTAAGTTCGTGTTAATTTGAAAGGGTAATCGACAAGCATCAATAATTTATGTTACATTTTTTTTTCGAGGGTGATGAGGAAAATATCGCCGTAAAAATGTGAAAAACGAAATCGTATGAAGAGAACAGTGCTGATGAGTATGCACGGAAGAGAAATTTGCATTAAATAATTAAGTGTTGTCTAGATTATTTACCTGAAACTACAGTGCCGCTAACGCTAATGGATGGAACTGTTGAAGTAGGTACTACTGTACTTACTACAGATGTCGCTGGAACTAAAAAGAAAACGGTGGAAATGAAATCGAAACTGCGTAAAATTCGGCTTTCTAATCGGAAACAGGAGAGTATAGGTTTTCGAAGATATAAAGAACATGTATTATTTTCAAAAAGAGAGTAAAATTCAGTCGAACATGGGAGGCTAGCAATATCGTGACTTTAAATGATTAAAGTATATGGGAGAGACATGATCCAGAAAGTGGGTGATAGAACAATTTCACATCATAGCTTAAGTAGCCGTACCTGACACGCTAGTGACAAATGGAACGGTCGTGGTGCTAAGTACTGCTGAAGTAGGTGTTACACTTGGGCCAGTGGTAGCTGCAGTTGGTGGTGTGCCTGTTGGATTGTATAATGGTAGGTGAAGAACTAATAATTACATCAATAAAGAAAAATAGTAGTGTAGATTATTTTGGATAACAGGATGACCGTAGGAAAGTGTCATGAAGCTACATGTCTTAATATAATTTATCATTATTTTCTAGAGAATGTTGTTCCCAATATATCAAAATCGGTAAGTTCGTGTTAATTTGAAAGGGTAATCGACAAGCATCAATAATTTATGTTACATTTTTTTTCGAGGGTGATGAGGAAAATATCGCCGTAAAAATGTGAAAAACGAAATCGTATGAAGAGAACAGTGCTGATGAGTATGCACGGAAGAGAAATTTGCATTAAATAATTAAGTGTTGTCTAGATTATTTACCTGAAACTACAGTGCCGCTAACGCTAATGGATGGAACTGTTGAAGTAGGTACTACTGTACTTACTACAGATGTCGCTGGAACTAAAAAGAAAACGGTGGAAATGAAATCGAAACTGCGTAAAATTCGGCTTTCTAATCGGAAACAGGAGAGTATAGGTTTTCGAAGATATAAAGAACATGTATTATTTTCAAAAAGAGAGTAAAATTCAGTCGAACATGGGAGGCTAGCAATATCGTGACTTTAAATGATTAAAGTATATGGGAGAGACATGATCCAGAAAGTGGGTGATAGAACAATTTCACATCATAGCTTAAGTAGCCGTACCTGACACGCTAGTGACAAATGGAACGGTCGTGGTGCTAAGTACTGCTGAAGTAGGTGTTACACTTGGGCCAGTGGTAGCTGCAGTTGGTGGTGTGCCTGTTGGATTGTATAATGGTAGGTGAAGAACTAATAATTACATCAATAAAGAAAAATAGTAGTGTAGATTATTTTGGATAACAGGATGACCGTAGGAAAGTGTCATGAAGCTACATGTCTTAATATAATTTATCATTATTTTCTAGAGAATGTTGTTCCCAATATATCAAAATCGGTAAGTTCGTGATAATTTGAAAGGGTAATCGACAAGCATCAATAATTTATGTTACATTTTTTCGAGGGTGATGAGGAAAATATCGCCGTAAAAATGTGAAAAACGAAATCGTATGAAGAGAACAGTGCTGATGAGTATGCACGGAAGAGAAATTTGCATTAAATAATTAAGTGTTGTCTAGATTATTTACCTGAAACTACAGTGCCGCTAACGCTAATGGATGGAACTGTTGAAGTAGGTACTACTGTACTTACTACAGATGTCGCTGGAACTAAAAAGAAAACGGTGGAAATGAAATCGAAACTGCGTAAAATTCGGCTTTCTAATCGGAAACAGGAGAGTATAGGTTTTCGAAGATATAAAGAACATGTATTATTTTCAAAAAGAGAGTAAAATTCAGTCGAACATGGGAGGCTAGCAATATCGTGACTTTAAATGATTAAAGTATATGGGAGAGACATGATCCAGAAAGTGGGTGATAGAACAATTTCACATCATAGCTTAAGTAGCCGTACCTGACACGCTAGTGACAAATGGAACGGTCGTGGTGCTAAGTACTGCTGAAGTAGGTGTTACACTTGGGCCAGTGGTAGCTGCAGTTGGTGGTGTGCCTGTTGGATTGTATAATGGTAGGTGAAGAACTAATAATTACATCAATAAAGAAAAATAGTAGTGTAGATTATTTTGGATAACAGGATGACCGTAGGAAAGTGTCATGAAGCTACATGTCTTAATATAATTTATCATTATTTTCTAGAGAATGTTGTTCCCAATATATCAAAATCGGTAAGTTCGTGTTAATTTGAAAGGGTAATCGACAAGCATCAATAATTTATGTTACATTTTTTTTCGAGGGTGATGAGGAAAATATCGCCGTAAAAAAAATGTGAAAAACGAAATCGTATGAAGAGAACAGTGCTGATGAGTATGCACGGAAGAGAAATTTGCATTAAATAATTAAGTGTTGTCTAGATTATTTACCTGAAACTACAGTGCCGCTAACGCTAATGGATGGAACTGTTGAAGTAGGTACTACTGTACTTACTACAGATGACGTTGGAACTAAAAAGAAAACGGTGGAAATGAAATCGAAACTGCGTAAAATTCGGCTTTCTAATCGGAAACAGGAGAGTATAGGTTTTCGAAGATATAAAGAACATGTATTATTTTCAAAAAGAGAGTAAAATTCAGTCGAACATGGGAGGCTAGCAATATCGTGACTTTAAATGATTAAAGTATATGGGAGAGACATGATCCAGAAAGTGGGTGATAGAACAATTTCACATCATAGCTTAAGTAGCCGTACCTGACACGCTAGTGACAAATGGAACGGTCGTGGTGCTAAGTACTGCTGAAGTAGGTGTTACACTTGCAGTTGGTGGTGTGCCTGTTGGATTGTATAATGGTAGGTTAAGAACTAATAATTACATCAATAAAGAAAAATAGTCGTGTAGATTATTTTGGATAACAGGATGACCGTAGGAAAGTGTCATGAAGCTACATGTCTTAATATAATTTATCATTATTTTCTAGAGAATGTTGTTCCCAATATATCAAAATCGGTAAGTTCGTGATAATTTGAAAGGGTAATCGACAAGCATCAATAATTTATGTTACATTTTTTTTCGAGGGTGATGAGGAAAATATCGCCGTAAAAATGTGAAAAACGAAATCGTATGAAGAGAACAGTGCTGATGAGTATGCACGGAAGAGAAATTTGCATTAAATAATTAAGTGTTGTCTAGATTATTTACCTGAAACTACAGTGCCGCTAACGCTAATGGATGGAACTGTTGAAGTAGGTACTACTGTACTTACTACAGATGTCGTTGGAACTAAAAAGAAAACGGTGGAAATGAAATCGAAACTGCGTAAAATTCGGCTTTCTAATCGGAAACAGGAGAGTATAGGTTTTCGAAGATATAAAGAACATGTATTATTTTCAAAAAGAGAGTAAAATTCAGTCGAACATGGGAGGCTAGCAATATCGTGACTTTAAATGATTAAAGTATATGGGAGAGACATGATCCAGAAAGTGGGTGATAGAACAATTTCACATCATAGCTTAAGTAGCCGTACCTGACACGCTAGTGACAAATGGAACGGTCGTGGTGCTAAGTACTGCTGAAGTAGGTGTTACACTTGGGCCAGTGGTAGCTGCAGTTGGTGGTGTGCCTGTTGGATTGTATAATGGTAGGTGAAGAACTAATAATTACATCAATAAAGAAAAATAGTAGTGTAGATTATTTTGGATAACAGGATGACCGTAGGAAAGTGTCATGAAGCTACATGTCTTAATATAATTTATCATTATTTTCTAGAGAATGTTGTTCCCAATATATCAAAATCGGTAAGTTCGTGATAATTTGAAAGGGTAATCGACAAGCATCAATAATTTATGTTACATTTTTTTTCGGGGGATGAGGAAAATATCGCCGTAAAAATGTGAAAAACGAAATCGTATGAAGAGAACAGTGCTGATGAGTATGCACGGAAGAGAAATTTGCATTAAATAATTAAGTGTTGTCTAGATTATTTACCTGAAACTACAGTGCCGCTAACGCTAATGGATGGAACTGTTGAAGTAGGTACTACTGTACTTACTACAGATGTCGCTGGAACTAAAAAGAAAACGGTGGAAATGAAATCGAAACTGCGTAAAATTCGGCTTTCTAATCGGAAACAGGAGAGTATAGGTTTTCGAAGATATAAAGAACATGTATTATTTTCAAAAAGAGAGTAAAATTCAGTCGAACATGGGAGGCTAGCAATATCGTGACTTTAAATGATTAAAGTATATGGGAGAGACATGATCCAGAAAGTGGGTGATAGAACAATTTCACATCATAGCTTAAGTAGCCGTACCTGACACGCTAGTGACAAATGGAACGGTCGTGGTGCTAAGTACTGCTGAAGTAGGTGTTACACTTGGGCCAGTGGTAGCTGCAGTTGGTGGTGTGCCTGTTGGATTGTATAATGGTAGGTGAAGAACTAATAATTACATCAATAAAGAAAAATAGTCGTGTAGATTATTTTGGATAACAGGATGACCGTAGGAAAGTGTCATGAAGCTACATGTCTTAATATAATTTATCATTATTTTCTAGAGAATGTTGTTCCCAATATATCAAAATCGGTAAGTTCGTGATAATTTGAAAGGGTAATCGACAAGCATCAATAATTTATGTTACATTTTTTTTCGAGGGTGATGAGGAAAATATCGCCGTAAAAATGTGAAAAACGAAATCGTATGAAGAGAACAGTGCTGATGAGTATGCACGGAAGAGAAATTTGCATTAAATAATTAAGTGTTGTCTAGATTATTTACCTGAAACTACAGTGCCGCTAACGCTAATGGATGGAACTGTTGAAGTAGGTACTACTGTACTTACTACAGATGTCGCTGGAACTAAAAAGAAAACGGTGGAAATGAAATCGAAACTGCGTAAAATTCGGCTTTCTAATCGGAAACAGGAGAGTATAGGTTTTCGAAGATATAAAGAACATGTATTATTTTCAAAAAGAGAGTAAAATTCAGTCGAACATGGGAGGCTAGCAATATCGTGACTTTAAATGATTAAAGTATATGGGAGAGACATGATCCAGAAAGTGGGTGATAGAACAATTTCACATCATAGCTTAAGTAGCCGTACCTGACACGCTAGTGACAAATGGAACGGTCGTGGTGCTAAGTACTGCTGAAGTAGGTGTTACACTTGGGCCAGTGGTAGCTGCAGTTGGTGGTGTGCCTGTTGGATTGTATAATGGTAGGTGAAGAACTAATAATTACATCAATAAAGAAAAATAGTCGTGTAGATTATTTTGGATAACAGGATGACCGTAGGAAAGTGTCATGAAGCTACATGTCTTAATATAATTTATCATTATTTTCTAGAGAATGTTGTTCCCAATATATCAAAATCGGTAAGTTCGTGATAATTTGAAAGGGTAATCGACAAGCATCAATAATTTATGTTACATTTTTTCGAGGGTGATGAGGAAAATATCGCCGTAAAAAAAATGTGAAAAACGAAATCGTATGAAGAGAACAGTGCTGATGAGTATGCACGGAAGAGAAATTTGCATTAAATAATTAAGTGTTGTCTAGATTATTTACCTGAAACTACAGTGCCGCTAACGCTAATGGATGGAACTGTTGAAGTAGGTACTACTGTACTTACTACAGATGTCGCTGGAACTAAAAAGAAAACGGTGGAAATGAAATCGAAACTGCGTAAAATTCGGCTTTCTAATCGGAAACAGGAGAGTATAGGTTTTCGAAGATATAAAGAACATGTATTATTTTCAAAAAAGAGAGTAAAATTCAGTCGAACATGGGAGGCTAGCAATATCGTGACTTTAAATGATTAAAGTATATGGGAGAGACATGATCCAGAAAGTGGGTGATAGAACAATTTCACATCATAGCTTAAGTAGCCGTACCTGACACGCTAGTGACAAATGGAACGGTCGTGGTGCTAAGTACTGCTGAAGTAGGTGTTACACTTGGGCCAGTGGTAGCTGCAGTTGGTGGTGTGCCTGTTGGATTGTATAATGGTAGGTGAAGAACTAATAATTACATCAATAAAGAAAAATAGTCGTGTAGATTATTTTGGATAACAGGATGACCGTAGGAAAGTGTCATGAAGCTACATGTCTTAATATAATTTATCATTATTTTCTAGAGAATGTTGTTCCCAATATATCAAAATCGGTAAGTTCGTGATAATTTGAAAGGGTAATCGACAAGCATCAATAATTTATGTTACATTTTTTTTCGAGGGTGATGAGGAAAATATCGCCGTAAAAATGTGAAAAACGAAATCGTATGAAGAGAACAGTGCTGATGAGTATGCACGGAAGAGAAATTTGCATTAAATAATTAAGTGTTGTCTAGATTATTTACCTGAAACTACAGTGCCGCTAACGCTAATGGATGGAACTGTTGAAGTAGGTACTACTGTACTTACTACAGATGTCGCTGGAACTAAAAAGAAAACGGTGGAAATGAAATCGAAACTGCGTAAAATTCGGCTTTCTAATCGGAAACAGGAGAGTATAGGTTTTCGAAGATATAAAGAACATGTATTATTTTCAAAAAGAGAGTAAAATTCAGTCGAACATGGGAGGCTAGCAATATCGTGACTTTAAATGATTAAAGTATATGGGAGAGACATGATCCAGAAAGTGGGTGATAGAACAATTTCACATCATAGCTTAAGTAGCCGTACCTGACACGCTAGTGACAAATGGAACGGTCGTGGTGCTAAGTACTGCTGAAGTAGGTGTTACACTTGGGCCAGTGGTAGCTGCAGTTGGTGGTGTGCCTGTTGGATTGTATAATGGTAGGTGAAGAACTAATAATTACATCAATAAAGAAAAATAGTCGTGTAGATTATTTTGGATAACAGGATGACCGTAGGAAAGTGTCATGAAGCTACATGTCTTAATATAATTTATCATTATTTTCTAGAGAATGTTGTTCCCAATATATCAAAATCGGTAAGTTCGTGATAATTTGAAAGGGTAATCGACAAGCATCAATAATTTATGTTACATTTTTTTTCGAGGGTGATGAGGAAAATATCGCCGTAAAAATGTGAAAAACGAAATCGTATGAAGAGAACAGTGCTGATGAGTATGCACGGAAGAGAAATTTGCATTAAATAATTAAGTGTTGTCTAGATTATTTACCTGAAACTACAGTGCCGCTAACGCTAATGGATGGAACTGTTGAAGTAGGTACTACTGTACTTACTACAGATGACGTTGGAACTAAAAAGAAAACGGTGGAAATGAAATCGAAACTGCGTAAAATTCGGCTTTCTAATCGGAAACAGGAGAGTATAGGTTTTCGAAGATATAAAGAACATGTATTATTTTCAAAAAGAGAGTAAAATTCAGTCGAACATGGGAGGCTAGCAATATCGTGACTTTAAATGATTAAAGTATATGGGAGAGACATGATCCAGAAAGTGGGTGATAGAACAATTTCACATCATAGCTTAAGTAGCCGTACCTGACACGCTAGTGACAAATGGAACGGTCGTGGTGCTAAGTACTGCTGAAGTAGGTGTTACACTTGGGCCAGTGGTAGCTGCAGTTGGTGGTGTGCCTGTTGGATTGTATAATGGTAGGTGAAGAACTAATAATTACATCAATAAAGAAAAATAGTCGTGTAGATTATTTTGGATAACAGGATGACCGTAGGAAAGTGTCATGAAGCTACATGTCTTAATATAATTTATCATTATTTTCTAGAGAATGTTGTTCCCAATATATCAAAATCGGTAAGTTCGTGATAATTTGAAAGGGTAATCGACAAGCATCAATAATTTATGTTACATTTTTTTTCGAGGGTGATGAGGAAAATATCGCCGTAAAAATGTGAAAAACGAAATCGTATGAAGAGAACAGTGCTGATGAGTATGCACGGAAGAGAAATTTGCATTAAATAATTAAGTGTTGTCTAGATTATTTACCTGAAACTACAGTGCCGCTAACGCTAATGGATGGAACTGTTGAAGTAGGTACTACTGTACTTACTACAGATGTCGCTGGAACTAAAAAGAAAACGGTGGAAATGAAATCGAAACTGCGTAAAATTCGGCTTTCTAATCGGAAACAGGAGAGTATAGGTTTTCGAAGATATAAAGAACATGTATTATTTTCAAAAAGAGAGTAAAATTCAGTCGAACATGGGAGGCTAGCAATATCGTGACTTTAAATGATTAAAGTATATGGGAGAGACATGATCCAGAAAGTGGGTGATAGAACAATTTCACATCATAGCTTAAGTAGCCGTACCTGACACGCTAGTGACAAATGGAACGGTCGTGGTGCTAAGTACTGCTGAAGTAGGTGTTACACTTGGGCCAGTGGTAGCTGCAGTTGGTGGTGTGCCTGTTGGATTGTATAATGGTAGGTGAAGAACTAATAATTACATCAATAAAGAAAAATAGTCGTGTAGATTATTTTGGATAACAGGATGACCGTAGGAAAGTGTCATGAAGCTACATGTCTTAATATAATTTATCATTATTTTCTAGAGAATGTTGTTCCCAATATATCAAAATCGGTAAGTTCGTGATAATTTGAAAGGGTAATCGACAAGCATCAATAATTTATGTTACATTTTTTTTCGAGGGTGATGAGGAAAATATCGCCGTAAAAATGTGAAAAACGAAATCGTATGAAGAGAACAGTGCTGATGAGTATGCACGGAAGAGAAATTTGCATTAAATAATTAAGTGTTGTCTAGATTATTTACCTGAAACTACAGTGCCGCTAACGCTAATGGATGGAACTGTTGAAGTAGGTACTACTGTACTTACTAGAGATGACGTTGGAACTAAAAAGAAAACGGTGGAAATGAAATCGAAACTGCGTAAAATTCGGCTTTGTAATCGGAGACAGGAGAGTATAGGTTTTCGAAGATATAAAGAACATGTATTATTTTCAAAAAGAGAGTAAAATTCAGTCGAACATGGGAGGCTAGCAATATCGTGACTTTAAATGATTAAAGTATATGGGAGAGACATGATCCAGAAAGTGGGTGATAGAACAATTTCACATCATAGCTTAAGTAGCCGTACCTGACACGCTAGTGACAAATGGAACGGTCGTGGTGCTAAGTACTGCTGAAGTAGGTGTTACACTTGGGCCAGTGGTAGCTGCAGTTGGTGGTGTGCCTGTTGGATTGTATAATGGTAGCTGAAGAACTAATAATTACATCAATAAAGAAAAATAGTCGTGTAGATTATTTTGGATAACAGGATGATCGTAGGAATGTGTGATGAATCTACATGACTTAATATAATTTATCATTATTTTCTAGAGAATATTGTTCCCAATATATCAAAATTGGTAAGTTCGTGTTAATTTGAAAGGGTTATCAACAAGGGTAGGTGAGGAACTAATAATTACATTAAAAAAGATAGTCCTCTAGATTATTTTCTTAATTTTCCATTCGACAATTGTATGAACGTAAAAAATGTCATGAAGCTTCGTATCTGAATTCAATTGGAAATTAAGTCGAAATTGACTTAAATTCGGCTTTCTAAGCGGAAAGAAGTGAGTATAGGTTTATAAAGACGAGAAGAACAGAAAATTCTGGCAATTATTGGTCGCTATCAATGTCATGAATTTAGATAATTAAAGTACATGGGTTAGACATGATCCATAAAGTGGGTGATAGAACAATTTCACATCATAACTTAAATAACCGTACATGGCATGTTAGTGAGAAATCGAACGGTGGTTGTGTTAAGTAGTTCTGAAGTAGGTGACATTTGGGCCGGTGGTAGCTGCAGTTGGTCATCTGCCTGTTGGATTGTAATAATTGTATGTTTCGAACTAGTAACTACATCAAAATAGTTAAGTATCGTTTTCTATATTTATATTAGTATCGTTTTTCTATGACTGAACTGAGAATATTTTTTCTAGGTATAGTTTAAGATATAACAACAATCGGTGTGGACTTGTAATAGGTATGAACGGCAAAACAATAAGGGAACAAGAAATAGATATTGCGCAAAAACTGGTAAAATCAGAATTACTTCATACCTGTATGCGGTGTCGCACTGACAGGAGTGACGCTCACAACAGTAGTGGCGCTGACACTACGAGTAACACTGACACTAGGAGTTGCTCCACTGACACTAGGTGTTGGTCCTGTGACACTAGGTGTTGTTCCACTGACGCTAGGAGTGGCACTGACAGTTGTTCCTACACTGGGTGTTGTCGTTGGAGACACTAAAACTAGAAAAAAAAGACTTGATTAAAGTAGGTCTCATACATGATACATTAATTCATTCGTTTGTTTCCCCTTTCGTTTCGTTCGTGTTTCCTCTCTTTCAGTGTTTGTTTTTGCTACACTTTTTCTGCAAGGCTTGCGTCATCGGAATCGTGCTCAAAGTACATTACCTTACGTTAACTTCACCGACCAATGTTACTCTGAACGCCGTGTACGCAAGCATAAGATTTGTTCCATTTCATAGAAAAATCTTAGATTGGTTGGTAAGCTGTTCAGAGATCTTCTGATATATTACCAATTGCTTTTGAATGTTATGTATAATTTTTATTTTACATAGGCGTGTCTTCTAATATAACAAGATTCTTTTATTCTTACGCATTTATCTCTTGATATAATAATAACGATAATAATAATAATAATAATAATAACAATTTTCGCATTATAAATGCTGATCATTTAACTGCAGGTGATTACGCAAATTATAGATATACAAATACCAAGGAAATAGACAAACAGATTCACCAGAAGAAAGTTCACGCATTTACGCATGTTGTATCTTCAACAAAATAGTTTTCAGTGCAGCAGGTTTGACTATTCTAAAGGTATCTGCTAATTCCGTTCTTACTGGTACAGATAAATCTTGAATGGAGTAGTGTACAGCAAAACGTTAGTTCACTTTCTCTTTTCTTAATTGTGAACACCACCTTTCACCAAAAGCACACGTTAATTCTTGATTTTTGAAAAGACTACTGAAATCTCTTTTGTAACACCTGAAACAAAACTAACATTTTTATACATGTTGGAGAACATACCTTTCTGGCAAGCCATCACTTCGATATTGTCGAGCGTTACAGACGCAGGTCCTGGCACGGAGCGTGTTAGTTTTATTGTAAGAGTCTTTCCTTTCAATCCATTTTCGTCAGTTTCAAACACAAATTTCCTATTTTGCAGTTTTCCATTGACCTTTAACGAGAAGGGGAAAAGGTTTCGTCACTAAGTTAACTCCAGTTACAATATAAGTACTGCAGACGAATATGAATACAGACTGAGAAGACACTCGTTCAATAATAGTGATATTATATATTAAACGTAGCAAGATATGCATACGGTACTCGGACATTAAAACCAAGGATTTATAACATTTTACTGAATACTCACGTTTTTGTCACCAACAGTGAAATCCACAGCAGTGATTTTATCGGGAGCATCGAAGGTGACTTTGTACCAGACTGTTTCGTCAGTGGTGGTCTCCAAAGTTACGGTTACTTCCGTGACCTTATCTGGAAACGTTGCTGTCTTAGATGGTTTCACATTGTAGTCATTCGGTGAAAACAGGGCTCATGTCCTTGCCGCATCCTTGAAAATAAAATGAAATTCCACTATACAGTTTTCCTACATCCATACTTGGTGAATCGAACAGACACAAACGATGTCCTTTCAGTGAGCAAACATAAAGGGTTAACACCATGAAAAATTAGGTTATACGAAAACAAAAACAATGTATAATTTAAATTTCCACTCAGAACAGCAAACTCCATAAAGAGCGTTTACTTAGAAAGACAGCATTAAAGTCTGTCATTGTTATAACTGAAAAATGATCGAAGGTTTCATAAAATTGCTTAAATCATGAAGCCAGTCATACCGATAGGAGTTGTCGCACTGACACTAGGTGTTGTTCCACTGACACTAGGTGTTGGTCCTGTGACACTAGGTGTTGTTCCACTGACGCTAGGAGTGGCACTGACAGTTGTTCCTACAGTGGGTGTTGTCGTTGAAGACACTGAAACAAGAAAAATAAATACTTGATTAAAGTAGGTCTCATACATGATATATTAATTCATTCGTTTGTTTCCCCTTTCGTTTCGTTCGTGTTTCCTCTCTTTCAGTGTTTGTTTTTGCTACACTTTTTCTGCAAGGCTTGCGTCATCGGAATCGTGCTCAAAGTACATTACCTTACGTTAACTTCACCGACCAATGTTACTCTGAACGCCGTGTACGCAAGCATAAGATTTCTTCCATTTCATAGAAAAATCTTAGAATGGTTGGTAAGCTGTTAACAAATCTTCTGATTTATTACCAATTGCTTTTGTATGTTATGTTTACTTTTGTTTTACATAGGCGTGTCTACTAATATAACAAGATTCTTTTACTGTTACGCATTTTTCTCTGGATATAATAATAATAATAATAATAATAATAATAATAACAATTTTCGCATTATAAATGCTGATCATTTAACTGCAGGTGATTACGCAAATTATAGATATACAAATACCAAGGAAATAGACAAACAGATTCACCAGAAGAAAGTTCACGCATTTACGCATGTTGTATCTTCAACAAAATAGTTTTCAGTGCAGCAGGTTTGACTATTCTAAAGGTATCTGCTAATTCCGTTCTTACTGGTACAGATAAATCTTGAATGGAGTAGTGTACAGCAAAACGTTAGTTCACTTTCTCTTTTCTTAATTGTGAACACCACCTTTCACCAAAAGCACACGTTAATTCTTGATTTTTGAAAAGACTACTGAAATCTCTTTTGTAACACCTGAAACAAAACTAACATTTTTATACATGTTGGAGAACATACCTTTCTGGCAAGCCATCACTTCGATATTGTCGAGCGTTACAGACGCAGGTCCTGGCACGGAGCGTGTTAGTTTTATTGTAAGAGTCTTTCCTTTCAATCCATTTTCGTCAGTTTCAAACACAAATTTCCTATTTTGCAGTTTTCCATTGACCTTTAACGAGAAGGGGAAAAGGTTTCGTCACTAAGTTAACTCCAGTTACAATATAAGTACTGCAGACGAATATGAATACAGACTGAGAAGACACTCGTTCAATAATAGTGATATTATATATTAAACGTAGCAAGATATGCATACGGTACTCGGACATTAAAACCAAGGATTTATAACATTTTACTGAATACTCACGTTTTTGTCACCAACAGTGAAATCCACAGCAGTGATTTTATCGGGAGCATCGAAGGTGACTTTGTACCAGACTGTTTCGTCAGTGGTGGTCTCCAAAGTTACGGTTACTTCCGTGACCTTATCTGGAAACGTTGCTGTCTTAGATGGTTTCACATTGTAGTCATTCGGTGAAACAGGGCTCATGTCCTTGCCGCATCCTTGAAAATAAAATGAAATTCCACTATACAGTTTTCCTACATCCATACTTGGTGAATCGAACAGACACAAACGATGTCCTTTCAGTGAGCAAACATAAAGGGTTAACACCATGAAAAATTAGGTTATACGAAAACAAAAACAATGTATAATTTAAATTTCCACTCAGAACAGCAAATCCATAAAGAGCGTTTACTTAGAAAGACAGCATTAAAGTCTGTCATTGTTATAACTGAAAAATGATCGAAGGTTTCATAAAATTGCTTAAATCATGAAGCCAGTCATACCGATAGGAGTTGTCGCACTGACACTAGGTGTTGTTCCACTGACACTAGGTGTTGGTCCTGTGACACTAGGTGTTGTTCCACTGACGCTAGGAGTGGCACTGACAGTTGTTCCTACAGTGGGTGTTGTCGTTGAAGACACTGAAACAAGAAATTAAATACTTGATTAAAGTAGGTCTCATACATGATATATTAATTCATTCGTTTGTTTCCCCTTTCGTTTCGTTCGTGTTTCCTCTCTTTCAGTGTTTGTTTTGCTACACTTTTTTTCTGCAAGGCTTGCGTCATCGGAATCGTGCTCAAAGTACATTACCTTACGTTAACTTCACCGACCAATGTTACTCTGAACGCCGTGTACGCAAGCATAAGATTTCTTCCATTTCATAGAAAAATCTTAGAATGGTTGGTAAGCTGTTAACAAATCTTCTGATTTATTACCAATTGCTTTTGTATGTTATGTTTACTTTTGTTTTACATAGGCGTGTCTACTAATATAACAAGATTCTTTTACTGTTACGCATTTTTCTCTGGATATAATAATAATAATAATAATAATAATAATAATAATAACAATTTTCGCATTATAAATGCTGATCATTTAACTGCAGGTGATTACGCAAATTATAGATATACAAATACCAAGGAAATAGACAAACAGATTCACCAGAAGAAAGTTCACGCATTTACGCATGTTGTATCTTCAACAAAATAGTTTTCAGTGCAGCAGGTTTGACTATTCTAAAGGTATCTGCTAATTCCGTTCTTACTGGTACAGATAAATCTTGAATGGAGTAGTGTACAGCAAAACGTTAGTTCACTTTCTCTTTTCTTAATTGTGAACACCACCTTTCACCAAAAGCACACGTTAATTCTTGATTTTTGAAAAGACTACTGAAATCTCTTTTGTAACACCTGAAACAAAACTAACATTTTTATACATGTTGGAGAACATACCTTTCTGGCAAGCCATCACTTCGATATTGTCGAGCGTTACAGACGCAGGTCCTGGCACGGAGCGTGTTAGTTTTATTGTAAGAGTCTTTCCTTTCAATCCATTTTCGTCAGTTTCAAACACAAATTTCCTATTTTGCAGTTTTCCATTGACCTTTAACGAGAAGGGGAAAAGGTTTCGTCACTAAGTTAACTCCAGTTACAATATAAGTACTGCAGACGAATATGAATACAGACTGAGAAGACACTCGTTCAATAATAGTGATATTATATATTAAACGTAGCAAGATATGCATACGGTACTCGGACATTAAAACCAAGGATTTATAACATTTTACTGAATACTCACGTTTTTGTCACCAACAGTGAAATCCACAGCAGTGATTTTATCGGGAGCATCGAAGGTGACTTTGTACCAGACTGTTTCGTCAGTGGTGGTCTCCAAAGTTACGGTTACTTCCGTGACCTTATCTGGAAACGTTGCTGTCTTAGATGGTTTCACATTGTAGTCATTCGGTGAAACAGGGCTCATGTCCTTGCCGCATCCTTGAAAATAAAATGAAATTCCACTATACAGTTTTCCTACATCCATACTTGGTGAATCGAACAGACACAAACGATGTCCTTTCAGTGAGCAAACATAAAGGGTTAACACCATGAAAAATTAGGTTATACGAAAACAAAAACAATGTATAATTTAAATTTCCACTCAGAACAGCAAATCCATAAAGAGCGTTTACTTAGAAAGACAGCATTAAAGTCTGTCATTGTTATAACTGAAAAATGATCGAAGGTTTCATAAAATTGCTTAAATCATGAAGCCAGTCATACCGATAGGAGTTGTCGCACTGACACTAGGTGTTGTTCCACTGACACTAGGTGTTGGTCCTGTGACACTAGGTGTTGTTCCACTGACGCTAGGAGTGGCACTGACAGTTGTTCCTACAGTGGGTGTTGTCGTTGAAGACACTGAAACAAGAAATTAAATACTTGATTAAAGTAGGTCTCATACATGATATATTAATTCATTCGTTTGTTTCCCCTTTCGTTTCGTTCGTGTTTCCTCTCTTTCAGTGTTTGTTTTTGCTACACTTTTTCTGCAAGGCTTGCGTCATCGGAATCGTGCTCAAAGTACATTACCTTACGTTAACTTCACCGACCAATGTTACTCTGAACGCCGTGTACGCAAGCATAAGATTTCTTCCATTTCATAGAAAAATCTTAGAATGGTTGGTAAGCTGTTAACAAATCTTCTGATTTATTACCAATTGCTTTTGTATGTTATGTTTACTTTTGTTTTACATAGGCGTGTCTACTAATATAACAAGATTCTTTTACTGTTACGCATTTTTCTCTGGATATAATAATAATAATAATAATAATAATAATAATAACAATTTTCGCATTATAAATGCTGATCATTTAACTGCAGGTGATTACGCAAATTATAGATATACAAATACCAAGGAAATAGACAAACAGATTCACCAGAAGAAAGTTCACGCATTTACGCATGTTGTATCTTCAACAAAATAGTTTTCAGTGCAGCAGGTTTGACTATTCTAAAGGTATCTGCTAATTCCGTTCTTACTGGTACAGATAAATCTTGAATGGAGTAGTGTACAGCAAAACGTTAGTTCACTTTCTCTTTTCTTAATTGTGAACACCACCTTTCACCAAAAGCACACGTTAATTCTTGATTTTTGAAAAGACTACTGAAATCTCTTTTGTAACACCTGAAACAAAACTAACATTTTTATACATGTTGGAGAACATACCTTTCTGGCAAGCCATCACTTCGATATTGTCGAGCGTTACAGACGCAGGTCCTGGCACGGAGCGTGTTAGTTTTATTGTAAGAGTCTTTCCTTTCAATCCATTTTCGTCAGTTTCAAACACAAATTTCCTATTTTGCAGTTTTCCATTGACCTTTAACGAGAAGGGGAAAAGGTTTCGTCACTAAGTTAACTCCAGTTACAATATAAGTACTGCAGACGAATATGAATACAGACTGAGAAGACACTCGTTCAATAATAGTGATATTATATATTAAACGTAGCAAGATATGCATACGGTACTCGGACATTAAAACCAAGGATTTATAACATTTTACTGAATACTCACGTTTTTGTCACCAACAGTGAAATCCACAGCAGTGATTTTATCGGGAGCATCGAAGGTGACTTTGTACCAGACTGTTTCGTCAGTGGTGGTCTCCAAAGTTACGGTTACTTCCGTGACCTTATCTGGAAACGTTGCTGTCTTAGATGGTTTCACATTGTAGTCATTCGGTGAAACAGGGCTCATGTCCTTGCCGCATCCTTGAAAATAAAATGAAATTCCACTATACAGTTTTCCTACATCCATACTTGGTGAATCGAACAGACACAAACGATGTCCTTTCAGTGAGCAAACATAAAGGGTTAACACCATGAAAAATTAGGTTATACGAAAACAAAAACAATGTATAATTTAAATTTCCACTCAGAACAGCAAATCCATAAAGAGCGTTTACTTAGAAAGACAGCATTAAAGTCTGTCATTGTTATAACTGAAAAATGATCGAAGGTTTCATAAAATTGCTTAAATCATGAAGCCAGTCATACCGATAGGAGTTGTCGCACTGACACTAGGTGTTGTTCCACTGACACTAGGTGTTGGTCCTGTGACACTAGGTGTTGTTCCACTGACGCTAGGAGTGGCACTGACAGTTGTTCCTACAGTGGGTGTTGTCGTTGAAGACACTGAAACAAGAAATTAAATACTTGATTAAAGTAGGTCTCATACATGATATATTAATTCATTCGTTTGTTTCCCCTTTCGTTTCGTTCGTGTTTCCTCTCTTTCAGTGTTTGTTTTTGCTACACTTTTTCTGCAAGGCTTGCGTCATCGGAATCGTGCTCAAAGTACATTACCTTACGTTAACTTCACCGACCAATGTTACTCTGAACGCCGTGTACGCAAGCATAAGATTTCTTCCATTTCATAGAAAAATCTTAGAATGGTTGGTAAGCTGTTAACAAATCTTCTGATTTATTACCAATTGCTTTTGTATGTTATGTTTACTTTTGTTTTACATAGGCGTGTCTACTAATATAACAAGATTCTTTTACTGTTACGCATTTTTCTCTGGATATAATAATAATAATAATAATAATAATAATAATAACAATTTTCGCATTATAAATGCTGATCATTTAACTGCAGGTGATTACGCAAATTATAGATATACAAATACCAAGGAAATAGACAAACAGATTCACCAGAAGAAAGTTCACGCATTTACGCATGTTGTATCTTCAACAAAATAGTTTTCAGTGCAGCAGGTTTGACTATTCTAAAGGTATCTGCTAATTCCGTTCTTACTGGTACAGATAAATCTTGAATGGAGTAGTGTACAGCAAAACGTTAGTTCACTTTCTCTTTTCTTAATTGTGAACACCACCTTTCACCAAAAGCACACGTTAATTCTTGATTTTTGAAAAGACTACTGAAATCTCTTTTGTAACACCTGAAACAAAACTAACATTTTTATACATGTTGGAGAACATACCTTTCTGGCAAGCCATCACTTCGATATTGTCGAGCGTTACAGACGCAGGTCCTGGCACGGAGCGTGTTAGTTTTATTGTAAGAGTCTTTCCTTTCAATCCATTTTCGTCAGTTTCAAACACAAATTTCCTATTTTGCAGTTTTCCATTGACCTTTAACGAGAAGGGGAAAAGGTTTCGTCACTAAGTTAACTCCAGTTACAATATAAGTACTGCAGACGAATATGAATACAGACTGAGAAGACACTCGTTCAATAATAGTGATATTATATATTAAACGTAGCAAGATATGCATACGGTACTCGGACATTAAAACCAAGGATTTATAACATTTTACTGAATACTCACGTTTTTGTCACCAACAGTGAAATCCACAGCAGTGATTTTATCGGGAGCATCGAAGGTGACTTTGTACCAGACTGTTTCGTCAGTGGTGGTCTCCAAAGTTACGGTTACTTCCGTGACCTTATCTGGAAACGTTGCTGTCTTAGATGGTTTCACATTGTAGTCATTCGGTGAAACAGGGCTCATGTCCTTGCCGCATCCTTGAAAATAAAATGAAATTCCACTATACAGTTTTCCTACATCCATACTTGGTGAATCGAACAGAACACAAACGATGTCCTTTCAGTGAGCAAACATAAAGGGTTAACACCATGAAAAATTAGGTTATACGAAAAAAAAAAAAATGTATAATTTAAATTTCCACTCAGAACAGCAAATCCATAAAGAGCGTTTACTTAGAAAGACAGCATTAAAGTCTATCATTGTTATAACTGAAAAATGATCGAAGGTTTCATAAAATTGCTTAAATCATGAAGCCAGTCATACCGATAGGAGTTGTCGCACTGACACTAGGTGTTGTTCCACTGACACTAGGTGTTGGTGTTGGTCCTGTGACACTAGGTGTTGTTCCACTGACGCTAGGAGTGGCACTGACAGTTGTTCCTACAGTGGGTGTTGTCGTTGAAGACACTGAAACAAGAAATTAAATACTTGATTAAAGTAGGTCTCATACATGATATATTAATTCATTCGTTTGTTTCCCCTTTCGTTTCGTTCGTGTTTCCTCTCTTTCAGTGTTTGTTTTTGCTACACTTTTTCTGCAAGGCTTGCGTCATCGGAATCGTGCTCAAAGTACATTACCTTACGTTAACTTCACCGACCAATGTTACTCTGAACGCCGTGTACGCAAGCATAAGATTTCTTCCATTTCATAGAAAAATCTTAGAATGGTTGGTAAGCTGTTAACAAATCTTCTGATTTATTACCAATTGCTTTTGTATGTTATGTTTACTTTTGTTTTACATAGGCGTGTCTACTAATATAACAAGATTCTTTTATTGTTACGCATTTTTCTCTGGATATAATAATAATAATAATAATAATAATAATAATAATAACAATTTTCGCATTATAAATGCTGATCATTTAACTGCAGGTGATTACGCAAATTATAGATATACAAATACCAAGGAAATAGACAAACAGATTCACCAGAAGAAAGTTCACGCATTTACGCATGTTGTATCTTCAACAAAATAGTTTTCAGTGCAGCTGGTTTGACTATTCTAAAGGTATCTGCTAATTCCGTTCTTACTGGTACAGATACATCTTGAATGGAGTAGTGTACAGCAAAACGTTAGTTCACTTTCTCTTTTCTTAATTGTGAACACCACCTTTCACCAAAAGCACACGTTAATTCTTGATTTTTGAAAAGAATACTGAAATCTCTTTTGTAACACCTGAAACAAAACTAACATTTTTATACATGTTGGAGAACATACCTTTCTGGCAAGCCGTCACTTCCATATTGTCGAGCGTTACAGACGCAGGTCCTGGCACGGAGCTTGTTAGTTTTATTGTAAGAGTCTTTCCTTTCAATCCATTTTGTCAGTTTCAAACACAAATTTCCCATTTTCCAGTTTTCCATTGACCTTTAACGAGAAGGGGAAAAGGTTTCGTCACTAAGTTAACTCCAGTTACAATATAAATACTGCAGACGAATATGAATACAGACTGAGAAGACACTCGTTCAATAATAGTGATATTATATATTAAACGTAGCAAGATATGCATACGGTACTCGGACATTAAAACCAAGGATTTATAACATTTTACTGAATACTCACGTTTTTGTCACCAACAGTGAAAACCACAGCAGTGATTATATCGGGAGCATCGAAGGTGACTTTGTACCAGACTGTTTCGTCAGTGGTGGTCTCTAAAGTTACGGTTACTTCCGTGTCCTTATCTGGAAACGTTGCTGTCTTAGATGGTTTCACATTGTAGTCATTCGGTGAAACAGGGCTCATGTCCTTGCCGCATACTTGAAAATAAAATGAAATTCCACTATACAGTTTTCCTACATCCATACTTGGTGAATCGAACAGACACAAACGATGTCCTTTCAGTGAGCAAACATAAAGGGTTAACACCATGAAAAATTAGGTTATACGAAAAAAAAAAAAAAAAAATATATAATTAAATTTCCACTCAGAACAGCAAATCCATAAAGAGCGTTTACTTAGAAAGACAGCATTAAAGTCTATCATTGTTATAACTGAAAAATGATCGAAGGTTTCATAAAATTGCTTAAATCATGAAGCCAGTCATACCGAAAGGAGTTGTCGCACTGACACTAGGTGTTGTTCCACTGACACTAGGTGTTGGTCCTGTGACACTAGGTGTTGGTCCTGTGACACTAGGTGTTGTTCCACTGACGCTAGGAGTGGCACTAACAGTTGTTCCTACAGTGGGTGTTGTCGTTGAAGACACTGAAACAAGAAAATAAATACTTGATTAAAGTAGGTCTCATACATGATATATTAATTCATTCGTTTGTTTCCCCTTTTGTTTGGTTCGTCTTTCCTCTCTTTCAGTGTTTGTTTTTGCTACACTTTTTCTGCAAGGCTTGCGTCATCGGAATCGTGCTCAAAGTACATTACCTTACGTTAACTTCACCGACCAATGTTACTCTGAACGCCGTGTACGCAAGCATAAGATTTCTTCCATTTCATAGAAAAATCTTAGAATGGTTGGTAAGCTGTTAACAAATCTTCTGATTTATTACCAATTGCTTTTGTATGTTATGTTTACTTTTGTTTTACATAGGCGTGTCTACTAATATAACAAGATTCTTTTATTGTTACGCATTTTTCTCTGGATATAATAATAATAATAATAATAATAATAATAATAATAATAACAATTTTCGCATTATAAATGCTGATCATTTAACTGCAGGTGATTACGCAAATTATAGATATACAAATACCAAGGAAATAGACAAACAGATTCACCAGAAGAAAGTTCACGCATTTACGCATGTTGTATCTTCAACAAAATAGTTTTCAGTGCAGCTGGTTTGACTATTCTAAAGGTATCTGCTAATTCCGTTCTTACTGGTACAGATACATCTTGAATGGAGTAGTGTACAGCAAAACGTTAGTTCACTTTCTCTTTTCTTAATTGTGAACACCACCTTTCACCAAAAGCACACGTTAATTCTTGATTTTTGAAAAGAATACTGAAATCTCTTTTGTAACACCTGAAACAAAACTAACATTTTTATACATGTTGGAGAACATACCTTTCTGGCAAGCCGTCACTTCCATATTGTCGAGCGTTACAGACGCAGGTCCTGGCACGGAGCTTGTTAGTTTTATTGTAAGAGTCTTTCCTTTCAATCCATTTTTGTCAGTTTCAAACACAAATTTCCCATTTTCCAGTTTTCCATTGACCTTTAACGAGAAGGGGAAAAGGTTTCGTCACTAAGTTAACTCCAGTTACAATATAAATACTGCAGACGAATATGAATACAGACTGAGAAGACACTCGTTCAATAATAGTGATATTATATATTAAACGTAGCAAGATATGCATACGGTACTCGGACATTAAAACCAAGGATTTATAACATTTTACTGAATACTCACGTTTTTGTCACCAACAGTGAAAACCACAGCAGTGATTATATCGGGAGCATCGAAGGTGACTTTGTACCAGACTGTTTCGTCAGTGGTGGTCTCTAAAGTTACGGTTACTTCCGTGTCCTTATCTGGAAACGTTGCTGTCTTAGATGGTTTCACATTGTAGTCATTCGGTGAAACAGGGCTCTCATGTCCTTGCCGCATACTTGAAAATAAAATGAAATTCCACTATACAGTTTTCCTACATCCATACTTGGTGAATCGAACAGACACAAACGATGTCCTTTCAGTGAGCAAACATAAAGGGTTAACACCATGAAAAATTAGGTTATACGAAAAAAAAAAAATATATAATTAAATTTCCACTCAGAACAGCAAATCCATAAAGAGCGTTTACTTAGAAAGACAGCATTAAAGTCTATCATTGTTATAACTGAAAAATGATCGAAGGTTTCATAAAATTGCTTAAATCATGAAGCCAGTCATACCGAAAGGAGTTGTCGCACTGACACTAGGTGTTGTTCCACTGACACTAGGTGTTGGTCCTGTGACACTAGGTGTTGGTCCTGTGACACTAGGTGTTGTTCCACTGACGCTAGGAGTGGCACTAACAGTTGTTCCTACAGTGGGTGTTGTCGTTGAAGACACTGAAACAAGAAAATAAATACTTGATTAAAGTAGGTCTCATACATGATATATTAATTCATTCGTTTGTTTCCCCTTTTGTTTGGTTCGTCTTTCCTCTCTTTCAGTGTTTGTTTTTGCTACACTTTTTCTGCAAGGCTTGCGTCATCGGAATCGTGCTCAAAGTACATTACCTTACGTTAACTTCACCGACCAATGTTACTCTGAACGCCGTGTACGCAAGCATAAGATTTCTTCCATTTCATAGAAAAATCTTAGAATGGTTGGTAAGCTGTTAACAAATCTTCTGATTTATTACCAATTGCTTTTGTATGTTATGTTTACTTTTGTTTTACATAGGCGTGTCTACTAATATAACAAGATTCTTTTATTGTTACGCATTTTTCTCTGGATATAATAATAATAATAATAATAATAATAATAATAATAATAATAACAATTTTCGCATTATAAATGCTGATCATTTAACTGCAGGTGATTACGCAAATTATAGATATACAAATACCAAGGAAATAGACAAACAGATTCACCAGAAGAAAGTTCACGCATTTACGCATGTTGTATCTTCAACAAAATAGTTTTCAGTGCAGCTGGTTTGACTATTCTAAAGGTATCTGCTAATTCCGTTCTTACTGGTACAGATACATCTTGAATGGAGTAGTGTACAGCAAAACGTTAGTTCACTTTCTCTTTTCTTAATTGTGAACACCACCTTTCACCAAAAGCACACGTTAATTCTTGATTTTTGAAAAGAATACTGAAATCTCTTTTGTAACACCTGAAACAAAACTAACATTTTTATACATGTTGGAGAACATACCTTTCTGGCAAGCCGTCACTTCCATATTGTCGAGCGTTACAGACGCAGGTCCTGGCACGGAGCTTGTTAGTTTTATTGTAAGAGTCTTTCCTTTCAATCCATTTTTGTCAGTTTCAAACACAAATTTCCCATTTTCCAGTTTTCCATTGACCTTTAACGAGAAGGGGAAAAGGTTTCGTCACTAAGTTAACTCCAGTTACAATATAAATACTGCAGACGAAATATGAATACAGACTGAGAAGACACTCGTTCAATAATAGTGATATTATATATTAAACGTAGCAAGATATGCATACGGTACTCGGACATTAAAACCAAGGATTTATAACATTTTACTGAATACTCACGTTTTGTCACCAACAGTGAAAACCACAGCAGTGATTATATCGGGAGCATCGAAGGTGACTTTGTACCAGACTGTTTCGTCAGTGGTGGTCTCTAAAGTTACGGTTACTTCCGTGTCCTTATCTGGAAACGTTGCTGTCTTAGATGGTTTCACATTGTAGTCATTCGGTGAAACAGGGCTCATGTCCTTGCCGCATACTTGAAAATAAAATGAAATTCCACTATACAGTTTTCCTACATCCATACTTGGTGAATCGAACAGACACAAAAACGATGTCCTTTCAGTGAGCAAACATAAAGGGTTAACACCATGAAAAATTAGGTTATACGAAAAAAAAAAATATATAATTAAATTTCCACTCAGAACAGCAAAATCCATAAAGAGCGTTTACTTAGAAAGACAGCATTAAAGTCTATCATTGTTATAACTGAAAAATGATCGAAGGTTTCATAAAATTGCTTAAATCATGAAGCCAGTCATACCGAAAGGAGTTGTCGCACTGACACTAGGTGTTGTTCCACTGACACTAGGTGTTGGTCCTGTGACACTAGGTGTTGGTCCTGTGACACTAGGTGTTGTTCCACTGACGCTAGGAGTGGCACTAACAGTTGTTCCTACAGTGGGTGTTGTCGTTGAAGACACTGAAACAAGAAAATAAATACTTGATTAAAGTAGGTCTCATACATGATATATTAATTCATTCGTTTGTTTCCCCTTTTGTTTGGTTCGTCTTTCCTCTCTTTCAGTGTTTGTTTTTGCTACACTTTTTTTCTGCAAGGCTTGCGTCATCGGAATCGTGCTCAAAGTACATTACCTTACGTTAACTTCACCGACCAATGTTACTCTGAACGCCGTGTACGCAAGCATAAGATTTCTTCCATTTCATAGAAAAATCTTAGAATGGTTGGTAAGCTGTTAACAAATCTTCTGATTTATTACCAATTGCTTTTGTATGTTATGTTTACTTTTGTTTTACATAGGCGTGTCTACTAATATAACAAGATTCTTTTATTGTTACGCATTTTTCTCTGGATATAATAATAATAATAATAATAATAATAATAATAATAATTTTTTCGCATTATAAATGCTGATCATTTAACTGCAGGTGATTACGCAAATTATAGATATACAAATACCAAGGAAATAGACAAACAGATTCACCAGAAGAAAGTTCACGCATTTACGCATGTTGTATCTTCAACAAAATAGTTTTCAGTGCAGCTGGTTTGACTATTCTAAAGGTATCTGCTAATTCCGTTCTTACTGGTACAGATACATCTTGAATGGAGTAGTGTACAGCAAAACGTTAGTTCACTTTCTCTTTTTCTTAATTGTGAACACCACCTTTCACCAAAAGCACACGTTAATTCTTGATTTTTGAAAAGAATACTGAAATCTCTTTTGTAACACCTGAAACAAAACTAACATTTTTATACATGTTGGAGAACATACCTTTCTGGCAAGCCGTCACTTCCATATTGTCGAGCGTTACAGACGCAGGTCCTGGCACGGAGCTTGTTAGTTTTATTGTAAGAGTCTTTCCTTTCAATCCATTTTTGTCAGTTTCAAACACAAATTTCCCATTTTCCAGTTTTCCATTGACCTTTAACGAGAAGGGGAAAAGGTTTCGTCACTAAGTTAACTCCAGTTACAATATAAATACTGCAGACGAATATGAATACAGACTGAGAAGACACTCGTTCAATAATAGTGATATTATATATTAAACGTAGCAAGATATGCATACGGTACTCGGACATTAAAACCAAGGATTTATAACATTTTACTGAATACTCACGTTTTTGTCACCAACAGTGAAAACCACAGCAGTGATTATATCGGGAGCATCGAAGGTGACTTTGTACCAGACTGTTTCGTCAGTGGTGGTCTCTAAAGTTACGGTTACTTCCGTGTCCTTATCTGGAAACGTTGCTGTCTTAGATGGTTTCACATTGTAGTCATTCGGTGAAACAGGGCTCATGTCCTTGCCGCATACTTGAAAATAAAATGAAATTCCACTATACAGTTTTCCTACATCCATACTTGGTGAATCGAACAGACACAAACGATGTCCTTTCAGTGAGCAAACATAAAGGGTTAACACCATGAAAAATTAGGTTATACGAAAAAAAAAAAATATATAATTAAATTTCCACTCAGAACAGCAAATCCATAAAGAGCGTTTACTTAGAAAGACAGCATTAAAGTCTATCATTGTTATAACTGAAAAATGATCGAAGGTTTCATAAAATTGCTTAAATCATGAAGCCAGTCATACCGAAAGGAGTTGTCGCACTGACACTAGGTGTTGTTCCACTGACACTAGGTGTTGGTCCTGTGACACTAGGTGTTGGTCCTGTGACACTAGGTGTTGTTCCACTGACGCTAGGAGTGGCACTAACAGTTGTTCCTACAGTGGGTGTTGTCGTTGAAGACACTGAAACAAGAAAATAAATACTTGATTAAAGTAGGTCTCATACATGATATATTAATTCATTCGTTTGTTTCCCCTTTTGTTTGGTTCGTCTTTCCTCTCTTTCAGTGTTTGTTTTTGCTACACTTTTTTTGCTGCAAGGCTTGCGTCATCGGAATCGTGCTCAAAGTACATTACCTTACGTTAACTTCACCGACCAATGTTACTCTGAACGCCGTGTACGCAAGCATAAGATTTCTTCCATTTCATAGAAAAATCTTAGAATGGTTGGTAAGCTGTTAACAAATCTTCTGATTTATTACCAATTGCTTTTGTATGTTATGTTTACTTTTGTTTTACATAGGCGTGTCTACTAATATAACAAGATTCTTTTATTGTTACGCATTTTTCTCTGGATATAATAATAATAATAATAATAATAATAATAATAATAATAACAATTTTCGCATTATAAATGCTGATCATTTAACTGCAGGTGATTACGCAAATTATAGATATACAAATACCAAGGAAATAGACAAACAGATTCACCAGAAGAAAGTTCACGCATTTACGCATGTTGTATCTTCAACAAAATAGTTTTCAGTGCAGCTGGTTTGACTATTCTAAAGGTATCTGCTAATTCCGTTCTTACTGGTACAGATACATCTTGAATGGAGTAGTGTACAGCAAAACGTTAGTTCACTTTCTCTTTTCTTAATTGTGAACACCACCTTTCACCAAAAGCACACGTTAATTCTTGATTTTTGAAAAGAATACTGAAATCTCTTTTTTGTAACACCTGAAACAAAACTAACATTTTTATACATGTTGGAGAACATACCTTTCTGGCAAGCCGTCACTTCCATATTGTCGAGCGTTACAGACGCAGGTCCTGGCACGGAGCTTGTTAGTTTTATTGTAAGAGTCTTTCCTTTCAATCCATTTTTGTCAGTTTCAAACACAAATTTCCCATTTTCCAGTTTTCCATTGACCTTTAACGAGAAGGGGAAAAGGTTTCGTCACTAAGTTAACTCCAGTTACAATATAAATACTGCAGACGAATATGAATACAGACTGAGAAGACACTCGTTCAATAATAGTGATATTATATATTAAACGTAGCAAGATATGCATACGGTACTCGGACATTAAAACCAAGGATTTATAACATTTTACTGAATACTCACGTTTTTGTCACCAACAGTGAAAACCACAGCAGTGATTATATCGGGAGCATCGAAGGTGACTTTGTACCAGACTGTTTCGTCAGTGGTGGTCTCTAAAGTTACGGTTACTTCCGTGTCCTTATCTGGAAACGTTGCTGTCTTAGATGGTTTCACATTGTAGTCATTCGGTGAAACAGGGCTCATGTCCTTGCCGCATACTTGAAAATAAAATGAAATTCCACTATACAGTTTTCCTACATCCATACTTGGTGAATCGAACAGACACAAACGATGTCCTTTCAGTGAGCAAACATAAAGGGTTAACACCATGAAAAATTAGGTTATACGAAAAAAAAAAATATATAATTAAATTTCCACTCAGAACAGCAAATCCATAAAGAGCGTTTACTTAGAAAGACAGCATTAAAGTCTATCATTGTTATAACTGAAAAATGATCGAAGGTTTCATAAAATTGCTTAAATCATGAAGCCAGTCATACCGAAAGGAGTTGTCGCACTGACACTAGGTGTTGTTCCACTGACACTAGGTGTTGGTCCTGTGACACTAGGTGTTGGTCCTGTGACACTAGGTGTTGTTCCACTGACGCTAGGAGTGGCACTAACAGTTGTTCCTACAGTGGGTGTTGTCGTTGAAGACACTGAAACAAGAAAATAAATACTTGATTAAAGTAGGTCTCATACATGATATATTAATTCATTCGTTTGTTTCCCCTTTTGTTTGGTTCGTCTTTCCTCTCTTTCAGTGTTTGTTTTTGCTACACTTTTTCTGCAAGGCTTGCGTCATCGGAATCGTGCTCAAAGTACATTACCTTACGTTAACTTCACCGACCAATGTTACTCTGAACGCCGTGTACGCAAGCATAAGATTTCTTCCATTTCATAGAAAAATCTTAGAATGGTTGGTAAGCTGTTAACAAATCTTCTGATTTATTACCAATTGCTTTTGTATGTTATGTTTACTTTTGTTTTACATAGGCGTGTCTACTAATATAACAAGATTCTTTTATTGTTACGCATTTTTCTCTGGATATAATAATAATAATAATAATAATAATAATAATAATTTTCGCATTATAAATGCTGATCATTTAACTGCAGGTGATTACGCAAATTATAGATATACAAATACCAAGGAAATAGACAAACAGATTCACCAGAAGAAAGTTCACGCATTTACGCATGTTGTATCTTCAACAAAATAGTTTTCAGTGCAGCTGGTTTGACTATTCTAAAGGTATCTGCTAATTCCGTTCTTACTGGTACAGATACATCTTGAATGGAGTAGTGTACAGCAAAACGTTAGTTCACTTTCTCTTTTCTTAATTGTGAACACCACCTTTCACCAAAAGCACACGTTAATTCTTGATTTTTGAAAAGAATACTGAAATCTCTTTTGTAACACCTGAAACAAAACTAACATTTTTATACATGTTGGAGAACATACCTTTCTGGCAAGCCGTCACTTCCATATTGTCGAGCGTTACAGACGCAGGTCCTGGCACGGAGCTTGTTAGTTTTATTGTAAGAGTCTTTCCTTTCAATCCATTTTGTCAGTTTCAAACACAAATTTCCCATTTTCCAGTTTTCCATTGACCTTTAACGAGAAGGGGAAAAGGTTTCGTCACTAAGTTAACTCCAGTTACAATATAAATACTGCAGACGAATATGAATACAGACTGAGAAGACACTCGTTCAATAATAGTGATATTATATATTAAACGTAGCAAGATATGCATACGGTACTCGGACATTAAAACCAAGGATTTATAACATTTTACTGAATACTCACGTTTTTGTCACCAACAGTGAAAACCACAGCAGTGATTATATCGGGAGCATCGAAGGTGACTTTGTACCAGACTGTTTCGTCAGTGGTGGTCTCTAAAGTTACGGTTACTTCCGTGTCCTTATCTGGAAACGTTGCTGTCTTAGATGGTTTCACATTGTAGTCATTCGGTGAAACAGGGCTCATGTCCTTGCCGCATACTTGAAAATAAAATGAAATTCCACTATACAGTTTTCCTACATCCATACTTGGTGAATCGAACAGACACAAACGATGTCCTTTCAGTGAGCAAACATAAAGGGTTAACACCATGAAAAATTAGGTTATACGAAAAAAAAAAAAATATATAATTAAATTTCCACTCAGAACAGCAAATCCATAAAGAGCGTTTACTTAGAAAGACAGCATTAAAGTCTATCATTGTTATAACTGAAAAATGATCGAAGGTTTCATAAAATTGCTTAAATCATGGAAGCCAGTCATACCGAAAGGAGTTGTCGCACTGACACTAGGTGTTGTTCCACTGACACTAGGTGTTGGTCCTGTGACACTAGGTGTTGGTCCTGTGACACTAGGTGTTGTTCCACTGACGCTAGGAGTGGCACTAACAGTTGTTCCTACAGTGGGTGTTGTCGTTGAAGACACTGAAACAAGAAAATAAATACTTGATTAAAGTAGGTCTCATACATGATATATTAATTCATTCGTTTGTTTCCCCTTTTGTTTGGTTCGTCTTTCCTCTCTTTCAGTGTTTGTTTTTGCTACACTTTTTCTGCAAGGCTTGCGTCATCGGAATCGTGCTCAAAGTACATTACCTTACGTTAACTTCACCGACCAATGTTACTCTGAACGCCGTGTACGCAAGCATAAGATTTCTTCCATTTCATAGAAAAATCTTAGAATGGTTGGTAAGCTGTTAACAAATCTTCTGATTTATTACCAATTGCTTTTGTATGTTATGTTTACTTTTGTTTTACATAGGCGTGTCTACTAATATAACAAGATTCTTTTATTGTTACGCATTTTTCTCTGGATATAATAATAATAATAATAATAATAATAATAACAATTTTCGCATTATAAATGCTGATCATTTAACTGCAGGTGATTACGCAAATTATAGATATACAAATACCAAGGAAATAGACAAACAGATTCACCAGAAGAAAGTTCACGCATTTACGCATGTTGTATCTTCAACAAAATAGTTTTCAGTGCAGCTGGTTTGACTATTCTAAAGGTATCTGCTAATTCCGTTCTTACTGGTACAGATACATCTTGAATGGAGTAGTGTACAGCAAAACGTTAGTTCACTTTCTCTTTTCTTAATTGTGAACACCACCTTTCACCAAAAGCACACGTTAATTCTTGATTTTTGAAAAGAATACTGAAATCTCTTTTGTAACACCTGAAACAAAACTAACATTTTTATACATGTTGGAGAACATACCTTTCTGGCAAGCCGTCACTTCCATATTGTCGAGCGTTACAGACGCAGGTCCTGGCACGGAGCTTGTTAGTTTTATTGTAAGAGTCTTTCCTTTCAATCCATTTTTGTCAGTTTCAAACACAAATTTCCCATTTTCCAGTTTTCCATTGACCTTTAACGAGAAGGGGAAAAGGTTTCGTCACTAAGTTAACTCCAGTTACAATATAAATACTGCAGACGAATATGAATACAGACTGAGAAGACACTCGTTCAATAATAGTGATATTATATATTAAACGTAGCAAGATATGCATACGGTACTCGGACATTAAAACCAAGGATTTATAACATTTTACTGAATACTCACGTTTTTGTCACCAACAGTGAAAACCACAGCAGTGATTATATCGGGAGCATCGAAGGTGACTTTGTACCAGACTGTTTCGTCAGTGGTGGTCTCTAAAGTTACGGTTACTTCCGTGTCCTTATCTGGAAACGTTGCTGTCTTAGATGGTTTCACATTGTAGTCATTCGGTGAAACAGGGCTCATGTCCTTGCCGCATACTTGAAAATAAAATGAAATTCCACTATACAGTTTTCCTACATCCATACTTGGTGAATCGAACAGACACAAACGATGTCCTTTCAGTGAGCAAACATAAAGGGTTAACACCATGAAAAATTAGGTTATACGAAAAAAAAAAAAATATATAATTAAATTTCCACTCAGAACAGCAAATCCATAAAGAGCGTTTACTTAGAAAGACAGCATTAAAGTCTATCATTGTTATAACTGAAAAATGATCGAAGGTTTCATAAAATTGCTTAAATCATGAAGCCAGTCATACCGAAAGGAGTTGTCGCACTGACACTAGGTGTTGTTCCACTGACACTAGGTGTTGGTCCTGTGACACTAGGTGTTGGTCCTGTGACACTAGGTGTTGTTCCACTGACGCTAGGAGTGGCACTAACAGTTGTTCCTACAGTGGGTGTTGTCGTTGAAGACACTGAAACAAGAAAATAAATACTTGATTAAAGTAGGTCTCATACATGATATATTAATTCATTCGTTTGTTTCCCCTTTTGTTTGGTTCGTCTTTCCTCTCTTTCAGTGTTTGTTTTTGCTACGCTTTTTCTGCAAGGCTTGCGTCATCGGAATCGTGCTCAAAATACATTACCTTACGTTAACTTCACCGACCAATGTTACTCTGAACGCCGTCTACGCAAGCATAAGATTTCTTCCATTTCATAGAAAAAATCTTAGAATGGTTGGTAAGCTGTTAACAAATCTTCTGATTTATTACCAATTGCTTTTGTATGTTATGTTTACTTTTGTTTTACATAGGCGTGTCTACTAATATAACAAGATTCTTTTACTGTTACGCATTTTTCTCTGGATATAATAATAATAATAATAATAATAATAATAACAATTTTCGCATTACAAATGCTGATCATTTAACTGCAGGTGATTTCGCAAATTATAGATATACAAATACCAAGGAAATAGACAAACAGATTCACCAGAAGAAAGTTCACGCATTTACGCATGTTGTATCTTCAACAAAATAGTTTTCAGTGCAGCAGGTTTGACTATTCTAAAGGTATCTGCTAATTCCGTTCTTACTGGTACAGATAAATCTTGAATGGAGTAGTGTACAGCAAAACGTTAGTTCACTTTCTCTTTTCTTAATTGTGAACACCACCTTTCACCAAAAGCACACGTTAATTCTTGATTTTTGAAAAGACTACTGAAATCTCTTTTGTAACACCTGAAACAAAACTAACATTTTTATACATGTTGGAGAACATACCTTTCTGGCAAGCCGTCACTTCCATATTGTCGAGCGTTACAGACGCAGGTCCTGGCACGGAGCGTGTTAGTTTTATTGTAAGAGTCTTTCCTTTCAATCCATTTTCGTCAGTTTCAAACACAAATTTTTCATTTTCCAGTTTTCCATTGACCTTTAACGAGAAGGGGAAAAGGTTTCGTCACTAAGTTAACTCCAGTTACAATATAAGTACTGCAGACGAATATGAATACAGACTGAGAAGACACTTGTTCAATAATAGTGATATTATATATTAAACGTAGCAAGATATGCATACGGTACTCGGACATTAAAACCAAGGATTTATAACATTTTACTGAATACTCACGTTTTTGTCACCAACAGTGAAAACCACAGCAGTGATTTTATCGGGAGCATCGAAGGTGACTTTGTACCAGACTGTTTCGTCAGTGTTGGTCTCTAAAGTTACGGTTACTTCCGTGTCCTTATCTGGAAACGTTGCTGTCTTAGATGGTTTCACATTGTAGTCATTCGGTGAAACAGGGCTCATGTCCTTGCCGCATCCTTGAAAATAAAATGAAATTCCACTATACAGTTTTCCTACATCCATACTTGGTGAATCGAACAGACACAAACGATGTCCTTTCAGTGAGCAAACATAAAGGGTTAACACCATGAAAAATTAGGTTATACGAAAAAAAATCAATATATAATTAAATTTCCACTCAGAACTGCAAATCCATAAAGAGCGTTTACTTAGAAAGACAGCATTAAAGTCTATCATTGTTATAACTGAAAAATGATCGAAGGTTTCATAAAATTGCTTAAATCATGAAGCCAGTCATACCGATAGGAGTTGTCGCACTGACACTAGGTGTTGTTCCACTGACACTAGGTGTTGGTCCTGTGACACTAGGTGTTGGTCCTGTGACACTAGGTGTTGTTCCACTGACGCTAGGAGTGGCACTAACAGTTGTTCCTACAGTGGGTGTTGTCGTTGAAGACACTGAAACAAGAAAATAAATACTTGATTAAAGTAGGTCTCATACATGATATATTAATTCATTCGTTTGTTTCCCCTTTTGTTTGGTTCGTCTTTCCTCTCTTTCAGTGTTTGTTTTTGCTACACTTTTTCTGCAAGGCTTGCGTCATCGGAATCGTGCTCGAAGTACATTACCTTACGTTAACTTCACCGACCAATGTTTCTCTGAACGTCATGTACGCAATCGTAAGATTTCTTCCATTTTCCCGAAAAATGTTAGATTGGTTGTTAAACTGTTAAGAAATTTTCTGATTTATTTCCAATTGCTTTTAAATGTTATGTTTTTTTTTGTTTGTTTTACATTACTATTATTATTTTTATTATTATTATTATTTTATTATTATTATTATTGTTAGTAGTAGTAGTAGTAGTAGTAGTAGTAGTAGTATTTTCCTTTTAACTCCATTAATCGCGTGTATAACAATTTTCGTATTATAAATGCAGATCATTTAACTGCAGGTGATTACGCAAATTATAGATATACAAATACCAAGGGAATAGACAAGCAGATTCACTAGAAGAAATTCAAGCATTTAAGCATGTTGTATATTCAACAAAATAGTTTTCAGTGCAACAGGTTTGAGTATTCTAAAGGTATCTGCTAATTCCGTTCTTACTGGTACAGATAAATCTTGAATGGAGTAGTGTACAGCAAAAAGTCTGTCCACTTTCTCTTTTCACATCGTAGTCATTCGGTGACACTGGGCTCATGTCCTTGCAACATTCTTGAAAATGAAATGAATTTCCATTATTGAGTTTTCCTACAGCCATACGTGGTGAATCGAACAGACAGAAATGATGTTGTTTCAGTGAGCAAACATAAAGGGTTAATACCATGAAAAATTAGGTTGTACAAAGAAAAAAGAATGTGTAAATTTCATTTGCATGCATATCAGCTTATCCATAAAGGGCGTTTACTAGAAGTAGAAGATTAAAGTCTATCATTGATATATCTGCTGGGTTTTGTCGTAAATACTGAAGGACATAATTAATTTTTCTTTAATTTTTCCTTCATGTTTTGTGCATTAATTATTTTGTTTGTTTGAAAGTCGTTTTGTGTTTGTTGCCTTTGTTTCGGTGTTTCGTTTTGTTTTACGTTTTAGGCATAGCTTGCGTCACCTGCATCGTCCTCGAAGTAGCCTAAGCTATGTTTACTCTAATCATTATGTTATTATCTCGAACGTCATGTTTTTTAAACGAAATGTGAGATTCATTAATGGATCCTGTGGGTTTTATATATATATATATATTATTATTTTTTTCTTGGTTTAGTACGTTTCTTGGAATATGATACAACTTTTTATTTTATATACATTTCTTTAGTCATTTGTTATCTTTATTTTTCTGTTTAAACTCCTTATGTCTCTGAAAATGGTAAAGATATTTTCCCGTCAAGGGTTTGAGAATATATTTTATTGGAAAAGCAGATATTCTATGTTTGCTCGTTAATTTAGATTTAGTTGGTTTAAATAGATCTTCAATATTATTGATAGAATATTATTAAGAATTAATTTGAAATATATATTTCTACTGCTACTTCCTGGTTTTTTTCGTTATCAAATTTATTGATAACTATTTCGAATATGCCTGAGGCAAACTTAGATATTTAAAAGGTGTTTATATATATATTTCTAAATAATTATTGTAATCCAACAGGTTTACTGAGTGATCTAGCGAAATATTTCGTCATGGCATTATTCTTTACAGAAAATAAACATTCTTTGCCCGCACCTGGTATTATGTAATTTATTAGGCGTTACATAGGCTTTATATTACCATTGACATTTTGGCATCTTTCTTTTGTTTATAATTGTTATTGCTATCAACGTTTTAGAACTGTTAATTGTCAGTATTGTTGAAACAAGGTAGAAGACTGTTAATGTACCCTATCATTCAAAACAAAGATTATGTGAACTATTAAAAGGGCTCACTTGTCATTCAAATACTTGTAAAGAAATCACTAAGATGCATGCATAGAGCCGATGCCTGCTCTTAAAATAAAAGTTATATATTACGAATTAAAAATGAGATTATTTTAACTGGAAATATACTTAAAACATGAAAAATTCCAGCTCTAAAGATTAAAATAAACTTTTATTGTAGTTTATTTAAAGATACATATTAGGAATAAATATTATGTTATATTAATTAGAATTATAATAAAAATAAGCAAAATTAATTTTTATTATTATCTATATTATCATATTTTAATATCAAATGTTTGCGTCATAAGAAACAAAAAATTACTGTTTTCTTTTGTTTTCGTTCCATTACATTATCTGTAATTTTTTTGTTGTTTCCGTTTTTCTTTTTCTTTTCATTTTCTTTTTTTCTTTTTATTTGTTTTCTTTTTTATGTTCATTTTAATTTTTTATATTTTTCTTTGTCGTTTTCGTCTTTGTCGTTTTTTATCATGACAGTTTGACTTTTAGTATGTCATTAGCAAATTATATACAGTTTCAAATTGTCCATCTTTCTGTTTTCACTGATAATTAGTTTAATGCAATATATGCGCTAAAGTCTATTTGTTTTGTCAGATATTCTTTTGATACTTTGGTCTAAGAAAATACATTTTAACCTTTCTGCATTGACAGTTGACAGCGTCATCTCGAAAATAAAAATTTCAATCATAAATATTACAAATATTGAGGAAACAAAAGAAAAGTTAAAATTAAACAGAATAAATAAATTTAGGCCGATAAACAAACAAAACATTTTTTAAAGTATTTTCAAATGTTTTCATCGATGACGAGCGAGTAATTTTCATAATTCCGAAATTTGTCTTCATTTGTATTCATCTAGTTATATCTAATGTTTATTATGACAGTTTATTATTGTTGTTGCTGTCGATGTCGTTGTTCTTGTTTTTGTTGTCTTTATTATTATTATTATTATCATCATCATCATCATCGTCATCATCATTATTCAGGCATATGGAAATTAGTTGTTAATTTTGGGGGGTTTGTTTTTGTTGTTATGTTTATGAAATATTGTTTGTTGTTACCTTTGGCACAGGCCGTAATTTTGTTGACAGTAATCTGTATAGATGGTCCATCTTCAGGATTTTTCGTGATATTCAATTTGATGTTCTTCAAATTCAAACCATCAGTGTTGGTGTATGAAAAGGTTATTCTTTTATCGTTTGACTTCATGGGAATCTAGATGCATTAAAAATATAAATGCAGATTAGTTAGATCATAAACACACACACATTACGCACACGGAGAGAGAGAGAGAGAGAGAGAGAGAGAGAGAGAGAGAGAGAGAGAGAGAGAGAGAGAGAGAGAGAGAGATATATTCTGTCACTGCATAGTTGGATTAAATAATTTTACTTTACACGGGTGAAGATATAAAAGTATTTTACATACCCGAACTGCCTGTGATTATACTCACATAATTTGTCCCATCAGACAGTGCAGCTGTCACTGGTTTCCCGAATGATAATTCAAGTTCAAACAAAACTATTCGTTCAACACTGGTTAATTCTGCAATAACAATCTGTTCGTTTGTTTTTCCAAATTCAACGTTCTTTGGTAAGGCCGATTTTAATTTCTCCATAGCTACTGGACTCATATCATCAGTACATGATAGTTCTATAAAATAATACATGGAATATTTAGTTACTCGTTAACGTTAAGATTATGCAAATACACTATTAATAGCTAAATGTTTTGATTTGTATGATTATTTATAGTTGTAGCAGCAGTAGCAGAAGCAGCAGTATTAGTAGTAGTAAAATTAATAGTAGTAACTGTAGCTGCAGAAACAATAGTAATTTTGATACAAGGAGTATGGTGAAGTCAGGGGAAAATTATATTTACCTATTAAGGTAATTATGCTTGTATTACTCTACTATCAAGAGTCCCCCCTTTGGACAGTTCCCATGAATATCTCCTCATGAAGGTAAAAAAATCGAATTTCAAAGCAAAAATGGAAAATAATAAAGAAAATCAATTTACTGTAAGTAAATGGAATATAAGTTATTTGTGAATTAATATCATCAAAACCCTGCTAAAGTCTCGGATTAACAAAACGGATTTACTTTGGAAATATAATCCGTAGATACTTCTGCTAATGCAGTATATATTTTTTTAACATATTACTTGTTATTCCAACAGTGCTTATTTGTTTGGTAGCTGATATCGCAGATGTCTTCGTCGATACCGCAATATAAATATTACCCGGTAATAAATTAACTAAATTGTGTGATTTATTCAAAAAAAAATGTATTGGCGAATTGTTTGAACTAAAATATGATCTAAGGTAATAAATAAATAAATAAAAAGAAAAGAAAAGGTAATGATAATACAGATATGTGTATATTTATCTGTGTATTTAAAATTACAGTTTAGGACACACGTAGAATACACTCTCACGAAATGAAAATTATATTACCCAATATTTTATGGACAAAAAATAATTGAAACAGTTGATTTATTTTTATTTTTTTTTTTTTTATATTGTCAACGTTTTGTGGGTTGTGTAAAGTTACGGATATACAGTGTACTTTTTGAAAGGGTCATGGTTTGAAAATACCTTTCTAATACAAAGTGCAAAATAAATGAATGAAAGAAATAGTTTAAATATATTTTATATTTGTTAAATCGTCGTTACATAACGGTTATCCTAAATAATGTTTGTTACTTCTGGATATTTTTGCTTGCGACAAACTCTCATTGAATATAAGTTCAATGCATTCACAAAACAAAACAAAACGGATAGGTCATCTTCTTTGCTAGAGTAGAGGAAAATTAAATTCCACTGTCTGTTAAAAGTAAATGCTTACTTGTTGTAGACTTAGGTGTAATGGTTGTTGATGTCTTAGATGTAATGGTTGTTGATGTCTTAGATGTAATAGTTGTTGATGTCTGAGCTGATGTCTCTCCTCCGCCACCTGTTGTTTCTGGATAAACAATAAAAAAAATAAAAAATAACAAATTACAATTCTATTTAAGTAATTACATTATAAATCATTTATACTGGCTATTGATTTGAATTAGATAATTATGGCAACATTCCTATGTGACATATAAAATCGATCAGGATCTAACAGTTTGTGTTCTGAATGAGCGCATTCATGTCGAGTGCTAATTTTACAATTTGTCTGTTCTATATATAAAACTGATCTGAACAGGATGAAACAGAAGAAGAGACAATTATAGACTTTTGTACAAAATGGTAACAACACCACATTATAATATTATAATATATGTGTTACCGACTGGTTTCGTACGGGAATGGTTTGGACTTGCGGTTCGGTTGTGTATACCTATGTATTATTCTGCCTGTTCTTTCCTATTTTTTCATGCAGTAACGGAGTTTAATTTATTTTCTGTTTAAATTAAGGCATTTTTTACGAATAAAGATTTATTATGATTTGTAATGTGTAAATATAATATATATATATTTTATAGCATATATAATATGGAAGTCAGATGGAGTCTTAAATATCATTTGCCAATGAAAATATTTTTAAAAATTAATACTTTTGGTTTACCAGATTTTCACCAAAGTAACATGACATATAGAAATGTTATACAGAAATACCACAGTTTTCTGAAAATCAAAAATATATCACACACACACACACACACACACACACACATCAGTTGAAAGTTGTTCGCAATATTCTTAGGAACTTGATGTCATCATTTGTTTTATCGTAAAGATAACTAAATCAAAAATCAACAAACCTGTTGTTGTTATCTCTTCCTCTGAAATTAAAAACAAAAAGAAGAGAGTTAAATTTAATTGTATTTGGAATTTACATAATAATACTGAAACACGAACCTAAATGCATTAAGTGTCCATATATATATATATATATATATATATATATATATATTACCGGATATAAATTTAATATTTTTATTGATTTCGTTACATTAATATTGAGTTTATGTATCATATTTTAATAATAAAGATTATTTTTTTTATATATATATCCCTTTATTAAACTAGGTTTGTTAAATAATTTTTATGTATTTAGCATGTTTTTAAATTAAGACATGGTTTTCTAATAATAGGATATACGTTCTGTTGTACATATAATAATATAACTGGATTTTCCTAATTAATTATAAATGTATTTACATATTTTTCTAAATGATTTTGTAAATGATTTCTATAGATTTTATTCAACCTCTCTCAACTATTTCACAATGTTTTTCACACAAGCGTTATTGTTATGTATATTGTCATTCGACTTTAATAAACAAATATATACGATTCAGTGAGGAACCACTTCTATATCTACAAATAACTGTGTTAAAATGGATGAAAATAACAATAGGCATTTTATGTTTTTTGTTATAACTCTATCTCTCTCTCTCTCTCTCTCTCTCTCTCTCTCTCTCTCTCTCTCTCTCTCTCTCTCTCTCTCTCTCTCTCTCTCTCTCTCGTAATTGCATTTATTATTATTATGATTACAATTACAGCGCACAATAGTCCTGGAACTGCCTACATCATGTTAAACTATTTTGTTTCGTAGTTACCTTATAATGGAATATTAATTATGTGTAGGTCAGAAGACGCATGAATAAATACATAAATACATCACACGCGAAGAGGTATAGACAGAACAAATTAAATAATAATAATAATAAATACTATATAATTAGAGAACGACGAACTCCCTGAAGATTTACATATTGCTTTTTTGCCTATTTATATATAACTGCTGAACACTAAGAACTAATTTTTACTTAAATTATTGTCGTAATATAATGGAAATGATAAAAGTGGTGATAACATAGCTATGATATAGTATTAAGAAAGTAGCTTAATGATTAATTTAAGGTTTTGTTTTTGTACAAAACACATACTTACATATGGAGGTAAATAATCACAATTTCACTCGCTATTCACTAGGATTAATTTCTTACCCTTTCGACAAGCAACAACTTTCACACTGGCCAAATTAAACGACGATGGTCCATCAGGTTCCCGTGTAACTGTTACTGTAGCAGACTGACTCGTTATTTCTCTTTGGCTGGTCCAAATAGCCTTACCATTTTGGATGTTTGCTTCAAACTTGAGAAGGAAAAGGAAAATTAATTGAGGGTCAATGTGATATTTCTATCAATGTTTATTTCTGTGTTGCAACTATTGCTGAATGTACCATCATATCACTTATTGCAAGAAGAAAAATCTCTGTAAATTTTCTGTTATTTATCGAACATATTTAAACATTTGGGATACTTCGGAAGTTAATGACATTTTGAATTTAACGACATACTTATATATTTTTTTTAGATAGTATCGTATTGTCCAGCTATCTGAAATTTCCTGACTCATTTGCAGAATAATCTATATTTTCTAGCATTTTAATCAAGTAACAATATCCAGCAGTATTATGTTGCCACATATTTTTGTTTCGTTTACTAACATGAAATGTCCTCATAATAAGAACGTTTCCTCATAAGAGCTAACTTTAAAAAATATATAAATAAAAAAACACTATATGATTCCCACTCTTACTTCTTGATTCCCAAATTTAATCTGAATACGTTTTATTCGATTTGGCACGTCAATACGTATTTCGTTCCACTCTGCGTCACTAGTAGCTTTGATTGTAAAACTTGCTACGTTGTCGTCTCCAAAGGAAATAGTGCGTTTCGGATTAAACTCCAGTTTTTCGACAGGTTGCATATCATCCTTGCAAACTTTTACTGTAAAAAAAAAAAATAAATAAATGCCATCCAGTATATTGTAAGAAAACATTGTAACACCAATGATTTCTATTATAGAGTGTCAAGATGATGATGATGATGACAACGACAAAAACAACATTAACAAATTTATCTCAAAAACGAATTAATGGAAACAGACATCATACTGCTTGCAGCAAAGAAAATGTTCTCTGAGAAACAAAGCTCTGCGTTTCAATACTAGCAACAGACAGAGTGAAGAAATGACAACCTAACTCAGAACAGACAAAATATTTAAAATACAATCTACTAAATTTTGCTATGTTTCATAAAGGCAAACACTTTCTGAATGGTAATTTATTTAGCGGAAATTCATGATGAATATGTTCCAGTGCTCAGAGCTGTAGTAACAAAGGTACCTGAAACATTATTTAAAACCGACAACATATAATCTAGAATGAAAAAGACAAGATACAAAAATAAAAGGAAAAAGCCATTTCGATTTGCTTTCACGGATAACTATTTCCAAAGCTGGGATTTTAATTTATATTTTATATTTCCAAAGGTGGGATTTTAATTTATATTTTATATTTTCTGAGTTAACTTTGACTGAGCTTCATAAAATCCAGAATACGTCTACAAAAAATATTATTTATCTCAAGTTCTCCTGAAACTAACGCCTTAATACCGCATAAAAAGCAACTTATTTATCTCACGTAGTAGGACTAGAAACAGTTGATGATGAACCAGTTACAGTTCTGCAAAACCATATTAAAAGGAACTCAGTAAAAAAAACATTTGAAAACATAACAGATAGTGAGAACAACAGGCACAAGTTCACAACAAACTGCTAAAAACTGTTAAACAAAATTCGATACTCAATTTGCAGTGAAGAATAAGTTTTAAGCTGTATCTATAAAACACTTCGCTCTGAATCAGAAAGGCGCTGACATAATCAAACACATTCGAAAATAACAACGATATTCTCCAACAAGATGTATCAGTTACACCAGTGTTACCACTATATCTACTACAAGTACTATTATTATTATTATTATCCTTCATACATATGTGTGCCTAAAACTACACAAACGCTGCAAGTTCATAGAAAACGTAAAATCAATTATTACTCGAAATTCTCCAAAATATAATTGTAACGTAGAATGTTCTTCACGCTTAGCCTATAAAATGTTTCTGTCTCAATCAGAAGGTAGTTACCATAATCATTCTCATTAAATATAAACCATCTTCAGTAAAGGGACGTATCGATTTTATCACTACATCTCCTACTACTACGTCAATTATTGTTATTGTTATTATTATTATTATTATTATTCTTATTCTTATTCTTATTCTTATTCTTATTCTTATTCTTATTATTATTATTATTATTATTATTATTAGCCTTCATACTTATGTGTGCCTAAAACTACACAAACGCTAATTTCACGACCGCTGCGACACATGGTTTCCACAAATGAATCATCGGTCTGTATGTCGTTACTCTTCGAAAGAAGATATTTATAAAGAGGTTACCTGGTGTGGCTGTGCTAGAAACAGATGGTGTGGGGCCTGTTCCTGTCGTTGGTGATGTACCTGGAAGTAATTTCAAAGATAAAATTTAATAATTCTGTTTCCTCCAAGACTTTAGACGAGAGGGACGAAAGCAAGACTACAATTCGCAAGTACAATATTTTGATAACTTCAGTAAGGAAACGAGTAAATCATGCGGTGGGTTCAGTACGCAGATGTCGTACAATTTTAGTTTCTTCCTTGTTAATTTCACTGTACTTCGTAGAATGCTGAATAGCTAAATACAACATTTTACAATGTTCTGGTTCTTCTAATATGAATATTTTACCTCTGTCCGAACAGCAATTTAGTTACCTGATGTTGTAGGACTAGAAACAGTTGATGTTGAACCTGTTCCTGTGCTCGGAGACGTAGTAAGAGAGGTACCTGTAACATTATTTATAATCGGTAATGTTTGACGGATAGTGAAAAAGATCGCTACAAGTTCACACAAACCTTAAAATGAATTATTAATCGAAATTCTCCGGAATATATTTGTAATGTAGAATGATCTTCACGCTAAGCGTTTAAAATGTTTCTGTCTCAATCACAAGGGCGCTTCGCTAATCATTCTCATTAAGTATAAACAATCTCCAGTAACCGGACGTATCGATTTTATCAGTACATCTGCTACTACTACTTAAATTTTTGTTGTTGTTGTTATTATTATTATTATTATTATTATTATTATTATTATTATTATTATTATTATCGTTCCTACTTAAGTGTGCCTAAAACTACACAAACGCTAATTTCAAGACGGCTGCTAACATAGTTAACAGAAATCGATCATCAGTCTGTATGTCGTTACTCTTCGAAAGAAGATATTTATATATAGGTTACCTGGTGTGGCTGTGCTAGAAACAGATGGTGTGGGGCCTGTTCCTGTCGTTGGTGATGTACCTGGAAGTAATTTCAAAGATAAAATTTAATAATTCTGTTTCCTCCAAGACTTTAGACGAGAGGGACGAAAGCAAGACTACAATTCGCAAGTACAATATTTTGATAACTTCAGTAAGGAAACGAGTAAATCATGCGGTGGGTTCCGTACGCAGATGTCGTACAATTTTAGTTTCTTCCTTGTTAATTTCACTGTACTTCGTAGAATGCTGAATAGCTAAATACAACATTTTACAATGTTCTGGTTCTTCTAATATGAACATTTTACCTCTGTCCGAACAGCAATTTAGTTACCTGATGTTGTAGGACTAGAAACAGTTGATGTTGAACCTGTTCCTGTGCTCGGAGACGTAGTAAGAGAGGTACCTGTAACATTATTTATAATCGGTAATGTTTGACGGATAGTGAAAAAGATCGCTACAAGTTCACACAAACCTTAAAATGAATTATTAATCGAAATTCTCCGGAATATATTTGTAATGTAGAATGATCTTCACGCTAAGCGTTTAAAATGTTTCTGTCTCAATCACAAGGGCGCTTCGCTAATCATTCTCATTAAGTATAAACAATCTCCAGTAACCGGACGTATCGATTTTATCAGTACATCTGCTACTACTACTTCAATTTTTCTTGTTGTTGTTGTTATTATTATTATTATTATTATTATTATTATTATTATTATTATTATTATTATTATTATTATTATTATTATTATCGTTCCTACTTAAGTGTGCCTAAAACTACACAAACGCTAATTTCAAGACGGCTGCTAACATAGTTAACAGAAATCGATCATCAGTCTGTATGTCGTTACTCTTCGAAAGAAGATATTTATAAATAGGTTACCTGGTGTGGCTGTGCTAGAAACAGATGGTGTGGGGCCTGTTCCTGTCGTTGGTGATGTACCTGGAAGTAATTTCAAAGATAAAATTTAATAATTCTGTTTCCTCCAAGACTTTAGACGAGAGGGACGAAAGCAAGACTACAATTCGCAAGTACAATATTTTGATAACTTCAGTAAGGAAACGAGTAAATCATGCGGTGGGTTCCGTACGCAGATGTCGTACAATTTTAGTTTCTTCCTTGTTAATTTCACTGTACTTCGTAGAATGCTGAATAGCTAAATACAACATTTTACAATGTTCTGGTTCTTCTAATATGAACATTTTACCTCTGTCCGAACAGCAATTTAGTTACCTGATGTTGTAGGACTAGAAACAGTTGATGTTGAACCTGTTCCTGTGCTCGGAGACGTAGTAAGAGAGGTACCTGTAACATTATTTATAATCGGTAATGTTTGACGGATAGTGAAAAAGATCGCTACAAGTTCACACAAACCTTAAAATGAATTATTAATCGAAATTCTCCGGAATATATTTGTAATGTAGAATGATCTTCACGCTAAGCGTTTAAAATGTTTCTGTCTCAATCACAAGGGCGCTTCGCTAATCATTCTCATTAAGTATAAACAATCTCCAGTAACCGGACGTATCGATTTTATCAGTACATCTGCTACTACTACTTAAATTTTTGTTGTTTGTTATTATTATTATTATTATTATTATTATTATTATTATTATTATTATTATTATTATTATTATTATTATTATTATCGTTCCTACTTAAGTGTGCCTAAAACTACACAAACGCTAATTTCAAGACGGCTGCTAACATAGTTAACAGAAATCGATCATCAGTCTGTATGTCGTTACTCTTCGAAAGAAGATATTTATAAATAGGTTACCTGGTGTGGCTGTGCTAGAAACAGATGGTGTGGGGCCTGTTCCTGTCGTTGGTGATGTACCTGGAAGTAATTTCAAAGATAAAATTTAATAATTCTGTTTCCTCCAAGACTTTAGACGAGAGGGACGAAAGCAAGACTACAATTCGCAAGTACAATATTTTGATAACTTCAGTAAGGAAACGAGTAAATCATGCGGTGGGTTCCGTACGCAGATGTCGTACAATTTTAGTTTCTTCCTTGTTAATTTCACTGTACTTCGTAGAATGCTGAATAGCTAAATACAACATTTTACAATGTTCTGGTTCTTCTAATATGAACATTTTACCTCTGTCCGAACAGCAATTTAGTTACCTGATGTTGTAGGACTAGAAACAGTTGATGTTGAACCTGTTCCTGTGCTCGGAGACGTAGTAAGAGAGGTACCTGTAACATTATTTATAATCGGTAATGTTTGACGGATAGTGAAAAAGATCGCTACAAGTTCACACAAACCTTAAAATGAATTATTAATCGAAATTCTCCGGAATATATTTGTAATGTAGAATGATCTTCACGCTAAGCGTTTAAAATGTTTCTGTCTCAATCACAAGGGCGCTTCGCTAATCATTCTCATTAAGTATAAACAATCTCCAGTAACCGGACGTATCGATTTTATCAGTACATCTGCTACTACTACTTCAATTTTTGTTGTTGTTGTTGTTATTATTATTATTATTATTATTATTATTATTATTATTATTATTATTATTATTATTATTATTATTATTATTATCGTTCCTACTTAAGTGTGCCTAAAACTACACAAACGCTAATTTCAAGACGGCTGCTAACATAGTTAACAGAAATCGATCATCAGTCTGTATGTCGTTACTCTTCGAAAGAAGATATTTATAAATAGGTTACCTGGTGTGGCTGTGCTAGAAACAGATGGTGTGGGGCCTGTTCCTGTCGTTGGTGATGTACCTGGAAGTAATTTCAAAGATAAAATTTAATAATTCTGTTTCCTCCAAGACTTTAGACGAGAGGGACGAAAGCAAGACTACAATTCGCAAGTACAATATTTTGATAACTTCAGTAAGGAAACGAGTAAATCATGCGGTGGGTTCCGTACGCAGATGTCGTACAATTTTAGTTTCTTCCTTGTTAATTTCACTGTACTTCGTAGAATGCTGAATAGCTAAATACAACATTTTACAATGTTCTGGTTCTTCTAATATGAACATTTTACCTCTGTCCGAACAGCAATTTAGTTACCTGATGTTGTAGGACTAGAAACAGTTGATGTTGAACCTGTTCCTGTGCTCGGAGACGTAGTAAGAGAGGTACCTGTAACATTATTTATAATCGGTAATGTTTGACGGATAGTGAAAAAGATCGCTACAAGTTCACACAAACCATAAAATGAATTATTAATCGAAATTCTCCGGAATATATTTGTAATGTAGAATGATCTTCACGCTAAGCGTTTAAAATGTTTCTGTCTCAATCACAAGGGCGCTTCGCTAATCATTCTCATTAAGTATAAACAATCTCCAGTAACCGGACGTATCGATTTTATCAGTACATCTGCTACTACTACTTCAATTTTTGTTGTTGTTGTTATTATTATTATTATTATTATTATTATTATTATTATTATTATTATTATTATTATTATTATTATTATTATTATTATTATCGTTCCTACTTAAGTGTGCCTAAAACTACACAAACGCTAATTTCAAGACGGCTGCTAACATAGTTAACAGAAATCGATCATCAGTCTGTATGTCGTTACTCTTCGAAAGAAGATATTTATAAATAGGTTACCTGGTGTGGCTGTGCTAGAAACAGATGGTGTGGGGCCTGTTCCTGTCGTTGGTGATGTACCTGGAAGTAATTTCAAAGATAAAATTTAATAATTCTGTTTCCTCCAAGACTTTAGACGAGAGGGACGAAAGCAAGACTACAATTCGCAAGTACAATATTTTGATAACTTCAGTAAGGAAACGAGTAAATCATGCGGTGGGTTCCGTACGCAGATGTCGTACAATTTTAGTTTCTTCCTTGTTAATTTCACTGTACTTCGTAGAATGCTGAATAGCTAAATACAACATTTTACAATGTTCTGGTTCTTCTAATATGAACATTTTACCTCTGTCCGAACAGCAATTTAGTTACCTGATGTTGTAGGACTAGAAACAGTTGATGTTGAACCTGTTCCTGTGCTCGGAGACGTAGTAAGAGAGGTACCTGTAACATTATTTATAATCGGTAATGTTTGACGGATAGTGAAAAAGATCGCTACAAGTTCACACAAACCTTAAAATGAATTATTAATCGAAATTCTCCGGAATATATTTGTAATGTAGAATGATCTTCACGCTAAGCGTTTAAAATGTTTCTGTCTCAATCACAAGGGCGCTTCGCTAATCATTCTCATTAAGTATAAACAATCTCCAGTAACCGGACGTATCGATTTTATCAGTACATCTGCTACTACTACTTAAATTTTTGTTGTTGTTGTTATTATTATTATTATTATTATTATTATTATTATTATTATTATTATTATTATTATTATTATCGTTCCTACTTAAGTGTGCCTAAAACTACACAAACGCTAATTTCAAGACGGCTGCTAACATAGTTAACAGAAATCGATCATCAGTCTGTATGTCGTTACTCTTCGAAAGAAGATATTTATAAATAGGTTACCTGGTGTGGCTGTGCTAGAAACAGATGGTGTGGGGCCTGTTCCTGTCGTTGGTGATGTACCTGGAAGTAATTTCAAAGATAAAATTTAATAATTCTGTTTCCTCCAAGACTTTAGACGAGAGGGACGAAAGCAAGACTACAATTCGCAAGTACAATATTTTGATAACTTCAGTAAGGAAACGAGTAAATCATGCGGTGGGTTCCGTACGCAGATGTCGTACAATTTTAGTTTCTTCCTTGTTAATTTCACTGTACTTCGTAGAATGCTGAATAGCTAAATACAACATTTTACAATGTTCTGGTTCTTCTAATATGAACATTTTACCTCTGTCCGAACAGCAATTTAGTTACCTGATGTTGTAGGACTAGAAACAGTTGATGTTGAACCTGTTCCTGTGCTCGGAGACGTAGTAAGAGAGGTACCTGTAACATTATTTATAATCGGTAATGTTTGACGGATAGTGAAAAAGATCGCTACAAGTTCACACAAACCTTAAAATGAATTATTAATCGAAATTCTCCGGAATATATTTGTAATGTAGAATGATCTTCACGCTAAGCGTTTAAAATGTTTCTGTCTCAATCACAAGGGCGCTTCGCTAATCATTCTCATTAAGTATAAACAATCTCCAGTAACCGGACGTATCGATTTTATCAGTACATCTGCTACTACTACTTAAATTTTTGTTGTTGTTGTTATTATTATTATTATTATTATTATTATTATTATTATTATTATTATTATTATTATTATTATTATTATTATTATTATTATCCTTCCTACTTAAGTGTGCCTAAAACTACACAAACGCTAATTTCAAGACGGCTGCTAACATAGTTAACAGAAATCGATCATCAGTCTGTATGTCGTTACTCTTCGAAAGAAGATATTTATAAATAGGTTACCTGGTGTGGCTGTGCTAGAAACAGATGGTGTGGGGCCTGTTCCTGTCGTTGGTGATGTACCTGGAAGTAATTTCAAAGATAAAATTTAATAATTCTGTTTCCTCCAAGACTTTAGACGAGAGGGACGAAAGCAAGACTACAATTCGCAAGTACAATATTTTGATAACTTCAGTAAGGAAACGAGTAAATCATGCGGTGGGTTCCGTACGCAGATGTCGTACAATTTTAGTTTCTTCCTTGTTAATTTCACTGTACTTCGTAGAATGCTGAATAGCTAAATACAACATTTTACAATGTTCTGGTTCTTCTAATATGAACATTTTACCTCTGTCCGAACAGCAATTTAGTTACCTGATGTTGTAGGACTAGAAACAGTTGATGTTGAACCTGTTCCTGTGCTCGGAGACGTAGTAAGAGAGGTACCTGTAACATTATTTATAATCGGTAATGTTTGACGGATAGTGAAAAAGATCGCTACAAGTTCACACAAACCTTAAAATGAATTATTAATCGAAATTCTCCGGAATATATTTGTAATGTAGAATGATCTTCACGCTAAGCGTTTAAAATGTTTCTGTCTCAATCACAAGGGCGCTTCGCTAATCATTCTCATTAAGTATAAACAATCTCCAGTAACCGGACGTATCGATTTTATCAGTACATCTGCTACTACTACTTCAATTTTTGTTGTTGTTGTTATTATTATTATTATTATTATTATTATTATTATTATTATTATTATTATTATTATTATTATTATTATCGTTCCTACTTAAGTGTGCCTAAAACTACACAAACGCTAATTTCAAGACGGCTGCTAACATAGTTAACAGAAATCGATCATCAGTCTGTATGTCGTTACTCTTCGAAAGAAGATATTTATAAATAGGTTACCTGGTGTGGCTGTGCTAGAAACAGATGGTGTGGGGCCTGTTCCTGTCGTTGGTGATGTACCTGGAAGTAATTTCAAAGATAAAATTTAATAATTCTGTTTCCTCCAAGACTTTAGACGAGAGGGACGAAAGCAAGACTACAATTCGCAAGTACAATATTTTGATAACTTCAGTAAGGAAACGAGTAAATCATGCGGTGGGTTCCGTACGCAGATGTCGTACAATTTTAGTTTCTTCCTTGTTAATTTCACTGTACTTCGTAGAATGCTGAATAGCTAAATACAACATTTTACAATGTTCTGGTTCTTCTAATATGAACATTTTACCTCTGTCCGAACAGCAATTTAGTTACCTGATGTTGTAGGACTAGAAACAGTTGATGTTGAACCTGTTCCTGTGCTCGGAGACGTAGTAAGAGAGGTACCTGTAACATTATTTATAATCGGTAATGTTTGACGGATAGTGAAAAAGATCGCTACAAGTTCACACAAACCTTAAAATGAATTATTAATCGAAATTCTCCGGAATATATTTGTAATGTAGAATGATCTTCACGCTAAGCGTTTAAAATGTTTCTGTCTCAATCACAAGGGCGCTTCGCTAATCATTCTCATTAAGTATAAACAATCTCCAGTAACCGGACGTATCGATTTTATCAGTACATCTGCTACTACTACTTAAATTTTTGTTGTTGTTGTTATTATTATTATTATTATTATTATTATTATTATTATTATTATTATTATTATTATTATTATTATTATTATTATCTTATCGTTCCTACTTAAGTGTGCCTAAAACTACACAAACGCTAATTTCAAGACGGCTGCTAACATAGTTAACAGAAATCGATCATCAGTCTGTATGTCGTTACTCTTCGAAAGAAGATATTTATAAATAGGTTACCTGGTGTGGCTGTGCTAGAAACAGATGGTGTGGGGCCTGTTCCTGTCGTTGGTGATGTACCTGGAAGTAATTTCAAAGATAAAATTTAATAATTCTGTTTCCTCCAAGACTTTAGACGAGAGGGACGAAAGCAAGACTACAATTCGCAAGTACAATATTTTGATAACTTCAGTAAGGAAACGAGTAAATCATGCGGTGGGTTCCGTACGCAGATGTCGTACAATTTTAGTTTCTTCCTTGTTAATTTCACTGTACTTCGTAGAATGCTGAATAGCTAAATACAACATTTTACAATGTTCTGGTTCTTCTAATATGAACATTTTACCTCTGTCCGAACAGCAATTTAGTTACCTGATGTTGTAGGACTAGAAACAGTTGATGTTGAACCTGTTCCTGTGCTCGGAGACGTAGTAAGAGAGGTACCTGTAACATTATTTATAATCGGTAATGTTTGACGGATAGTGAAAAAGATCGCTACAAGTTCACACAAACCTTAAAATGAATTATTAATCGAAATTCTCCGGAATATATTTGTAATGTAGAATGATCTTCACGCTAAGCGTTTAAAATGTTTCTGTCTCAATCACAAGGGCGCTTCGCTAATCATTCTCATTAAGTATAAACAATCTCCAGTAACCGGACGTATCGATTTTATCAGTACATCTGCTACTACTACTTAAATTTTGTTGTTGTTGTTGTTATTATTATTATTATTATTATTATTATTATTATTATTATTATTATTATTATTATTATTATTATCGTTCCTACTTAAGTGTGCCTAAAACTACACAAACGCTAATTTCAAGACGGCTGCTAACATAGTTAACAGAAATCGATCATCAGTCTGTATGTCGTTACTCTTCGAAAGAAGATATTTATAAATAGGTTACCTGGTGTGGCTGTGCTAGAAACAGATGGTGTGGGGCCTGTTCCTGTCGTTGGTGATGTACCTGGAAGTAATTTCAAAGATAAAATTTAATAATTCTGTTTCCTCCAAGACTTTAGACGAGAGGGACGAAAGCAAGACTACAATTCGCAAGTACAATATTTTGATAACTTCAGTAAGGAAACGAGTAAATCATGCGGTGGGTTCCGTACGCAGATGTCGTACAATTTTAGTTTCTTCCTTGTTAATTTCACTGTACTTCGTAGAATGCTGAATAGCTAAATACAACATTTTACAATGTTCTGGTTCTTCTAATATGAACATTTTACCTCTGTCCGAACAGCAATTTAGTTACCTGATGTTGTAGGACTAGAAACAGTTGATGTTGAACCTGTTCCTGTGCTCGGAGACGTAGTAAGAGAGGTACCTGTAACATTATTTATAATCGGTAATGTTTGACGGATAGTGAAAAAGATCGCTACAAGTTCACACAAACCTTAAAATGAATTATTAATCGAAATTCTCCGGAATATATTTGTAATGTAGAATGATCTTCACGCTAAGCGTTTAAAATGTTTCTGTCTCAATCACAAGGGCGCTTCGCTAATCATTCTCATTAAGTATAAACAATCTCCAGTAACCGGACGTATCGATTTTATCAGTACATCTGCTACTACTACTTAAATTTTTGTTGTTGTTGTTATTATTATTATTATTATTATTATTATTATTATTATTATTATTATTATTATTATTATTATCGTTCCTACTTAAGTGTGCCTAAAACTACACAAACGCTAATTTCAAGACGGCTGCTAACATAGTTAACAGAAATCGATCATCAGTCTGTATGTCGTTACTCTTCGAAAGAAGATATTTATAAATAGGTTACCTGGTGTGGCTGTGCTAGAAACAGATGGTGTGGGGCCTGTTCCTGTCGTTGGTGATGTACCTGGAAGTAATTTCAAAGATAAAATTTAATAATTCTGTTTCCTCCAAGACTTTAGACGAGAGGGACGAAAGCAAGACTACAATTCGCAAGTACAATATTTTGATAACTTCAGTAAGGAAACGAGTAAATCATGCGGTGGGTTCCGTACGCAGATGTCGTACAATTTTAGTTTCTTCCTTGTTAATTTCACTGTACTTCGTAGAATGCTGAATAGCTAAATACAACATTTTACAATGTTCTGGTTCTTCTAATATGAACATTTTACCTCTGTCCGAACAGCAATTTAGTTACCTGATGTTGTAGGACTAGAAACAGTTGATGTTGAACCTGTTCCTGTGCTCGGAGACGTAGTAAGAGAGGTACCTGTAACATTATTTATAATCGGTAATGTTTGACGGATAGTGAAAAAGATCGCTACAAGTTCACACAAACCTAAAATGAATTATTAATCGAAATTCTCCGGAATATATTTGTAATGTAGAATGATCTTCACGCTAAGCGTTTAAAATGTTTCTGTCTCAATCACAAGGGCGCTTCGCTAATCATTCTCATTAAGTATAAACAATCTCCAGTAACCGGACGTATCGATTTTATCAGTACATCTGCTACTACTACTTCAATTTTTGTTGTTGTTGTTGTTATTATTATTATTATTATTATTATTATTATTATTATTATTATTATTATTATTATTATTATTATCGTTCCTACTTAAGTGTGCCTAAAACTACACAAACGCTAATTTCAAGACGGCTGCTAACATAGTTAACAGAAATCGATCATCAGTCTGTATGTCGTTACTCTTCGAAAGAAGATATTTATAAATAGGTTACCTGGTGTGGCTGTGCTAGAAACAGATGGTGTGGGGCCTGTTCCTGTCGTTGGTGATGTACCTGGAAGTAATTTCAAAGATAAAATTTAATAATTCTGTTTCCTCCAAGACTTTAGACGAGAGGGACGAAAGCAAGACTACAATTCGCAAGTACAATATTTTGATAACTTCAGTAAGGAAACGAGTAAATCATGCGGTGGGTTCCGTACGCAGATGTCGTACAATTTTAGTTTCTTCCTTGTTAATTTCACTGTACTTCGTAGAATGCTGAATAGCTAAATACAACATTTTACAATGTTCTGGTTCTTCTAATATGAACATTTTACCTCTGTCCGAACAGCAATTTAGTTACCTGATGTTGTAGGACTAGAAACAGTTGATGTTGAACCTGTTCCTGTGCTCGGAGACGTAGTAAGAGAGGTACCTGTAACATTATTTATAATCGGTAATGTTTGACGGATAGTGAAAAAGATCGCTACAAGTTCACACAAACCTTAAAATGAATTATTAATCGAAATTCTCCGGAATATATTTGTAATGTAGAATGATCTTCACGCTAAGCGTTTAAAATGTTTCTGTCTCAATCACAAGGGCGCTTCGCTAATCATTCTCATTAAGTATAAACAATCTCCAGTAACCGGACGTATCGATTTTATCAGTACATCTGCTACTACTACTTAAATTTTTTTTTGTTGTTGTTATTATTATTATTATTATTATTATTATTATTATTATTATTATTATTATTATTATTATTATTATTATTATTATTATTATTATCGTTCCTACTTAAGTGTGCCTAAAACTACACAAACGCTAATTTCAAGACGGCTGCTAACATAGTTAACAGAAATCGATCATCAGTCTGTATGTCGTTACTCTTCGAAAGAAGATATTTATAAATAGGTTACCTGGTGTGGCTGTGCTAGAAACAGATGGTGTGGGGCCTGTTCCTGTCGTTGGTGATGTACCTGGAAGTAATTTCAAAGATAAAATTTAATAATTCTGTTTCCTCCAAGACTTTAGACGAGAGGGACGAAAGCAAGACTACAATTCGCAAGTACAATATTTTGATAACTTCAGTAAGGAAACGAGTAAATCATGCGGTGGGTTCCGTACGCAGATGTCGTACAATTTTAGTTTCTTCCTTGTTAATTTCACTGTACTTCGTAGAATGCTGAATAGCTAAATACAACATTTTACAATGTTCTGGTTCTTCTAATATGAACATTTTACCTCTGTCCGAACAGCAATTTAGTTACCTGATGTTGTAGGACTAGAAACAGTTGATGTTGAACCTGTTCCTGTGCTCGGAGACGTAGTAAGAGAGGTACCTGTAACATTATTTATAATCGGTAATGTTTGACGGATAGTGAAAAAGATCGCTACAAGTTCACACAAAGCTTAAAATGAATTATTAATCGAAATTCTCCGGAATATATTTGTAATGTAGAATGATCTTCACGCTAAGCGTTTAAAATGTTTCTGTCTCAATCACAAGGGCGCTTCGCTAATCATTCTCATTAAGTATAAACAATCTCCAGTAACCGGACGTATCGATTTTATCAGTACATCTGCTACTACTACTTCAATTTTTTGTTGTTGTTGTTATTATTATTATTATTATTATTATTATTATTATTATTATTATTATTATTATTATTATTATTATTATTATCGTTCCTACTTAAGTGTGCCTAAAACTACACAAACGCTAATTTCAAGACGGCTGCTAACATAGTTAACAGAAATCGATCATCAGTCTGTATGTCGTTACTCTTCGAAAGAAGATATTTATAAATAGGTTACCTGGTGTGGCTGTGCTAGAAACAGATGGTGTGGGGCCTGTTCCTGTCGTCGGTGATGTACCTGGAAGTAATTTCAAAGATAAAATTTAATAATTCTGTTTCCTCCAAGACTTTAGACGAGAGGGACGAAAGCAAGACTACAATTCGCAAGTACAATATTTTGATAACTTCAGTAAGGAAACGTGTAAATCATGCGGTGGGTTCCGTACGCAGATGTCGTACAATTTTAGTTTCTTCCTTGTTAATTTCACTGTACTTTATACAATGCTGAATAACTAAATACAACATTTTACAATGTTCTGGTTCTTCTAATATGAACATTTTACCTCTGTCCGAACAGCAATTTAGTTACCTGATGTTGTAGGACTAGAAACAGTTGATGTTGAACCTGTTCCTGTGCTCGGAGACGTAGTAAGAGAGGTACCTGTAACATTATTTATAATCGGTAATGTTTGACGGATAGTGAAAAAGATCGCTACAAGTTCACACAAACCTTAAAATCAATTATTAATCGAAATTCTCCGGAATATATTTGTAATGTAGAATGATCTTCACGCTAAGCGTTTAAAATGTTTCTGTCTCAATCACAAGGGCGCTTCGCTAATCATTCTCATTAAGTATAAACAATCTCCAGTAACCGGACGTATCGATTTTATCAGTACATCTGCTACTACTACTTTAAATTTTTTATTGTTATTATTATTATTATTATTATTATTATTATTATTATTATTATTATTATTATTATTATTATTATTATTATTATTGTTATTATTATTATCCTTCCTACTTAAGTGTGCCTAAAACTAGACAAACGCTAATTTCAAGACGGCTGCTAACATAGTTAACAGAAATCGATCATCAGTCTGTATGTCGTTACTCTTCGAAAGAAGATATTTATAAATAGGTTACCTGGTGTGGCTGTGCTAGAAACAGATGGTGTGGGGCCTGTTCCTGTCGTTGGTGATGTACCTGGAAGTAATTTCAAAGATAAAATTTAATAATTCTGTTTCCTCCAAGACTTTAGACGAGAGGGACGAAAGCAAGACTACAATTCGCAAGTACAATATTTTGATAACTTCAGTAAGTAAACGAGTAAATCATGCGGTGGGTTCCGTACGCAGATGTCGTACAATTTTAGTTTCTTCCTTGTTAATTTCACTGTACTTCGTAGAATGCTGAATAGCTAAATACAACATTTTACAATGTTCTGGTTCTTCTAATATGAACATTTTACCTCTGTCCGAACAGCAATTTAGTTACCTGATGTTGTAGGACTAGAAACAGTTGATGTTGAACCTGTTCCTGTGCTCGGAGACGTAGTAAGAGAGGTACCTGTAACATTATTTATAATCGGTAATGTTTGACGGATAGTGAAAAAGATCGCTACAAGTTCACACAAACCTTAAAATCAATTATTAATCGAAATTCTCCGGAATATATTTGTAATGTAGAATGATCTTCACGCTAAGCGTTTAAAATGTTTCTGTCTCAATCACAAGGGCGCTTCGCTAATCATTCTCATTAAGTATAAACAATCTCCAGTAACCGGACGTATCGATTTTATCAGTACATCTGCTACTACTACTTCAATTTTTGTTGTTGTTGTTATTATTATTATTATTATTATTATTATTATTATTATTATTATTATTATTATTATTATTATTATCGTTCCTACTTAAGTGTGCCTAAAACTACACAAACGCTAATTTCAAGACGGCTGCTAACATAGTTAACAGAAATCGATCATCAGTCTGTATGTCGTTACTCTTCGAAAGAAGATATTTATAAATAGGTTACCTGGTGTGGCTGTGCTAGAAACAGATGGTGTGGGGCCTGTTCCTGTCGTTGGTGATGTACCTGGAAGTAATTTCAAAGATAAAATTTAATAATTCTGTTTCCTCCAAGACTTTAGACGAGAGGGACGAAAGCAAGACTACAATTCGCAAGTACAATATTTTGATAACTTCAGTAAGGAAACGAGTAAATCATGCGGTGGGTTCCGTACGCAGATGTCGTACAATTTTAGTTTCTTCCTTGTTAATTTCACTGTACTTTATAGAATGCTGAATAACTAAATACAACATTTTACAATGTTCTGGTTCTTCTAATATGAACATTTTACCTCTGTCCGAACAGCAATTTAGTTACCTGATGTTGTAGGACTAGAAACAGTTGATGTTGAACCTGTTCCTGTGCTCGGAGACGTAGTAAGAGAGGTACCTGTAACATTATTTATAATCGGTAATGTTTGACGGATAGTGAAAAAGATCGCTACAAGTTCACACAAAGCTTAAAATCAATTATTAATCGAAATTCTCCGGAATATATTTGTAATGTAGAATGATCTTCACGCTAAGCGTTTAAAATGTTTCTGTCTCAATCACAAGGGCGCTTCGCTAATCATTCTCATTAAGTATAAACAATCTCCAGTAACCGGACGTATCGATTTTATCAGTACATCTGCTACTACTACTTAAATTTTTTGTTGTTGTTATTATTATTATTATTATTATTATTATTATTATTATTATTATTATTATTATTATTATCATTCCTACTTAAGTGTGCCTAAAACTACACAAACGCTAATTTCAAGACGGCTGCTAACATAGTTAACAGAAATCGATCATCAGTCTGTATGTCGTTACTCTTCGAAAGAAGATATTTATAAATAGGTTACCTGGTGTGGCTGTGCTAGAAACAGATGGTGTGGGGCCTGTTCCTGTCGTCGGTGATGTACCTGGAAGTAATTTCAAAGATAAAATTTAATAATTCTGTTTCCTCCAAGACTTTAGACGAGAGGGACGAAAGCAAGACTACAATTCGCAAGTACAATATTTTGATAACTTCAGTAAGGAAACGTGTAAATCATGCGGTGGGTTCCGTACGCAGATGTCGTACAATTTTAGTTTCTTCCTTGTTAATTTCACTGTACTTCGTAGAATGCTGAATAACTAAATACAACATTTTACAATGTTCTGGTTCTTCTAATATGAACATTTTACCTCCGTCCGAACAGTAATTTAGTTACCTGATGTTGTAGGACTAGAAACAGTTGATGTTGAACCTGTTCCTGTGCTCGGAGACGTAGTAAGAGAGGTACCTGTAACATTATTTATAATCGGTAATGTTTGACGGATAGTGAAAAAGATCGCTACAAGTTCACACAAACCTTAAAATCAATTATTAATCGAAATTCTCCGGAATATATTTGTAATGTAGAATGATCTTCACGCTAAGCGTTTAAAATGTTTCTGTCTCAATCACAAGGGCGCTTCGCTAATCATTCTCATTAAGTATAAACAATCTCCAGTAACCGGACGTATCGATTTTATCAGTACATCTGCTACTACTACTTAAATTTTTGTTGTTGTTGTTATTATTATTATTATTATTATTATTATTATTATTATTATTATTATTATTATTATTATTATTATTATTATTATTATTATTATCCTTCCTACTTAAGTGTGCCTAAAACTACACAAACGCTAATTTCAAGACGGCTGCCATACATAGTTAACAGAAATCGATCATCAGTCTGTATGTCGTTACTCTTCGAAAGAAGATATTTATAAATAGGTTACCTGGTGTGGCTGTGCTAGAAACAGATGGTGTGGGGCCTGTTCCTGTCGTTGGTGATGTACCTGGAAGTAATTTCAAAGATAAAATTTAATAATTCTGTTTCCTCCAAGACTTTAGACGAGAGGGACGAAAGCAAGACTACAATTCGCAAGTACAATATTTTGATAACTTCAGTAAGGAAACGTGTAAATCATGCGGTGGGTTCCGTACGCAGATGTCGTACAATTTTAGTTTCTTCCTTGTTAATTTCACTGTACTTCGTAGAATGCTGAATAGGTAAATACAACATTTTACAATGTTCTGGTTCTTCTAATATGAACATTTTACCTCTGTCCGAACAGCAATTTAGTTACCTGATGTTGTAGGACTAGAAACAGTTGATGTTGAACCTGTTCCTGTGCTCGGAGACGTAGTAAGAGAGGTACCTGTAACATTATTTATAATCGGTAATGTTTGACGGATAGTGAAAAAGATCGCTACAAGTTCACACAAACCTTAAAATCAATTATTAATCGAAATTCTCCGGAATATATTTGTAATGTAGAATGATCATCACGCTAAGCGTTTAAAATGTTTCTGTCTCAATCACAAGGGCGCTTCACTAATCATTCTCATTAAGTATAAACAATCTCCAGTCACCGGACGTATCGATTTTATCAGTACATCTGCTACTACTACTTAAATTTTTTTGTTGTTGTTGTTATTATTATTATTATTATTATTATTATTATTATTATTATTATTGTTATTATTATTATTATTATTATCGTTCCTACTTAAGTGTGCCTAAAACTACACAAACGCTAGTTTCAAGACGGCTGCGATACATAGTTAACAGAAATCGATCATCAGTCTGTATGTCGTTACTCTTCGAAAGAAGATATTTATAAATAGGTTACCTGGTGTGGCTGTGCTAGAAACAGATGGTGTCGGGCCTGTTCCTGTCGTTGGTGATGTACCTGGAAGTAATTTCAAAGATAAAATTTAATAATTCTGTTTCCTGCAAGACTTTAGACGAGAGGGACGAAAGCAAGACTACAATTCGCAAGTACAATATTTTGATAACTTCAGTAAGGAAACGTGTAAATCAAGCGGTGGGTTCCGTACGCAGATGTCGTACAATTTTAGTTTCTTCCTTGTTAATTTCACTGTACTTCGTAGAATGCTGAATAGCTAAATACAACATTTTACAATGTTCTGCTTCTTCTAATATGAAAATTTTACCTCTGTCCGAACAGCAATTTACTTACCTGATGTTGTAGGACTAGAAACAGTTGATGTTGAACCTGTTCCTGTGCTCGGAGACGTAGTAAGAGAGGTACCTGTAACATTATTTATAATCGGTAATGTTTGACGGATAGTGAAAAAGATCGCTACAAGTTCACACAAAGCTTAAAATGAATTATTAATCGAAATTCTCCGGAATATATTTGTAATGTAGAATGATCTTCACGCTAAGCGTTTAAAATGTTTCTGTCTCAATCACAATGGCACTTCTCTTATCATTCTCATTAAGTATAAACAGTCTCCAGTAACCGGACGTATCGATTTTATCAGTACATCTGCTACCACTACTTCAATTATTCTTTTTTATTATTATTATTATTATTATTATTATTATTATTATTATTATTATTATTATTATTTATTATCCTTCATACTTATGTGTGCATATAACTGCATCGATAGAGATCAAGCTGTTTCCAAGCGAAACAATTATAGTTGAGTTACCTGGAGTGGTTGCACTAGAAACAGTTGATGTCGGGCCTGTTCCAGTCGTTGGTGACGTACCTGGAATGATATTAAGAAAACGACTGCAGTTACTTTTCTTGCACACTTTTTCAATTATTTTGAAGAGATGTAAGTTTATAACGACAATTAGTTCTATATTTCTCCTGAACAAATCATTGCCGTACTCTACCACGGACGGCTAAACGAATGACTTCAAGATTTATAACCGATACAAATTAATGTGAAATGATTACCTGTAGTACGCGAAATTGTTGTTCCTGGCGTGGTTGTTGTTGGAACTGTAATATAGAAATGAAACCGGTCAAAAGTCAGTTCCCGTATTTATACAATTAACTTTACTTTTCGAAACTAAATTCACAAAATACACTTCGTTGTCAGAAGAAACACAATATTTGCACAAATTAGTTTTATGATCCTGTGATTGAACTGTACAATTGCCGTTTTCAACGTAACCACCTTTATATATTTGACTGTATCTTCCATATTTCTTTGTTTTGTTAAATCATCTCTTCCTCGTCGTTGGGGAATAGTAGCAATACATGAAATTACGTTTCAGAAAGTGGGTAAATCAAACATGAATTACATCAATCATTCATTATTATCTTACCTTTCTTACAAACCAACACGTCGATATCTCTTGACTTGTTTTCGGGGATGCCAGTAATTATAATTTTATCAATGTCTTCGCCATTCGGAGTAATTTCTCCATTCTGGACATGGCCAAACAAAAAACAAAGCACAATAACATGTGTCATTAAACATTAATAATATAGGTTATTCATCTCGAAAATATAAGAAAGACTTTAGTGTTTTAAGTACGATCAAATGAATGAATATCAGTATCACATTAGGTAACAGTCGTCGGCTATTTCCCTGCCGTGTGGATTCAGAAGAATACCTCTTTGTACACTCTATATATTTTTTTCTTTTCTTTTTTCTTTTTATTGTTTCATTTCGTTTTCTTTTACTTTTTATTCCCCACACCTCTACAAATCACAAATCAATTTCGCATGTCCTTACGGTTGGTTTTATTTCCTCTACTTTAAGAACATCAGGCTGCTGTGGGATGTTAACAAATGTTTCGTCCTTGGGAAGTTTCAGTGTAACAATATTACCCTCAGTCTTCACTTCTGCTGTTGATTGCTTTTCAGTACCTGTTTTAAACAGAAAGTAACAGTAGGAACAATGTATGTTTGTACTGATGGTAGATTTTGCACCATTTTATTTTTAAGTTTCTCTTATTTATTCTATATTATCAGTACATTTTCCTCATTTATTTACTTATTCGCTACTTTCCTTGTTAATATTTACTGCTACCAATCGCGATTTTCTATTTTCATAGTTATAATAACTGATTAATAAATACCTGTTTTATCCTTGACTGTTACCGTAATTGTCGTACCGTCCTTTGGAGGATTACCGGCAGGATAAAACACTTTCTGCTCAGGACCTGGAGTTGGTTTATCCTATTCATTAAACAAACATTTAAATTAGCAACTGCCTTTCAACATCGAGAATAATCGATGCATTAAATGTAAATGAGTTAGGTTTCCGTTAACCATCCGCTAAATTCTTACCTTCGTGACGTACACTTTAGCATCTTCAGGTATTTTCGTAACCTTTTCTACTGGACCATCGACTGTTATCACCGCCGTTTTCGTGTCTGCATCGTACTTAAGAGGTTGTTTTGGTGAACCGGGTTCGCCCATCATATCAGTGAGTTCACATTCTGTTTGAGAGATACAATGCGGGTTTCAGTGAAACGTCATCAATTAAACAAACAAACAAATGAACATAAAAAGAAGTCAAACCACAGAAAAAAAACTAAGACGAAAACCATCAAAGGTTTAGGTAGAAAACCCTATCAAACTAGAAAAGCAACAATAACAAGGTGTTATCACCTTAATCGGATCTGAAGTTTCATAGAAGTTTGAAATAATGAAAACAACTAATCGTTGTAACTAAAGCTGTTTAAAAACACCGATAAAGAACCACTTAAACATTAAAAAGAATTCCAGATAGTTTCTAAATTATTATATCTTCAATCTTGTTTTAGAAAGACATTACCTGTGACAGATGAGACAGATATCGTAGGGCTTGTAACCGGACCTGGTAAATGGACAAAGAAATAGCTTTTAACGAAGGTACCATTTGTAGACAGAACCGTAAATTCTCTTTCGAAGAGATATCAAAAACTAACAACAACTATGAAACTAAGATAATTCCGTTGCCACACATTACATAATGAAAATATACTGTTCTTGTTCAAGATTCAAATCTCAACAACAACAAAAAAAATAATAATTATTAATTAAATTATTAATTAATTAGAACTACTGAAAGAAAGAAACAAACAAAAAGATAAGTTTCACTGAAAAATGGATAATCCCTCCTCGACTTTCTTTATATAACTGCATCGATAGAGATCAAACTGTTTCCAAGCGAAACAATTATAGTTGAGTTACCTGGAGTGGTTGCACTAGAAACAGTTGATGTTGGGCCTGTTCCAGTCGTTGGTGACGTACCTGGAATAATATTAACAAAAATCCATGATGTTTGAGGGACAGTGAAAACGATCGGTACAAGTTCACAGCAAACTACTAATCAACTATTAATCAAAATTCGCTAGAGTCTGTTTCTAATGTAGAATCATCTGTAACCTAATGTATTTTTTTATTGTTCCTACTATACGAGTATTGTTGTTGTTGTTGTTCTTTTATTATTATTATTGTAATTATTATTACTATTGTTATTATTATTAGTAGTAGTATTAGTAGTAGTAGTATTAGTATTATTATTTCTATTTCTATTATTATTATTATTATTATTATTATTATTATTATTATTATTATTATTATTATTATCATCATTATTGTTACTATTATAATTACTGTTAGTAGTAGTAGCAGTAGTAGTATTTGGAACTTTTTTATAGCTTTTGTCGTTCCAATTTATTTTATTGAAACTTTTCGATCTCAGTCAGAAAGGCTTTGCCGTAATCATACTCGTTCTAAATGAACCATGATCTTCTTCTATCAGATGTGTCCGTTTTACTACTGCTGCTGCTACTACTGTTTTCTTTGTTTTCCTAATTACTTAATTAGTAATATATAAATAAAGAAATAAATTATTCTGTTTCTCTCGAAATGCATAATCCGTCCTCGACTTTCTTTATGCAAATGAATCGATAGAGATCGAATTGTTTACAAGTGAAACAATCATAGTTGAGTTACCTGAAGTGGTTGCACTAGAAACAGTTGATGTCGGGCCTGTTCCAGTCGTTGGTGACGTACCTGGAATGATATTAAGAAAACGACTGCAGTTACTTTTCTTGCACACTTTTTCAATTATTTTGAAGAGATGTAAGTTTATAACGACAATTAGTTCTATATTTCTCCTGAACAAATCATTGCCGTACTCTACCACGGACGGCTAAACGAATGACTTCAAGATTTGTAACCGATACAAATTAATGTGAAATGATTACCTGTAGTACGCGAAATTGTTGTTCCTGGCGTGTGTTGTTGTTGGAACTGTAATATAGAAATGAAACCGGTCAAAAGTCAGTTCCCGTATTTATACAATTAACTTTACTTTTCGAAACTAAATTCACAAAATACACTTCGTTGTCAGAAGAAACACAATATTTGCACAAATTAGTTTTATGATCCTGTGATTGAACTGTACAATTGCCGTTTTCAACGTAACCACCTTTATATATTTGACTGTATCTTCCATATTTCTTTGTTTTGTTAAATCATCTCTTCCTCGTCGTTGGGGAATAGTAGCAATACATGAAATTACGTTTCAGAAAGTGGGTAAATCAAACATGAATTACATCAATCATTCATTATTATCTTACCTTTCTTACAAACCAACACGTCGATATCTCTTGACTTGTTTTCGGGGATGCCAGTAATTATAATTTTATCAATGTCTTCGCCATTCGAGTAATTTCTCCATTCTGGACATGGCCAAACAAAAAACAAAGCACAATAACATGTGTCATTAAACATTAATAATATAGGTTATTCATCTCGAAAATATAAGAAAGACTTTAGTGTTTTAAGTACGATCAAATGAATGAATATCAGTATCACATTAGGTAACAGTCGTCGGCTATTTCCCTGCCGTGTGGATTCAGAAGAATACCTCTTTGTACACTCTATATATTTTTTTTTTTTTCTTTTTTTTTTTTTATTGTTTCATTTCGTTTTCTTTTACTTTTTATTCCCCACACCTCTACAAATCACAAATCAATTTCGCATGTCCTTACGGTTGGTTTTATTTCCTCTACTTTAAGAACATCAGGCTGCTGTGGGATGTTAACAAATGTTTCGTCCTTGGGAAGTTTCAGTGTAACAATATTACCCTCAGTCTTCACTTCTGCTGTTGATTGCTTTTCAGTACCTGTTTTAAAACAGAAAGTAACAGTAGGAACAATGTATGTTTGTACTGATGGTAGATTTTGCACCATTTTATTTTTAAGTTTCTCTTATTTATTCTATATTATCAGTACATTTTCCTCATTTATTTACTTATTCGCTACTTTCCTTGTTAATATTTACTGCTACCAATCGCGATTTTCTATTTTCATAGTTATAATAACTGATTAATAAATACCTGTTTTATCCTTGACTGTTACCGTAATTGTCGTACCGTCCTTTGAGGATTACCGGCAGGATAAAACACTTTCTGCTCAGGACCTGGAGTTGGTTTATCCTATTCATTAAACAAACATTTAAATTAGCAACTGCCTTTCAACATCGAGAATAATCGATGCATTAAATGTAAATGAGTTAGGTTTCCGTTAACCATCCGCTAAATTCTTACCTTCGTGACGTACACTTTAGCATCTTCAGGTATTTTCGTAACCTTTTCTACTGGACCATCGACTGTTATCACCGCCGTTTTCGTGTCTGCATCGTACTTAAGAGGTTGTTTTGGTGAACCGGGTTCGCCCATCATATCAGTGAGTTCACATTCTGTTTGAGAGATACAATGCGGGTTTCAGTGAAACGTCATCAATTAAACAAACAAACAAATGAACATAAAAAGAAGTCAAACCACAGAAAAAAAAAAACTAAGACGAAAACCATCAAAGGTTTAGGTAGAAAACCCTATCAAACTAGAAAAGCAACAATAACAAGGTGTTATCACCTTAATCGGATCTGAAGTTTCATAGAAGTTTGAAATAATGAAAACAACTAATCGTTGTAACTAAAGCTGTTTAAAACACCGATAAAGAACCACTTAAACATTAAAAAAGAATTCCAGATAGTTTCTAAATTATTATATCTTCAATCTTGTTTTAGAAAGACATTACCTGTGACAGATGAGACAGATATCGTAGGGCTTGTAACCGGACCTGGTAAATGGACAAAGAAATAGCTTTTAACGAAGGTACCATTTGTAGACAGAACCGTAAATTCTCTTTCGAAGAGATATCAAAAACTAACAACAACTATGAAACTAAGATAATTCCGTTGCCACACATTACATAATGAAAATATACTGTTCTTGTTCAAGATTCAAATCTCAACAACAACAAAAAATAATAATTATTAATTAAATTATTAATTAATTAGAACTACTGAAAGAAAGAAACAAACAAAAAAATAAGTTTCACTGAAAAATGGATAATCCCTCCTCGACTTTCTTTATATAACTGCATCGATAGAGATCAAACTGTTTCCAAGCGAAACAATTATAGTTGAGTTACCTGGAGTGGTTGCACTAGAAACAGTTGATGTTGGGCCTGTTCCAGTCGTTGGTGACGTACCTGGAATAATATTAACAAAAATCCATGATGTTTGAGGGACAGTGAAAACGATCGGTACAAGTTCACAGCAAACTACTAATCAACTATTAATCAAAATTCGCTAGAGTCTGTTTCTAATGTAGAATCATCTGTAACCTAATGTATTTTTTATTGTTCCTACTATACGAGTATTGTTGTTGTTGTTGTTCTTTTTTTATTATTATTGTTGTAATTATTATTACTATTGTTATTATTATTAGTAGTAGTATTAGTAGTAGTAGTATTAGTATTATTATTTCTATTTCTATTATTATTATTATTATTATTATTATTATTATTATTATTATTATTATTATTATTATTATGATTATTATTATCATCATTATTGTTACTATTATAATTACTGTTAGTAGTAGTAGCAGTAGTAGTATTTGGAACTTTTTATAGCTTTTGTCGTTCCAATTTATTTTATTGAAACTTTTCGATCTCAGTCAGAAAGGCTTTGCCGTAATCATACTCGTTCTAAATGAACCGTGATCTTCTTCTATCAGATGTGTCCGTTTTACTACTGCTGCTGCTACTACTGTTTTCTTTGTTTTCCTAATTACTTAATTAGTAATATATAAATAAAGAAATAAATTATTCTGTTTCTCTCGAAATGCATAATCCGTCCTCGACTTTCTTTATGCAAATGAATCGATAGAGATCGAATTGTTTACAAGTGAAACAATCATAGTTGAGTTACCTGAAGTGGTTGCACTAGAAACAGTTGATGTCGGGCCTGTTCCAGTCGTTGGTGACGTACCTGGAATGATATTAAGAAAACGACTGCAGTTACTTTTCTTGCACACTTTTTTTCAATTATTTTGAAGAGATGTAAGTTTATAACGACAATTAGTTCTATATTTCTCCTGAACAAATCATTGCCGTACTCTACCACGGACGGCTAAACGAATGACTTCAAGATTTGTAACCGATACAAATTAATGTGAAATGATTACCTGTAGTACGCGAAATTGTTGTTCCTGGCGTGGTTGTTGTTGGAACTGTAATATAGAAATGAAACCGGTCAAAAGTCAGTTCCCGTATTTATACAATTAACTTTACTTTTCGAAACTAAATTCACAAAATACACTTCGTTGTCAGAAGAAACACAATATTTGCACAAATTAGTTTTATGATCCTGTGATTGAACTGTACAATTGCCGTTTTCAACGTAACCACCTTTATATATTTGACTGTATCTTCCATATTTCTTTGTTTTGTTAAATCATCTCTTCCTCGTCGTTGGGGAATAGTAGCAATACATGAAATTACGTTTCAGAAAGTGGGTAAATCAAACATGAATTACATCAATCATTCATTATTATCTTACCTTTCTTACAAACCAACACGTCGATATCTCTTGACTTGTTTTCGGGGATGCCAGTAATTATAATTTTATCAATGTCTTCGCCATTCGGAGTAATTTCTCCATTCTGGACATGGCCAAACAAAAAACAAAGCACAATAACATGTGTCATTAAACATTAATAATATAGGTTATTCATCTCGAAAATATAAGAAAGACTTTAGTGTTTTAAGTACGATCAAATGAATGAATATCAGTATCACATTAGGTAACAGTCGTCGGCTATTTCCCTGCCGTGTGGATTCAGAAGAATACCTCTTTGTACACTCTATATATTTTTTTTCTTTTCTTTTTTTTTTTTTTTATTGTTTCATTTCGTTTTCTTTTACTTTTTATTCCCCACACCTCTACAAATCACAAATCAATTTCGCATGTCCTTACGGTTGGTTTTATTTCCTCTACTTTAAGAACATCAGGCTGCTGTGGGATGTTAACAAATGTTTCGTCCTTGGGAAGTTTCAGTGTAACAATATTACCCTCAGTCTTCACTTCTGCTGTTGATTGCTTTTCAGTACCTGTTTTAAACAGAAAGTAACAGTAGGAACAATGTATGTTTGTACTGATGGTAGATTTTGCACCATTTTATTTTTAAGTTTCTCTTATTTATTCTATATTATCAGTACATTTTCCTCATTTATTTACTTATTCGCTACTTTCCTTGTTAATATTTACTGCTACCAATCGCGATTTTCTATTTTCATAGTTATAATAACTGATTAATAAATACCTGTTTTATCCTTGACTGTTACCGTAATTGTCGTACCGTCCTTTGGAGGATTACCGGCAGGATAAAACACTTTCTGCTCAGGACCTGGAGTTGGTTTATCCTATTCATTAAACAAACATTTAAATTAGCAACTGCCTTTCAACATCGAGAATAATCGATGCATTAAATGTAAATGAGTTAGGTTTCCGTTAACCATCCGCTAAATTCTTACCTTCGTGACGTACACTTTAGCATCTTCAGGTATTTTCGTAACCTTTTCTACTGGACCATCGACTGTTATCACCGCCGTTTTCGTGTCTGCATCGTACTTAAGAGGTTGTTTTGGTGAACCGGGTTCGCCCATCATATCAGTGAGTTCACATTCTGTTTGAGAGATACAATGCGGGTTTCAGTGAAACGTCATCAATTAAACAAACAAACAAATGAACATAAAAAGAAGTCAAACCACAGAAAAAAAACTAAGACGAAAACCATCAAAGGTTTAGGTAGAAAACCCTATCAAACTAGAAAAGCAACAATAACAAGGTGTTATCACCTTAATCGGATCTGAAGTTTCATAGAAGTTTGAAATAATGAAAACAACTAATCGTTGTAACTAAAGCTGTTTAAAACACCGATAAAGAACCACTTAAACATTAAAAAAGAATTCCAGATAGTTTCTAAATTATTATATCTTCAATCTTGTTTTAGAAAGACATTACCTGTGACAGATGAGACAGATATCGTAGGGCTTGTAACCGGACCTGGTAAATGGACAAAGAAATAGCTTTTAACGAAGGTACCATTTGTAGACAGAACCGTAAATTCTCTTTCGAAGAGATATCAAAAACTAACAACAACTATGAAACTAAGATAATTCCGTTGCCACACATTACATAATGAAAATATACTGTTCTTGTTCAAGATTCAAATCTCAACAACAACAAAAAAAAAATAATTATTAATTAAATTATTAATTAATTAGAACTACTGAAAGAAAGAAACAAACAAAAAGATAAGTTTCACTGAAAAATGGATAATCCCTCCTCGACTTTCTTTATATAACTGCATCGATAGAGATCAAACTGTTTCCAAGCGAAACAATTATAGTTGAGTTACCTGGAGTGGTTGCACTAGAAACAGTTGATGTTGGGCCTGTTCCAGTCGTTGGTGACGTACCTGGAATAATATTAACAAAAATCCATGATGTTTGAGGGACAGTGAAAACGATCGGTACAAGTTCACAGCAAACTACTAATCAACTATTAATCAAAATTCGCTAGAGTCTGTTTCTAATGTAGAATCATCTGTAACCTAATGTATTTTTTTTATTGTTCCTACTATACGAGTATTGTTGTTGTTGTTGTTCTTTTTATTATTATTATTGTAATTATTATTACTATTGTTATTATTATTAGTAGTAGTATTAGTAGTAGTAGTATTAGTATTATTATTTCTATTTCTATTATTATTATTATTATTATTATTATTATTATTATTATTATTATTATTATTATTATTATTATTATCATCATTATTGTTACTATTATAATTACTGTTAGTAGTAGTAGCAGTAGTAGTATTTGGAACTTTTTATAGCTTTTGTCGTTCCAATTTATTTTATTGAAACTTTTCGATCTCAGTCCAGAGAAAGGCTTTGCCGTAATCATACTCGTTCTAAATGAACCATGATCTTCTTCTATCAGATGTGTCCGTTTTACTACTGCTGCTGCTACTACTGTTTTCTTTGTTTTCCTAATTACTTAATTAGTAATATATAAATAAAGAAATAAATTATTCTGTTTCTCTCGAAATGCATAATCCGTCCTCGACTTTCTTTATGCAAATGAATCGATAGAGATCGAATTGTTTACAAGTGAAACAATCATAGTTGAGTTACCTGAAGTGGTTGCACTAGAAACAGTTGATGTCGGGCCTGTTCCAGTCGTTGGTGACGTACCTGGAATGATATTAAGAAAACGACTGCAGTTACTTTTCTTGCACACTTTTTCAATTATTTTGAAGAGATGTAAGTTTATAACGACAATTAGTTCTATATTTCTCCTGAACAAATCATTGCCGTACTCTACCACGGACGGCTAAACGAATGACTTCAAGATTTGTAACCGATACAAATTAATGTGAAATGATTACCTGTAGTACGCGAAATTGTTGTTCCTGGCGTGGTTGTTGTTGGAACTGTAATATAGAAATGAAACCGGTCAAAAGTCAGTTCCCGTATTTATACAATTAACTTTACTTTTCGAAACTAAATTCACAAAATACACTTCGTTGTCAGAAGAAACACAATATTTGCACAAATTAGTTTTATGATCCTGTGATTGAACTGTACAATTGCCGTTTTCAACGTAACCACCTTTATATATTTGACTGTATCTTCCATATTTCTTTGTTTTGTTAAATCATCTCTTCCTCGTCGTTGGGGAATAGTAGCAATACATGAAATTACGTTTCAGAAAGTGGGTAAATCAAACATGAATTACATCAATCATTCATTATTATCTTACCTTTCTTACAAACCAACACGTCGATATCTCTTGACTTGTTTTCGGGGATGCCAGTAATTATAATTTTATCAATGTCTTCGCCATTCGGAGTAATTTCTCCATTCTGGACATGGCCAAACAAAAAACAAAGCACAATAACATGTGTCATTAAACATTAATAATATAGGTTATTCATCTCGAAAATATAAGAAAGACTTTAGTGTTTTAAGTACGATCAAATGAATGAATATCAGTATCACATTAGGTAACAGTCGTCGGCTATTTCCCTGCCGTGGATTCAGAAGAATACCTCTTTGTACACTCTATATATTTTTTTTTTTCTTTTTTTTTTCTTTTTATTGTTTCATTTCGTTTTCTTTTACTTTTTATTCCCCACACCTCTACAAATCACAAATCAATTTCGCATGTCCTTACGGTTGGTTTTATTTCCTCTACTTTAAGAACATCAGGCTGCTGTGGGATGTTAACAAATGTTTCGTCCTTGGGAAGTTTCAGTGTAACAATATTACCCTCAGTCTTCACTTCTGCTGTTGATTGCTTTTCAGTACCTGTTTTAAACAGAAAGTAACAGTAGGAACAATGTATGTTTGTACTGATGGTAGATTTTGCACCATTTTATTTTTAAGTTTCTCTTATTTATTCTATATTATCAGTACATTTTCCTCATTTATTTACTTATTCGCTACTTTCCTTGTTAATATTTACTGCTACCAATCGCGATTTTCTATTTTCATAGTTATAATAACTGATTAATAAATACCTGTTTTATCCTTGACTGTTACCGTAATTGTCGTACCGTCCTTTGGAGGATTACCGGCAGGATAAAACACTTTCTGCTCAGGACCTGGAGTTGGTTTATCCTATTCATTAAACAAACATTTAAATTAGCAACTGCCTTTCAACATCGAGAATAATCGATGCATTAAATGTAAATGAGTTAGGTTTCCGTTAACCATCCGCTAAATTCTTACCTTCGTGACGTACACTTTAGCATCTTCAGGTATTTTCGTAACCTTTTCTACTGGACCATCGACTGTTATCACCGCCGTTTTCGTGTCTGCATCGTACTTAAGAGGTTGTTTTGGTGAACCGGGTTCGCCCATCATATCAGTGAGTTCACATTCTGTTTGAGAGATACAATGCGGGTTTCAGTGAAACGTCATCAATTAAACAAACAAACAAATGAACATAAAAAGAAGTCAAACCACAGAAAAAAAACTAAGACGAAAAAAACCATCAAAGGTTTAGGTAGAAAACCCTATCAAACTAGAAAAGCAACAATAACAAGGTGTTATCACCTTAATCGGATCTGAAGTTTCATAGAAGTTTGAAATAATGAAAACAACTAATCGTTGTAACTAAAGCTGTTTAAAACACCGATAAAGAACCACTTAAACATTAAAAAAATTCCAGATAGTTTCTAAATTATTATATCTTCAATCTTGTTTTAGAAAGACATTACCTGTGACAGATGAGACAGATATCGTAGGGCTTGTAACCGGACCTGGTAAATGGACAAAGAAATAGCTTTTAACGAAGGTACCATTTGTAGACAGAACCGTAAATTCTCTTTCGAAGAGATATCAAAAAACTAACAACAACTATGAAACTAAGATAATTCCGTTGCCACACATTACATAATGAAAATATACTGTTCTTGTTCAAGATTCAAATCTCAACAACAACAAAAAAAATAATAATTATTAATTAAATTATTAATTAATTAGAACTACTGAAAGAAAGAAACAAACAAAAAAAGATAAGTTTCACTGAAAAATGGATAATCCCTCCTCGACTTTCTTTATATAACTGCATCGATAGAGATCAAACTGTTTCCAAGCGAAACAATTATAGTTGAGTTACCTGGAGTGGTTGCACTAGAAACAGTTGATGTTGGGCCTGTTCCAGTCGTTGGTGACGTACCTGGAATAATATTAACAAAAATCCATGATGTTTGAGGGACAGTGAAAACGATCGGTACAAGTTCACAGCAAACTACTAATCAACTATTAATCAAAATTCGCTAGAGTCTGTTTCTAATGTAGAATCATCTGTAACCTAATGTATTTTTTATTGTTCCTACTATACGAGTATTGTTGTTGTTGTTGTTCTTTTATTATTATTATTGTAATTATTATTACTATTGTTATTATTATTAGTAGTAGTATTAGTAGTAGTAGTATTAGTATTATTATTTCTATTTCTATTATTATTATTATTATTATTATTATTATTATTATTATTATTATTATTATTATTATTATTATTATTATCATCATTATTGTTACTATTATAATTACTGTTAGTAGTAGTAGTAGCAGTAGTAGTATTTGGAACTTTTTATAGCTTTTGTCGTTCCAATTTATTTTATTGAAACTTTTCGATCTCAGTCAGAAAGGCTTTGCCGTAATCATACTCGTTCTAAATGAACCATGATCTTCTTCTATCAGATGTGTCCGTTTTACTACTGCTGCTGCTACTACTGTTTTCTTTGTTTTCCTAATTACTTAATTAGTAATATATAAATAAAGAAATAAATTATTCTGTTTCTCTCGAAATGCATAATCCGTCCTCGACTTTCTTTATGCAAATGAATCGATAGAGATCGAATTGTTTTTACAAGTGAAACAATCATAGTTGAGTTACCTGAAGTGGTTGCACTAGAAACAGTTGATGTCGGGCCTGTTCCAGTCGTTGGTGACGTACCTGGAATGATATTAAGAAAACGACTGCAGTTACTTTTCTTGCACACTTTTTCAATTATTTTGAAGAGATGTAAGTTTATAACGACAATTAGTTCTATATTTCTCCTGAACAAATCATTGCCGTACTCTACCACGGACGGCTAAACGAATGACTTCAAGATTTGTAACCGATACAAATTAATGTGAAATGATTACCTGTAGTACGCGAAATTGTTGTTCCTGGCGTGGTTGTTGTTGGAACTGTAATATAGAAATGAAACCGGTCAAAAGTCAGTTCCCGTATTTATACAATTAACTTTACTTTTCGAAACTAAATTCACAAAATACACTTCGTTGTCAGAAGAAACACAATATTTGCACAAATTAGTTTTATGATCCTGTGATTGAACTGTACAATTGCCGTTTTCAACGTAACCACCTTTATATATTTGACTGTATCTTCCATATTTCTTTGTTTTGTTAAATCATCTCTTCCTCGTCGTTGGGGAATAGTAGCAATACATGAAATTACGTTTCAGAAAGTGGGTAAATCAAACATGAATTACATCAATCATTCATTATTATCTTACCTTTCTTACAAACCAACACGTCGATATCTCTTGACTTGTTTTCGGGGATGCCAGTAATTATAATTTTATCAATGTCTTCGCCATTCGGAGTAATTTCTCCATTCTGGACATGGCCAAACAAAAAACAAAGCACAATAACATGTGTCATTAAACATTAATAATATAGGTTATTCATCTCGAAAATATAAGAAAGACTTTAGTGTTTTAAGTACGATCAAATGAATGAATATCAGTATCACATTAGGTAACAGTCGTCGGCTATTTCCCTGCCGTGTGGATTCAGAAGAATACCTCTTTGTACACTCTATATATTTTTTTTTTTTTTTTTTTTTTTTTTTTTTTGTTTTTCATTTTCGTTTTTTTTTTACTTTTTATTCCCCACACCTCTACAAATCACAAATCAATTTCGCATGTCCTTACGGTTGGTTTTATTTCCTCTACTTTAAGAACATCAGGCTGCTGTGGGATGTTAACAAATGTTTCGTCCTTGGGAAGTTTCAGTGTAACAATATTACCCTCAGTCTTCACTTCTGCTGTTGATTGCTTTTCAGTACCTGTTTTAAACAGAAAGTAACAGTAGGAACAATGTATGTTTGTACTGATGGTAGATTTTGCACCATTTTATTTTTAAGTTTCTCTTATTTATTCTATATTATCAGTACATTTTCCTCATTTATTTACTTATTCGCTACTTTCCTTGTTAATATTTACTGCTACCAATCGCGATTTTCTATTTTCATAGTTATAATAACTGATTAATAAATACCTGTTTTATCCTTGACTGTTACCGTAATTGTCGTACCGTCCTTTGGAGGATTACCGGCAGGATAAAACACTTTCTGCTCAGGACCTGGAGTTGGTTTATCCTATTCATTAAACAAACATTTAAATTAGCAACTGCCTTTCAACATCGAGAATAATCGATGCATTAAATGTAAATGAGTTAGGTTTCCGTTAACCATCCGCTAAATTCTTACCTTCGTGACGTACACTTTAGCATCTTCAGGTATTTTCGTAACCTTTTCTACTGGACCATCGACTGTTATCACCGCCGTTTTCGTGTCTGCATCGTACTTAAGAGGTTGTTTTGGTGAACCGGGTTCGCCCATCATATCAGTGAGTTCACATTCTGTTTGAGAGATACAATGCGGGTTTCAGTGAAACGTCATCAATTAAACAAACAAACAAATGAACATAAAAAGAAGTCAAACCACAGAAAAAAAACTAAGACGAAAACCATCAAAGGTTTAGGTAGAAAACCCTATCAAACTAGAAAAGCAACAATAACAAGGTGTTATCACCTTAATCGGATCTGAAGTTTCATAGAAGTTTGAAATAATGAAAACAACTAATCGTTGTAACTAAAGCTGTTTAAAACACCGATAAAGAACCACTTAAACATTAAAAAAGAATTCCAGATAGTTTCTAAATTATTATATCTTCAATCTTGTTTTAGAAAGACATTACCTGTGACAGATGAGACAGATATCGTAGGGCTTGTAACCGGACCTGGTAAATGGACAAAGAAATAGCTTTTAACGAAGGTACCATTTGTAGACAGAACCGTAAATTCTCTTTCGAAGAGATATCAAAAAACTAACAACAACTATGAAACTAAGATAATTCCGTTGCCACACATTACATAATGAAAATATACTGTTCTTGTTCAAGATTCAAATCTCAACAACAACAAAAAATAATAATTATTAATTAAATTATTAATTAATTAGAACTACTGAAAGAAAGAAACAAACAAAAAGATAAGTTTCACTGAAAAATGGATAATCCCTCCTCGACTTTCTTTATATAACTGCATCGATAGAGATCAAACTGTTTCCAAGCGAAACAATTATAGTTGAGTTACCTGGAGTGGTTGCACTAGAAACAGTTGATGTTGGGCCTGTTCCAGTCGTTGGTGACGTACCTGGAATAATATTAACAAAAATCCATGATGTTTGAGGGACAGTGAAAACGATCGGTACAAGTTCACAGCAAACTACTAATCAACTATTAATCAAAATTCGCTAGAGTCTGTTTCTAATGTAGAATCATCTGTAACCTAATGTATTTTTTTATTGTTCCTACTATACGAGTATTGTTGTTGTTGTTGTTCTTTTATTATTATTATTGTAATTATTATTACTATTGTTATTATTATTAGTAGTAGTATTAGTAGTAGTAGTATTAGTATTATTTCTATTTCTATTTCTATTATTATTATTATTATTATTATTATTATTATTATTATTATTATTATTATTTATTATCATCATTATTACTATTATTATAATTACTGTTAGTAGTAGTAGCAGTAGTAGTATTTGGAACTTTTTATAGCTTTTGTCGTTCCAATTTATTTTATTGAAACTTTTCGATCTCAGTCAGAAAGGCTTTGCCGTAATCATACTCGTTCTAAATGAACCGTGATCTTCTTCTATCAGATGTGTCCGTTTTACTACTGCTGCTGCTACTACTGTTTTCTTTGTTTTCCTAATTACTTAATTAGTAATATATAAATAAAGAAATAAATTATTCTGTTTCTCTCGAAATGCATAATCCGTCCTCGACTTTCTTTATGCAAATGAATCGATAGAGATCGAATTGTTTACAAGTGAAACAATCATAGTTGAGTTACCTGAAGTGGTTGCACTAGAAACAGTTGATGTCGGGCCTGTTCCAGTCGTTGGTGACGTACCTGGAATGATATTAAGAAAACGACTGCAGTTACTTTTCTTGCACACTTTTTCAATTATTTTGAAGAGATGTAAGTTTATAACGACAATTAGTTCTATATTTCTCCTGAACAAATCATTGCCGTACTCTACCACGGACGGCTAAACGAATGACTTCAAGATTTGTAACCGATACAAATTAATGTGAAATGATTACCTGTAGTACGCGAAATTGTTGTTCCTGGCGTGGTTGTTGTTGGAACTGTAATATAGAAATGAAACCGGTCAAAAGTCAGTTCCCGTATTTATACAATTAACTTTACTTTTCGAAACTAAATTCACAAAATACACTTCGTTGTCAGAAGAAACACAATATTTGCACAAATTAGTTTTATGATCCTGTGATTGAACTGTACAATTGCCGTTTTCAACGTAACCACCTTTATATATTTGACTGTATCTTCCATATTTCTTTGTTTTGTTAAATCATCTCTTCCTCGTCGTTGGGGAATAGTAGCAATACATGAAATTACGTTTCAGAAAGTGGGTAAATCAAACATGAATTACATCAATCATTCATTATTATCTTACCTTTCTTACAAACCAACACGTCGATATCTCTTGACTTGTTTTCGGGGATGCCAGTAATTATAATTTTATCAATGTCTTCGCCATTCGGAGTAATTTCTCCATTCTGGACATGGCCAAACAAAAAACAAAGCACAATAACATGTGTCATTAAACATTAATAATATAGGTTATTCATCTCGAAAATATAAGAAAGACTTTAGTGTTTTTAAGTACGATCAAATGAATGAATATCAGTATCACATTAGGTAACAGTCGTCGGCTATTTCCCTGCCGTGTGGATTCAGAAGAATACCTCTTTGTACACTCTATATATTTTTTTTTCTTTTCTTTTTTCTTTTTATTGTTTCATTTCGTTTTCTTTTACTTTTTATTCCCCACACCTCTACAAATCACAAATCAATTTCGCATGTCCTTACGGTTGGTTTTATTTCCTCTACTTTAAGAACATCAGGCTGCTGTGGGATGTTAACAAATGTTTCGTCCTTGGGAAGTTTCAGTGTAACAATATTACCCTCAGTCTTCACTTCTGCTGTTGATTGCTTTTCAGTACCTGTTTTAAACAGAAAGTAACAGTAGGAACAATGTGTTTGTACTGATGGTAGATTTTGCACCATTTTATTTTTAAGTTTCTCTTATTTATTCTATATTATCAGTACATTTTCCTCATTTATTTACTTATTCGCTACTTTCCTTGTTAATATTTACTGCTACCAATCGCGATTTTCTATTTTCATAGTTATAATAACTGATTAATAAATACCTGTTTTATCCTTGACTGTTACCGTAATTGTCGTACCGTCCTTTGGAGGATTACCGGCAGGATAAAACACTTTCTGCTCAGGACCTGGAGTTGGTTTATCCTATTCATTAAACAAACATTTAAATTAGCAACTGCCTTTCAACATCGAGAATAATCGATGCATTAAATGTAAATGAGTTAGGTTTCCGTTAACCATCCGCTAAATTCTTACCTTCGTGACGTACACTTTAGCATCTTCAGGTATTTTCGTAACCTTTTCTACTGGACCATCGACTGTTATCACCGCCGTTTTCGTGTCTGCATCGTACTTAAGAGGTTGTTTTGGTGAACCGGGTTCGCCCATCATATCAGTGAGTTCACATTCTGTTTGAGAGATACAATGCGGGTTTCAGTGAAACGTCATCAATTAAACAAACAAACAAATGAACATAAAAAAAGAAGTCAAACCACAGAAAAAAACTAAGACGAAAACCATCAAAGGTTTAGGTAGAAAACCCTATCAAACTAGAAAAAAGCAACAATAACAAGGTGTTATCACCTTAATCGGATCTGAAGTTTCATAGAAGTTTGAAATAATGAAAACAACTAATCGTTGTAACTAAAGCTGTTTAAAACACCGATAAAGAACCACTTAAACATTAAAAAAGAATTCCAGATAGTTTCTAAATTATTATATCTTCAATCTTGTTTTAGAAAGACATTACCTGTGACAGATGAGACAGATATCGTAGGGCTTGTAACCGGACCTGGTAAATGGACAAAGAAATAGCTTTTAACGAAGGTACCATTTGTAGACAGAACCGTAAATTCTCTTTCGAAGAGATATCAAAACTAACAACAACTATGAAACTAAGATAATTCCGTTGCCACACATTACATAATGAAAATATACTGTTCTTGTTCAAGATTCAAATCTCAACAACAACAAAAAAAAAATAATTATTAATTAAATTATTAATTAATTAGAACTACTGAAAGAAAGAAACAAACAAAAAGATAAGTTTCACTGAAAAATGGATAATCCCTCCTCGACTTTCTTTATATAACTGCATCGATAGAGATCAAACTGTTTCCAAGCGAAACAATTATAGTTGAGTTACCTGGAGTGGTTGCACTAGAAACAGTTGATGTTGGGCCTGTTCCAGTCGTTGGTGACGTACCTGGAATAATATTAACAAAATCCATGATGTTTGAGGGACAGTGAAAACGATCGGTACAAGTTCACAGCAAACTACTAATCAACTATTAATCAAAATTCGCTAGAGTCTGTTTCTAATGTAGAATCATCTGTAACCTAATGTATTTTTTTTGTATTGTTCCTACTATACGACGAGTATTGTTGTTGTTGTTGTTCTTTTATTATTATTATTGTAATTATTATTACTATTGTTATTATTATTAGTAGTAGTATTAGTAGTAGTAGTATTAGTATTATTATTTCTATTTCTATTTCTATTATTATTATTATTATTATTATTATTATTATTATTATTATTATTATTATTATTATTATCATCATTATTGTTACTATTATAATTACTGTTAGTAGTAGTAGTAGTAGTAGTATTTGGAACTTTTTTATAGCTTTTGTCGTTCCAATTTATTTTATTGAAACTTTTCGATCTCAGTCAGAAAGGCTTTGCCGTAATCATACTCGTTCTAAATGAACCATGATCTTCTTCTATCAGATGTGTCCGTTTTACTACTGCTGCTGCTACTACTGTTTTCTTTGTTTTCCTAATTACTTAATTAGTAATATATAAATAAAGAAATAAATTATTCTGTTTCTCTCGAAATGCATAATCCGTCCTCGACTTTCTTTATAATGAATCGATAGAGATCGAATTGTTTACAAGTGAAACAATCATAGTTGAGTTACCTGAAGTGGTTGCACTAGAAACAGTTGATGTCGGGCCTGTTCCAGTCGTTGGTGACGTACCTGGAATGATATTAAGAAAACGACTGCAGTTACTTTTCTTGCACACTTTTTCAATTATTTTGAAGAGATGTAAGTTTATAACGACAATTAGTTCTATATTTCTCCTGAACAAATCATTGCCGTACTCTACCACGGACGGCTAAACGAATGACTTCAAGATTTGTAACCGATACAAATTAATGTGAAATGATTACCTGTAGTACGCGAAATTGTTGTTCCTGGCGTGGTTGTTGTTGGAACTGTAATATAGAAATGAAACCGGTCAAAAGTCAGTTCCCGTATTTATACAATTAACTTTACTTTTCGAAACTAAATTCACAAAATACACTTCGTTGTCAGAAGAAACACAATATTTGCACAAATTAGTTTTATGATCCTGTGATTGAACTGTACAATTGCCGTTTTCAACGTAACCACCTTTATATATTTGACTGTATCTTCCATATTTCTTTGTTTTGTTAAATCATCTCTTCCTCGTCGTTGGGGAATAGTAGCAATACATGAAATTACGTTTCAGAAAGTGGGTAAATCAAACATGAATTACATCAATCATTCATTATTATCTTACCTTTCTTACAAACCAACACGTCGATATCTCTTGACTTGTTTTCGGGGATGCCAGTAATTATAATTTTATCAATGTCTTCGCCATTCGGAGTAATTTCTCCATTCTGGACATGGCCAAACAAAAAACAAAGCACAATAACATGTGTCATTAAACATTAATAATATAGGTTATTCATCTCGAAAATATAAGAAAGACTTTAGTGTTTTAAGTACGATCAAATGAATGAATATCAGTATCACATTAGGTAACAGTCGTCGGCTATTTCCCTGCCGTGTGGATTCAGAAGAATACCTCTTTGTACACTCTATATATTTTTTTTCTTTTCTTTTTTCTTTTTATTGTTTCATTTCGTTTTCTTTTACTTTTTATTCCCCACACCTCTACAAATCACAAATCAATTTCGCATGTCCTTACGGTTGGTTTTATTTCCTCTACTTTAAGAACATCAGGCTGCTGTGGGATGTTAACAAATGTTTCGTCCTTGGGAAGTTTCAGTGTAACAATATTACCCTCAGTCTTCACTTCTGCTGTTGATTGCTTTTCAGTACCTGTTTTAAACAGAAAGTAACAGTAGGAACAATGTATGTTTGTACTGATGGTAGATTTTGCACCATTTTATTTTTAAGTTTCTCTTATTTATTCTATATTATCAGTACATTTTCCTCATTTATTTACTTATTCGCTACTTTCCTTGTTAATATTTACTGCTACCAATCGCGATTTTCTATTTTCATAGTTATAATAACTGATTAATAAATACCTGTTTTATCCTTGACTGTTACCGTAATTGTCGTACCGTCCTTTGGAGGATTACCGGCAGGATAAAACACTTTCTGCTCAGGACCTGGAGTTGGTTTATCCTATTCATTAAACAAACATTTAAATTAGCAACTGCCTTTCAACATCGAGAATAATCGATGCATTAAATGTAAATGAGTTAGGTTTCCGTTAACCATCCGCTAAATTCTTACCTTCGTGACGTACACTTTAGCATCTTCAGGTATTTTCGTAACCTTTTCTACTGGACCATCGACTGTTATCACCGCCGTTTTCGTGTCTGCATCGTACTTAAGAGGTTGTTTTGGTGAACCGGGTTCGCCCATCATATCAGTGAGTTCACATTCTGTTTGAGAGATACAATGCGGGTTTCAGTGAAACGTCATCAATTAAACAAACAAACAAATGAACATAAAAAGAAGTCAAACCACAGAAAAAACTAAGACGAAAACCATCAAAGGTTTAGGTAGAAAACCCTATCAAACTAGAAAAAAAACAATAACAAGGTGTTATCACCTTAATCGGATCTGAAGTTTCATAGAAGTTTGAAATAATGAAAACAACTAATCGTTGTAACTAAAGCTGTTTAAAACACCGATAAAGAACCACTTAAACATTAAAAAAGAATTCCAGATAGTTTCTAAATTATTATATCTTCAATCTTGTTTTAGAAAGACATTACCTGTGACAGATGAGACAGATATCGTAGGGCTTGTAACCGGACCTGGTAAATGGACAAAGAAATAGCTTTTAACGAAGGTACCATTTGTAGACAGAACCGTAAATTCTCTTTCGAAGAGATATCAAAAAACTAACAACAACTATGAAACTAAGATAATTCCGTTGCCACACATTACATAATGAAAATATACTGTTCTTGTTCAAGATTCAAATCTCAACAACAACAAAAAAAATAATAATTATTAATTAAATTATTAATTAATTAGAACTACTGAAAGAAAGAAACAAACAAAAAGATAAGTTTCACTGAAAAATGGATAATCCCTCCTCGACTTTCTTTATATAACTGCATCGATAGAGATCAAACTGTTTCCAAGCGAAACAATTATAGTTGAGTTACCTGGAGTGGTTGCACTAGAAACAGTTGATGTTGGGCCTGTTCCAGTCGTTGGTGACGTACCTGGAATAATATTAACAAAAATCCATGATGTTTGAGGGACAGTGAAAACGATCGGTACAAGTTCACAGCAAACTACTAATCAACTATTAATCAAAATTCGCTAGAGTCTGTTTCTAATGTAGAATCATCTGTAACCTAATGTATTTTTTTTTGTTCCTACTATACGAGTATTGTTGTTGTTGTTGTTCTTTTATTATTATTATTGTAATTATTATTACTATTGTTATTATTATTAGTAGTAGTATTAGTAGTAGTAGTATTAGTATTATTATTTCTATTTCTATTATTATTATTATTATTATTATTATTATTATTATTATTATTATTATTATTATTATTATTATTATTATCATTATTATTGTTACTATTATAATTACTGTTAGTAGTAGTAGTAGCAGTAGTAGTATTTGGAACTTTTTTATAGCTTTTGTCGTTCCAATTTATTTTATTGAAACTTTTCGATCTCAGTCAGAAAGGCTTTGCCGTAATCATACTCGTTCTAAATGAACCATGATCTTCTTCTATCAGATGTGTCCGTTTTACTACTGCTGCTGCTACTACTGTTTTCTTTGTTTTCCTAATTACTTAATTAGTAATATATAAATAAAGAAATAAATTATTCTGTTTCTCTCGAAATGCATAATCCGTCCTCGACTTTCTTTATGCAAATGAATCGATAGAGATCGAATTGTTTACAAGTGAAACAATCATAGTTGAGTTACCTGAAGTGGTTGCACTAGAAACAGTTGATGTCGGGCCTGTTCCAGTCGTTGGTGACGTACCTGGAATGATATTAAGAAAACGACTGCAGTTACTTTTCTTGCACACTTTTTCAATTATTTTGAAGAGATGTAAGTTTATAACGACAATTAGTTCTATATTTCTCCTGAACAAATCATTGCCGTACTCTACCACGGACGGCTAAACGAATGACTTCAAGATTTGTAACCGATACAAATTAATGTGAAATGATTACCTGTAGTACGCGAAATTGTTGTTCCTGGCGTGGTTGTTGTTGGAACTGTAATATAGAAATGAAACCGGTCAAAAGTCAGTTCCCGTATTTATACAATTAACTTTACTTTTCGAAACTAAATTCACAAAATACACTTCGTTGTCAGAAGAAACACAATATTTGCACAAATTAGTTTTATGATCCTGTGATTGAACTGTACAATTGCCGTTTTCAACGTAACCACCTTTATATATTTGACTGTATCTTCCATATTTCTTTGTTTTGTTAAATCATCTCTTCCTCGTCGTTGGGGAATAGTAGCAATACATGAAATTACGTTTCAGAAAGTGGGTAAATCAAACATGAATTACATCAATCATTCATTATTATCTTACCTTTCTTACAAACCAACACGTCGATATCTCTTGACTTGTTTTCGGGAGATGCCAGTAATTATAATTTTATCAATGTCTTCGCCATTCGGAGTAATTTCTCCATTCTGGACATGGCCAAACAAAAAACAAAGCACAATAACATGTGTCATTAAACATTAATAATATAGGTTATTCATCTCGAAAATATAAGAAAGACTTTAGTGTTTTAAGTACGATCAAATGAATGAATATCAGTATCACATTAGGTAACAGTCGTCGGCTATTTCCCTGCCGTGTGGATTCAGAAGAATACCTCTTTGTACACTCTATATATTTTTTTTCTTTTCTTTTTTTTTTTTGTTTCATTTCATTTCGTTTCTTTTACTTTTTATTCCCCACACCTCTACAAATCACAAATCAATTTCGCATGTCCTTACGGTTGGTTTTATTTCCTCTACTTTAAGAACATCAGGCTGCTGTGGGATGTTAACAAATGTTTCGTCCTTGGGAAGTTTCAGTGTAACAATATTACCCTCAGTCTTCACTTCTGCTGTTGATTGCTTTTCAGTACCTGTTTTAAACAGAAAGTAACAGTAGGAACAATGTATGTTTGTACTGATGGTAGATTTTGCACCATTTTATTTTTAAGTTTCTCTTATTTATTCTATATTATCAGTACATTTTCCTCATTTATTTACTTATTCGCTACTTTCCTTGTTAATATTTACTGCTACCAATCGCGATTTTCTATTTTCATAGTTATAATAACTGATTAATAAATACCTGTTTTATCCTTGACTGTTACCGTAATTGTCGTACCGTCCTTTGGAGGATTACCGGCAGGATAAAACACTTTCTGCTCAGGACCTGGAGTTGGTTTATCCTATTCATTAAACAAACATTTAAATTAGCAACTGCCTTTCAACATCGAGAATAATCGATGCATTAAATGTAAATGAGTTAGGTTTCCGTTAACCATCCGCTAAATTCTTACCTTCGTGACGTACACTTTAGCATCTTCAGGTATTTTCGTAACCTTTTCTACTGGACCATCGACTGTTATCACCGCCGTTTTCGTGTCTGCATCGTACTTAAGAGGTTGTTTTGGTGAACCGGGTTCGCCCATCATATCAGTGAGTTCACATTCTGTTTGAGAGATACAATGCGGGTTTCAGTGAAACGTCATCAATTAAACAAACAAACAAATGAACATAAAAAGAAGTCAAACCACAGAAAAAAAAAAACTAAGACGAAAACCATCAAAGGTTTAGGTAGAAAACCCTATCAAACTAGAAAAGCAACAATAACAAGGTGTTATCACCTTAATCGGATCTGAAGTTTCATAGAAGTTTGAAATAATGAAAACAACTAATCGTTGTAACTAAAGCTGTTTAAAACACCGATAAAGAACCACTTAAACATTAAAAAAGAATTCCAGATAGTTTCTAAATTATTATATCTTCAATCTTGTTTTAGAAAGACATTACCTGTGACAGATGAGACAGATATCGTAGGGCTTGTAACCGGACCTGGTAAATGGACAAAGAAATAGCTTTTAACGAAGGTACCATTTGTAGACAGAACCGTAAATTCTCTTTCGAAGAGATATCAAAAAACTAAACAACAACTATGAAACTAAGATAATTCCGTTGCCACACATTACATAATGAAAATATACTGTTCTTGTTCAAGATTCAAATCTCAACAACAACAAAAAAAAATAATTATTAAATTAAATTATTAATTAATTAGAACTACTGAAAGAAAGAAACAAACAAAAAAAAGATAAGTTTCACTGAAAAATGGATAATCCCTCCTCGACTTTCTTTATATAACTGCATCGATAGAGATCAAACTGTTTCCAAGCGAAACAATTATAGTTGAGTTACCTGGAGTGGTTGCACTAGAAACAGTTGATGTTGGGCCTGTTCCAGTCGTTGGTGACGTACCTGGAATAATATTAACAAAAATCCATGATGTTTGAGGGACAGTGAAAACGATCGGTACAAGTTCACAGCAAACTACTAATCAACTATTAATCAAAATTCGCTAGAGTCTGTTTCTAATGTAGAATCATCTGTAACCTAATGTATTTTTTTTATTGTTCCTACTATACGAGTATTGTTGTTGTTGTTGTTCTTTTTTATTATTATTATTGTAATTATTATTACTATTGTTATTATTATTAGTAGTAGTATTAGTAGTAGTAGTATTAGTATTATTATTTCTATTTCTATTATTATTATTATTATTATTATTATTATTATTATTATTATTATTATTATTATTATTATTATTATTATTATTATCATATTATTGTTACTATTATAATTACTGTTAGTAGTAGTAGCAGTAGTAGTATTTGGAACTTTTTATAGCTTTTGTCGTTCCAATTTATTTTATTGAAACTTTTCGATCTCAGTCAGAAAGGCTTTGCCGTAATCATACTCGTTCTAAATGAACCGTGATCTTCTTCTATCAGATGTGTCCGTTTTACTACTGCTGCTGCTACTACTGTTTTCTTTGTTTTCCTAATTACTTAATTAGTAATATATAAATAAAGAAATAAATTATTCTGTTTCTCTCGAAATGCATAATCCGTCCTCGACTTTCTTTATGCAAATGAATCGATAGAGATCGAATTGTTTACAAGTGAAACAATCATAGTTGAGTTACCTGAAGTGGTTGCACTAGAAACAGTTGATGTCGGGCCTGTTCCAGTCGTTGGTGACGTACCTGGAATGATATTAAGAAAACGACTGCAGTTACTTTTCTTGCACACTTTTTTCAATTATTTTGAAGAGATGTAAGTTTATAACGACAATTAGTTCTATATTTCTCCTGAACAAATCATTGCCGTACTCTACCACGGACGGCTAAACGAATGACTTCAAGATTTGTAACCGATACAAATTAATGTGAAATGATTACCTGTAGTACGCGAAATTGTTGTTCCTGGCGTGGTTGTTGTTGGAACTGTAATATAGAAATGAAACCGGTCAAAAGTCAGTTCCCGTATTTATACAATTAACTTTACTTTTCGAAACTAAATTCACAAAATACACTTCGTTGTCAGAAGAAACACAATATTTGCACAAATTAGTTTTATGATCCTGTGATTGAACTGTACAATTGCCGTTTTCAACGTAACCACCTTTATATATTTGACTGTATCTTCCATATTTCTTTGTTTTGTTAAATCATCTCTTCCTCGTCGTTGGGGAATAGTAGCAATACATGAAATTACGTTTCAGAAAGTGGGTAAATCAAACATGAATTACATCAATCATTCATTATTATCTTACCTTTCTTACAAACCAACACGTCGATATCTCTTGACTTGTTTTCGGGGATGCCAGTAATTATAATTTTATCAATGTCTTCGCCATTCGGAGTAATTTCTCCATTCTGGACATGGCCAAACAAAAAACAAAGCACAATAACATGTGTCATTAAACATTAATAATATAGGTTATTCATCTCGAAAATATAAGAAAGACTTTAGTGTTTTAAGTACGATCAAATGAATGAATATCAGTATCACATTAGGTAACAGTCGTCGGCTATTTCCCTGCCGTGTGGATTCAGAAGAATACCTCTTTGTACACTCTATATATTTTTTTTCTTTTCTTTTTTCTTTTTATTGTTTCATTTCGTTTTCTTTTACTTTTTATTCCCCACACCTCTACAAATCACAAATCAATTTCGCATGTCCTTACGGTTGGTTTTATTTCCTCTACTTTAAGAACATCAGGCTGCTGTGGGATGTTAACAAATGTTTCGTCCTTGGGAAGTTTCAGTGTAACAATATTACCCTCAGTCTTCACTTCTGCTGTTGATTGCTTTTCAGTACCTGTTTTAAACAGAAAGTAACAGTAGGAACAATGTATGTTTGTACTGATGGTAGATTTTGCACCATTTTATTTTTAAGTTTCTCTTATTTATTCTATATTATCAGTACATTTTCCTCATTTATTTACTTATTCGCTACTTTCCTTGTTAATATTTACTGCTACCAATCGCGATTTTCTATTTTCATAGTTATAATAACTGATTAATAAATACCTGTTTTATCCTTGACTGTTACCGTAATTGTCGTACCGTCCTTTGGAGGATTACCGGCAGGATAAAACACTTTCTGCTCAGGACCTGGAGTTGGTTTATCCTATTCATTAAACAAACATTTAAATTAGCAACTGCCTTTCAACATCGAGAATAATCGATGCATTAAATGTAAATGAGTTAGGTTTCCGTTAACCATCCGCTAAATTCTTACCTTCGTGACGTACACTTTAGCATCTTCAGGTATTTTCGTAACCTTTTCTACTGGACCATCGACTGTTATCACCGCCGTTTTCGTGTCTGCATCGTACTTAAGAGGTTGTTTTGGTGAACCGGGTTCGCCCATCATATCAGTGAGTTCACATTCTGTTTGAGAGATACAATGCGGGTTTCAGTGAAACGTCATCAATTAAACAAACAAACAAATGAACATAAAAAAAAAGAAGTCAAACCACAGAAAAAAAAAAAACTAAGACGAAAACCATCAAAGGTTTAGGTAGAAAACCCTATCAAACTAGAAAAGCAACAATAACAAGGTGTTATCACCTTAATCGGATCTGAAGTTTCATAGAAGTTTGAAATAATGAAAACAACTAATCGTTGCAACTAAAGCTGTTTAAAAACACCGATAAAGAACCACTTAAACATTAAAAAAGAATTCCAGATAGTTTCTAAATTATTATATCTTCAATCTTGTTTTAGAAAGACATTACCTGTGACAGATGAGACAGATATCGTAGGGCTTGTAACCGGACCTGGTAAATGGACAAAGAAATAGCTTTTAACGAAGGTACCATTTGTAGACAGAACCGTAAATTCTCTTTCGAAGAGATATCAAAAACTAACAACAACTATGAAACTAAGATAATTCCGTTGCCACACATTACATAATGAAAATATACTGTTCTTGTTCAAGATTCAAATCTCAACAACAACAAAAAACAAAATAATTATTAATTAAATTATTAATTAATTAGAACTACTGAAAGAAAGAAACAAACAAAAAGATAAGTTTCACTGAAAAATGGATAATCCCTCCTCGACTTTCTTTATATAACTGCATCGATAGAGATCAAACTGTTTCCAAGCGAAACAATTATAGTTGAGTTACCTGGAGTGGTTGCACTAGAAACAGTTGATGTTGGGCCTGTTCCAGTCGTTGGTGACGTACCTGGAATAATATTAACAAAAATCCATGATGTTTGAGGGACAGTGAAAACGATCGGTACAAGTTCACAGCAAACTACTAATCAACTATTAATCAAAATTCGCTAGAGTCTGTTTCTAATGTAGAATCATCTGTAACCTAATGTATTTTTTTATTGTTCCTACTATACGAGTATTGTTGTTGTTGTTGTTCTTTTATTATTATTATTGTAATTATTATTACTATTGTTATTATTATTAGTAGTAGTATAGTAGTAGTAGTAGTATTATTATTATTTCTATTTCTATTTCTATTATTATTATTATTATTATTATTATTATTATTATTATTATTATTATTATTATTATCATCATCATTATTGTTACTATTATAATTACTGTTAGTAGTAGTAGCAGTAGTAGTATTTGGAACTTTTTTATAGCTTTTGTCGTTCCAATTTATTTTATTGAAACTTTTCGATCTCAGTCAGAAAGGCTTTGCCGTAATCATACTCGTTCTAAATGAACCATGATCTTCTTCTATCAGATGTGTCCGTTTTACTACTGCTGCTGCTACTACTGTTTTCTTTGTTTTCCTAATTACTTAATTAGTAATATATAAATAAAGAAATAAATTATTCTGTTTCTCTCGAAATGCATAATCCGTCCTCGACTTTCTTTATGCAAATGAATCGATAGAGATCGAATTGTTTACAAGTGAAACAATCATAGTTGAGTTACCTGAAGTGGTTGCACTAGAAACAGTTGATGTCGGGCCTGTTCCAGTCGTTGGTGACGTACCTGGAATGATATTAAGAAAACGACTGCAGTTACTTTTCTTGCACACTTTTTTTCAATTATTTTGAAGAGATGTAAGTTTATAACGACAATTAGTTCTATATTTCTCCTGAACAAATCATTGCCGTACTCTACCACGGACGGCTAAACGAATGACTTCAAGATTTGTAACCGATACAAATTAATGTGAAATGATTACCTGTAGTACGCGAAATTGTTGTTCCTGGCGTGGTTGTTGTTGGAACTGTAATATAGAAATGAAACCGGTCAAAAGTCAGTTCCCGTATTTATACAATTAACTTTACTTTTCGAAACTAAATTCACAAAATACACTTCGTTGTCAGAAGAAACACAATATTTGCACAAATTAGTTTTATGATCCTGTGATTGAACTGTACAATTGCCGTTTTCAACGTAACCACCTTTATATATTTGACTGTATCTTCCATATTTCTTTGTTTTGTTAAATCATCTCTTCCTCGTCGTTGGGGAATAGTAGCAATACATGAAATTACGTTTCAGAAAGTGGGTAAATCAAACATGAATTACATCAATCATTCATTATTATCTTACCTTTCTTACAAACCAACACGTCGATATCTCTTGACTTGTTTTCGGGGATGCCAGTAATTATAATTTTATCAATGTCTTCGCCATTCGGAGTAATTTCTCCATTCTGGACATGGCCAAACAAAAAACAAAGCACAATAACATGTGTCATTAAACATTAATAATATAGGTTATTCATCTCGAAAATATAAGAAAGACTTTAGTGTTTTAAGTACGATCAAATGAATGAATATCAGTATCACATTAGGTAACAGTCGTCGGCTATTTCCCTGCCGTGTGGATTCAGAAGAATACCTCTTTGTACACTCTATATATTTTTTTTCTTTTCTTTTTTCTTTTTATTGTTTCATTTCGTTTTCTTTTACTTTTTATTCCCCACACCTCTACAAATCACAAATCAATTTCGCATGTCCTTACGGTTGGTTTTATTTCCTCTACTTTAAGAACATCAGGCTGCTGTGGGATGTTAACAAATGTTTCGTCCTTGGGAAGTTTCAGTGTAACAATATTACCCTCAGTCTTCACTTCTGCTGTTGATTGCTTTTCAGTACCTGTTTTAAACAGAAAGTAACAGTAGGAACAATGTATGTTTGTACTGATGGTAGATTTTGCACCATTTTATTTTTAAGTTTCTCTTATTTATTCTATATTATCAGTACATTTTCCTCATTTATTTACTTATTCGCTACTTTCCTTGTTAATATTTACTGCTACCAATCGCGATTTTCTATTTTCATAGTTATAATAACTGATTAATAAATACCTGTTTTATCCTTGACTGTTACCGTAATTGTCGTACCGTCCTTTGGAGGATTACCGGCAGGATAAAACACTTTCTGCTCAGGACCTGGAGTTGGTTTATCCTATTCATTAAACAAACATTTAAATTAGCAACTGCCTTTCAACATCGAGAATAATCGATGCATTAAATGTAAATGAGTTAGGTTTCCGTTAACCATCCGCTAAATTCTTACCTTCGTGACGTACACTTTAGCATCTTCAGGTATTTTCGTAACCTTTTCTACTGGACCATCGACTGTTATCACCGCCGTTTTCGTGTCTGCATCGTACTTAAGAGGTTGTTTTGGTGAACCGGGTTCGCCCATCATATCAGTGAGTTCACATTCTGTTTGAGAGATACAATGCGGGTTTCAGTGAAACGTCATCAATTAAACAAACAAACAAATGAACATAAAAAAGAAGTCAAACCACAGAAAAAAACTAAGACGAAAACCATCAAAGGTTTAGGTAGAAAACCCTATCAAACTAGAAAAGCAACAATAACAAGGTGTTATCACCTTAATCGGATCTGAAGTTTCATAGAAGTTTGAAATAATGAAAACAACTAATCGTTGTAACTAAAGCTGTTTAAAACACCGATAAAGAACCACTTAAACATTAAAAAAGAATTCCAGATAGTTTCTAAATTATTATATCTTCAATCTTGTTTTAGAAAGACATTACCTGTGACAGATGAGACAGATATCGTAGGGCTTGTAACCGGACCTGGTAAATGGACAAAGAAATAGCTTTTAACGAAGGTACCATTTGTAGACAGAACCGTAAATTCTCTTTCGAAGAGATATCAAAAACTAACAACAACTATGAAACTAAGATAATTCCGTTGCCACACATTACATAATGAAAATATACTGTTCTTGTTCAAGATTCAAATCTCAACAACAACAAAAAAAAATAATTATTAATTAAATTATTAATTAATTAGAACTACTGAAAAGAAAGAAACAAACAAAAATAAGTTTCACTGAAAAATGGATAATCCCTCCTCGACTTTCTTTATATAACTGCATCGATAGAGATCAAACTGTTTCCAAGCGAAACAATTATAGTTGAGTTACCTGGAGTGGTTGCACTAGAAACAGTTGATGTTGGGCCTGTTCCAGTCGTTGGTGACGTACCTGGAATAATATTAACAAAAATCCATGATGTTTGAGGGACAGTGAAAACGATCGGTACAAGTTCACAGCAAACTACTAATCAACTATTAATCAAAATTCGCTAGAGTCTGTTTCTAATGTAGAATCATCTGTAACCTAATGTATTTTTTATTGTTCCTACTATACGAGTATTGTTGTTGTTGTTGTTCTTTTATTATTATTATTGTAATTATTATTACTATTGTTATTATTATTAGTAGTAGTATTAGTAGTAGTAGTATTAGTATTATTATTTCTATTTCTATTATTATTATTATTATTATTATTATTATTATTATTATTATTATTATTATTATTATTATTATCATCATTATTGTTACTATTATAATTACTGTTAGTAGTAGTAGCAGTAGTAGTATTTGGAACTTTTTATAGCTTTTGTCGTTCCAATTTATTTTATTGAAACTTTTCGATCTCAGTCAGAAAGGCTTTGCCGTAATCATACTCGTTCTAAATGAACCATGATCTTCTTCTATCAGATGTGTCCGTTTTACTACTGCTGCTGCTACTACTGTTTTCTTTGTTTTCCTAATTACTTAATTAGTAATATATAAATAAAGAAATAAATTATTCTGTTTCTCTCGAAATGCATAATCCGTCCTCGACTTTCTTTATGCAAATGAATCGATAGAGATCGAATTGTTTACAAGTGAAACAATCATAGTTGAGTTACCTGAAGTGGTTGCACTAGAAACAGTTGATGTCGGGCCTGTTCCAGTCGTTGGTGACGTACCTGGAATGATATTAAGAAAACGACTGCAGTTACTTTTCTTGCACACTTTTTCAATTATTTTGAAGAGATGTAAGTTTATAACGACAATTAGTTCTATATTTCTCCTGAACAAATCATTGCCGTACTCTACCACGGACGGCTAAACGAATGACTTCAAGATTTGTAACCGATACAAATTAATGTGAAATGGTTACCTGTAGTACGCGAAATTGTTGTTCCTGGCGTGGTTGTTGTTGGAACTGTAATATAGAAATGAAACCGGTCAAAAGTCAGTTCCCGTATTTATACAATTAACTTTACTTTTCGAAACTAAATTCACAAAATACACTTCGTTGTCAGAAGAAACACAATATTTGCACAAATTAGTTTTATGATCCTGTGATTGAACTGTACAATTGCCGTTTTCAACGTAACCACCTTTATATATTTGACTGTATCTTCCATATTTCTTTGTTTTGTTAAATCATCTCTTCCTCGTCGTTGGGGAATAGTAGCAATACATGAAATTACGTTTCAGAAAGTGGGTAAATCAAACATGAATTACATCAATCATTCATTATTATCTTACCTTTCTTACAAACCAACACGTCGATATCTCTTGACTTGTTTTCGGGGATGCCAGTAATTATAATTTTATCAATGTCTTCGCCATTCGGAGTAATTTCTCCATTCTGGACATGGCCAAACAAAAAACAAAGCACAATAACATGTGTCATTAAACATTAATAATATAGGTTATTCATCTCGAAAATATAAGAAAGACTTTAGTGTTTTAAGTACGATCAAATGAATGAATATCAGTATCACATTAGGTAACAGTCGTCGGCTATTTCCCTGCCGTGTGGATTCAGAAGAATACCTCTTTGTACACTCTATATATTTTTTTTCTTTTCTTTTTTCTTTTTATTGTTTCATTTCGTTTTCTTTTACTTTTTATTCCCCACACCTCTACAAATCACAAATCAATTTCGCATGTCCTTACGGTTGGTTTTTCTTCCTCTACTTTAAGAACATCAGGCTGCTGTGGGATGTTAACAAATGTTTCGTCCTTGGGAAGTTTCAGTGTAACAATATTACCCTCAGTCTTCACTTCTGCTGTTGATTGCTTTTCAGTACCTGTTTTAAACAGAAAGTAACAGTAGGAACAATGTATGTTTGTACTGATGGTAGATTTTGCACCATTTTATTTTTAAGTTTCTCTTATTTATTCTATATTATCAGTACATTTTCCTCATTTATTTACTTATTCGCTACTTTCCTTGTTAATATTTACTGCTACCAATCGCGATTTTCTATTTTCATAGTTATAATAACTGATTAATAAATACCTGTTTTATCCTTGACTGTTACCGTAATTGTCGTACCGTCCTTTGGAGGATTACCGGCAGGATAAAACACTTTCTGCTCAGGACCTGGAGTTGGTTTATCCTATTCATTAAACAAACATTTAAATTAGCAACTGCCTTTCAACATCGAGAATAATCGATGCATTAAATGTAAATGAGTTAGGTTTCCGTTAACCATCCGCTAAATTCTTACCTTCGTGACGTACACTTTAGCATCTTCAGGTATTTTCGTAACCTTTTCTACTGGACCATCGACTGTTATCACCGCCGTTTTCGTGTCTGCATCGTACTTAAGAGGTTGTTTTGGTGAACCGGGTTCGCCCATCATATCAGTGAGTTCACATTCTGTTTGAGAGATACAATGCGGGTTTCAGTGAAACGTCATCAATTAAACAAACAAACAAATGAACATAAAAAGAAGTCAAACCACAGAAAAAAAAAAAAACTAAGACGAAAACCATCAAAGGTTTAGGTAGAAAACCCTATCAAACTAGAAAAGCAACAATAACAAGGTGTTATCACCTTAATCGGATCTGAAGTTTCATAGAAGTTTGAAATAATGAAAACAACTAATCGTTGTAACTAAAGCTGTTTAAAACACCGATAAAGAACCACTTAAACATTAAAAAAGAATTCCAGATAGTTTCTAAATTATTATATCTTCAATCTTGTTTTAGAAAGACATTACCTGTGACAGATGAGACAGATATCGTAGGGCTTGTAACCGGACCTGGTAAATGGACAAAGAAATAGCTTTTAACGAAGGTACCATTTGTAGACAGAACCGTAAATTCTCTTTCGAAGAGATATCAAAAAACTAACAACAACTATGAAACTAAGATAATTCCGTTGCCACACATTACATAATGAAAATATACTGTTCTTGTTCAAGATTCAAATCTCAACAACAACAAAAAAAATAATAATTATTAATTAAATTATTAATTAATTAGAACTACTGAAAGAAAGAAACAAACAAAAAGAAGTTTCACTGAAAAATGGATAATCCCTCCTCGACTTTCTTTATATAACTGCATCGATAGAGATCAAACTGTTTCCAAGCGAAACAATTATAGTTGAGTTACCTGGAGTGGTTGCACTAGAAACAGTTGATGTTGGGCCTGTTCCAGTCGTTGGTGACGTACCTGGAATAATATTAACAAAAATCCATGATGTTTGAGGGACAGTGAAAACGATCGGTACAAGTTCACAGCAAACTACTAATCAACTATTAATCAAAATTCGCTAGAGTCTGTTTCTAATGTAGAATCATCTGTAACCTAATGTATTTTTTTATTGTTCCTACTATACGAGTATTGTTGTTGTTGTTGTTCTTTTATTATTATTATTGTAATTATTATTACTATTGTTATTATTATTAGTAGTAGTATTAGTAGTAGTAGTATTAGTATTATTATTTCTATTTCTATTATTATTATTATTATTATTATTATTATTATTATTATTATTATTATTATTATTATTATATTATTATTATCATCATTATTGTTACTATTATAATTACTGTTAGTAGTAGTAGCAGTAGTAGTATTTGGAACTTTTTTATAGCTTTTGTCGTTCCAATTTATTTTATTGAAACTTTTCGATCTCAGTCAGAAAGGCTTTGCTGTAATCATACTCGTTCTAAATGAACCATGATCTTCTTCTATCAGATGTGTCCGTTTTACTACTGCTGCTGCTACTACTGTTTTCTTTGTTTTCCTAATTACTTAATTAGTAATATATAAATAAAGAAATAAATTATTCTGTTTCTCTCGAAATGCATAATCCGTCCTCGACTTTCTTTATGCAAATGAATCGATAGAGATCGAATTGTTTACAAGTGAAACAATCATAGTTGAGTTACCTGAAGTGGTTGCACTAGAAACAGTTGATGTCGGGCCTGTTCCAGTCGTTGGTGACGTACCTGGAATGATATTAAGAAAACGACTGCAGTTACTTTTCTTGCACACTTTTTCAATTATTTTGAAGAGATGTAAGTTTATAACGACAATTAGTTCTATATTTCTCCTGAACAAATCATTGCCGTACTCTACCACGGACGGCTAAACGAATGACTTCAAGATTTGTAACCGATACAAATTAATGTGAAATGGTTACCTGTAGTACGCGAAATTGTTGTTCCTGGCGTGGTTGTTGTTGGAACTGTAATATAGAAATGAAACCGGTCAAAAGTCAGTTCCCGTATTTATACAATTAACTTTACTTTTCGAAACTAAATTCACAAAATACACTTCGTTGTCAGAAGAAACACAATATTTGCACAAATTAGTTTTATGATCCTGTGATTGAACTGTACAATTGCCGTTTTCAACGTAACCACCTTTATATATTTGACTGTATCTTCCATATTTCTTTGTTTTGTTAAATCATCTCTTCCTCGTCGTTGGGGAATAGTAGCAATACATGAAATTACGTTTCAGAAAGTGGGTAAATCAAACATGAATTACATCAATCATTCATTATTATCTTACCTTTCTTACAAACCAACACGTCGATATCTCTTGACTTGTTTTCGGGGATGCCAGTAATTATAATTTTATCAATGTCTTCGCCATTCGGAGTAATTTCTCCATTCTGGACATGGCCAAACAAAAAACAAAGCACAATAACATGTGTCATTAAACATTAATAATATAGGTTATTCATCTCGAAAATATAAGAAAGACTTTAGTGTTTTAAGTACGATCAAATGAATGAATATCAGTATCACATTAGGTAACAGTCGTCGGCTATTTCCCTGCCGTGTGGATTCAGAAGAATACCTCTTTGTACACTCTATATATTTTTTTTTTTTTCCTTTTTTTTTCTTTTTATTGTTTCATTTCGTTTTCTTTTACTTTTTATTCCCCACACCTCTACAAATCACAAATCAATTTCGCATGTCCTTACGGTTGGTTTTTCTTCCTCTACTTTAAGAACATCAGGCTGCTGTGGGATGTTAACAAATGTTTCGTCCTTGGGAAGTTTCAGTGTAACAATATTACCCTCAGTCTTCACTTCTGCTGTTGATTGCTTTTCAGTACCTGTTTTAAACAGAAAGTAACAGTAGGAACAATGTATGTTTGTACTGATGGTAGATTTTGCACCATTTTATTTTTAAGTTTCTCTTATTTATTCTATATTATCAGTACATTTTCCTCATTTATTTACTTATTCGCTACTTTCCTTGTTAATATTTACTGCTACCAATCGCGATTTTCTATTTTCATAGTTATAATAACTGATTAATAAATACCTGTTTTATCCTTGACTGTTACCGTAATTGTCGTACCGTCCTTTGGAGGATTACCGGCAGGATAAAACACTTTCTGCTCAGGACCTGGAGTTGGTTTATCCTATTCATTAAACAAACATTTAAATTAGCAACTGCCTTTCAACATCGAGAATAATCGATGCATTAAATGTAAATGAGTTAGGTTTCCGTTAACCATCCGCTAAATTCTTACCTTCGTGACGTACACTTTAGCACCTTCAGGTATTTTCGTAACCTTTTCTACTGGACCATCGACTGTTATCACCGCCGTTTTCGTGTCTGCATCGTACTTAAGAGGTTGTTTTGGTGAACCGGGTTCGCCCATCATATCAGTGAGTTCACATTCTGTTTGAGAGATACAATGCGGGTTTCAGTGAAACGTCATCAATTAAACAAACAAACAAATGAACATAAAAAGAAGTCAAACCACAGAAAAAAAACTAAGACGAAAACCATCAAAGGTTTAGGTAGAAAACCCTATCAAACTAGAAAAGCAACAATAACAAGGTGCTATCACCTTAATCGGATCTGAAGTTTCATAGAAGTTTGAAATAATGAAAACAACTAATCGTTGTAACTAAAGCTCTTTAAAACACCGATAAAGAACCACTTAAACATTAAAAAAGAATTCCAGATAGTTTCTAAATTATTATATCTTCAATCTTGTTTTAGAAAGACATTACCTGTGACAGATGAGACAGATATCGTAGGGCTTGTAACCGGACCTGGTAAATGGACAAAGAAATAGCTTTTAACGAAGGTACCATTTGTAGACAGAACCGTAAATTCTCTTTCGAAGAGATATCAAAAAACGAACAACAACTATGAAACTAAGATAATTCCGTTGCCACACATTACATAACGAAAATATACTGTTCTTGTTCAAGATTCAAATCTCAACAACAACAAAAAAAATAATAATTATTAATTAAATTATTAATTAATTAGAACTACTGAAAGAAAGAAACAAACAAAAAGATAAGTTTCACTGAAAAATGGATAATCCCTCCTCGACTTTCTTTATATAACTGCATCGATAGAGATCAAACTGTTTCCAAGCGAAACAACTATAGTTGAGTTACCTGGAGTGGTTGCACTAGAAACAGTTGATGTTGGGCCTGTTCCAGTCGTTGGTGACGTACCTGGAATAATATTAACAAAAATCCATGATGTTTGAGGGACAGTGAAAACTATCGGTACAAGTTCACAGCAAACTACTAATCAACTATTAATCAAAATTCGCTAGAGTCTGTTTCTAATGTAGAATCATCTGTAACCTAATGTATTTTTTTATTGTTCCTACTATACGAGTATTGTTGTTGTTGTTGTTCTTTTATTATTATTATTGTAATTATTATTACTATTGTTATTATTATTAGTAGTAGTATTAGTAGTAGTAGTAGTAGTAGTATTATTTCTATTTCTATTATTATTATTATTATTATTATTATTATTATTATTATTATTATTATTATTATTATTATTATTATTATCATCATTATTGTTACTATTATAATTACTGTTAGTAGTAGTAGCAGTAGTAGTATTTGGAACTTTTTTATAGCTTTTGTCGTTCCAATTTATTTTATTGAAACTTTTCGATCTCAGTCAGAAAGGCTTTGCCGTAATCATACTCGTTCTAAATGAACCATGATCTTCTTCTATCAGATGTGTCCGTTTTACTACTGCTGCTGCTACTACTGTTTTCTTTGTTTTCCTAATTACTTAATTAGTAATATATAAATAAAGAAATAAATTATTCTGTTTCTCTCGAAATGCATAATCCGTCCTCGACTTTCTTTATGCAAATGAATCGATAGAGATCGAATTGTTTACAAGTGAAACAATCATAGTTGAGTTACCTGAAGTGGTTGCACTAGAAACAGTTGATGTCGGGCCTGTTCCAGTCGTTGGTGACGTACCTGGAATGATATTAAGAAAACGACTGCAGTTACTTTTCTTGCACACTTTTTCAATTATTTTGAAGAGATGTAAGTTTATAACGACAATTAGTTCTATATTTCTCCTGAACAAATCATTGCCGTACTCTACCACGGACGGCTAAACGAATGACTTCAAGATTTGTAACCGATACAAATTAATGTGAAATGATTACCTGTAGTACGCGAAATTGTTGTTCCTGGCGTGGTTGTTGTTGGAACTGTAATATAGAAATCAAACCGGTGAAAAGTCAGTTTCCCGTATTTATCCGATTAACTTTACTTTTGGAAACTAAATTCACAAAATCGTTGGAACTAAAGCTATTTAAAACACCGATAAAGAACCACTTAAACATTAAAAAAGAATTCCAGATAGTTTCTAAATTATTATATCTTCAATCTTGTTTTAGAAAGACATTACCTGTGACAGATGAGACAGATATCGTAGGGCTTGTAACCGAACCTGGTAAATGGACAAAGAAATAGCTTTTAACGAAGGTACCATTTGTAGACAGAACCGTAGATTCTGTTTCGAAGAGATATCAAAAAAACTAACAACAACGATGAAACTAAGATAATGCCGTTGCCACACATTACATAATGAAAATATACTGTTCTTGTTCAGGATTCAAATCTCAACAACAAAATAAATAATTATTATTATTATTAATTAAATTATTAATTAATTAGAACTACTGAAAGAAAGAAACAAACAAAAAGATCAGTTTCACTGAAAATGGATAATCTCTCCTCGACTTTCTTTATATAACCGCATCGATAGAGTTCAAACTGTTTCCAAGTGAAACAATTATAGTTGAGTTACCTGGAGTGGTTGCACTAGAAATAGTTGATGTTGGGCCTGTTCCAGTCGTAGGTGACTTACCTGGGATAATGTTAAGAAAAGGACGGTAGTTACTTTTTTGACAAATGTTAATAAATTATTCAGAAGAGATGTAACTTTATAGCGATAATTATCTTTAAAAAAGTTATTTTATTATACATTTTTTAGTGTACAATTTTATTATATATTCAATCTTATTTAAGAGAGACATTACCTGAAACAGTTGAGACCGATACCGTGGGGCTTATAGCCGGACAAGGTAAATGGAGAAGAGTAGTTATTAACGAAGTTAGCATTTTTCAAGAGAGACCTTATTAGATTGTGTTGAATAGATAGTAAAAAGTAATAATAATGAAATCAAGATAGCGAAGTTCTTGTTGAGGAAAGGTAAAAATTAATGTAATAAGTTTGTTCCTGTTTATTTTTGTATAATGAAGATTTGATATCCTTCTTCAAAATTTAAATCTCACTGAAACTAGACAAAGTAAAAGCTTTATTTCCCATTAGATAATAATCATATTTTCTCTATTTGAATGTCATCGAGGAATGTGTTGTTAGTCCGTTAGTTTGTTTTGCTTCAGATTTAAAGCGGTAATTGATGACGTTTTTGTTTGTAGTGCTTTTCGGCAGAGTGTATTTTGTCGTTGTGGTTTGTTTGTTTGTTGTTGTTCTTTTTTTTTTTTTTTTTTTTTTTTTTTTTTTTTTTTTTTTTGACTCTTATTATTATTGTCATTTAGTCTTCCTTGTTTAGTATAGGGCGATTTTGTTTTTATTATTTTTTTATTATTATTATTTTTGTTTCGTTACTGTTACATTTAAATGTAAGGAAATCAATAATTTAATTTTGTTGGTCTTATGAGTTCCGTAATTATTAATATGAAACAAAGATATATTAGTATGTTAGTATTAGTAATAGTGGCAGTGTTTGTAGTAGTAGTAGTAGTAGAAGTAGTAGTAGTAGTTGTAGTAGTAGTAGTAGTAGTAGTAGTAGTAGTGTTCTTATTACTTTTGTTGTAATGCTGCGTCTATTATGCAGTTTTGTAATATTAATTTACAACTCTAATTAAAGCAAAATTTAAATAAATAAATAAATAGATTAAAAGTTGAAAGAAAATGGGTTTCCTTCAATGATAAAATTACAAAACAAATTGTGTTCGTTAATATTTTTCTTGATGGTTCTTTACAAAAAAATAAAATAAAATATTTTTAGGATAATAAATATCACAAAAAAAATCACACAATCAGCTATATTTGTATTTTAAAATTAAAATAATGAATTATTTCAACCATGACAATATCAATTCATTTAAAACCCTCAACAAAATTTAAAATATAATATATTTAGATAGATATTTTTATAACAGCTACATCACTGCTTAATCAAAGATTTAACATTATTTTTATTACAGAAACCACATTTATTTTGTTAGACTATTCTTTTTAGGAAAAGTCCTTTAATGATTTTGACAATACATCAAGTGAAACATGTAACAAACATATAATAAATGGTACGTATCAAAGTAATTCCATTTATAAAAATACATATCAAACATCACTTCAACTAAATATTATTTAAGAAGGAACAAAAAATGAACCATCAGTAATAATAAAATACAAAAACTTAAACTGCACTAGAATGATGTAGCACTTTTACCTGTTGTCGTTACACGTGTTGGTATAGTTTCCTGCCTTTGTGTTCCTGTAGAAATAATAATTACAATCGTTGTCAAACCCACCCCCACCAAATATTCTGAGAATGACTTTTTTTTCGAATAAGCCAAGAATCACCGTCTAATAATATGTTTGCGTGCATGTGAGACTGATGTAACTTATGTCTAACATCAATCTTTAATTAGATTTTATAGCGATAATGATACATTTAAAAAGTCATAATTCACTTAGATACATTGATAATTCGTACCTTTTATAATTTCATCTACTTTATTAGATGTACGCACATAAATATGTACTGTTATACATTATTTACATAAACCAAGCAAACAGTAAAAAGTATTACTACACTGACAATACGTCTAAGGAACAAAGCAGCTGAAGGGGAAAATAAATAAATAAACATACGTTTAAAATTAAAGTCATCGCTGATTGGTTTATGGAAAAAAAATTAATTTATTATAATCTATGTTTCAGAATGATATTTAATATGTACGACGGTATAAAATGAAGTAGTGTACATAACAGATGTAAATCAGAATATTTTCCATGCAGTATTGGAGTAAGGCAAGGAGATAATTTATCTCATTGATTTAAATGATTTAGTAGATTGTTTAGCTTTCGAAAACTGTAAAGATATTCAGTCAATAACAGATTTTTTTTGGCGAAAAATAGTAATGTATATCTTAAGTTATTATGCTGATGATACTGTACGATTAGCGGAAACAGCAAATTATTTACATCAACTGCACTATCTTGTAATGCACTGTAAAACAAGGAAATTAAAAGTCTTTTCTGCCAAGTCAAAAATTATAATTTTTTCCTGAGCCAATTTAATAACATGTATAATTATATGGAAACAGAAATTGTTACTGAGGTTAAATAGTTCGGGCTTGTTTTAGGGATATCTGGATTCTTTATAAATAATAAGAAAGGTTTAATCAACCGAGCTTCAAAGTCAGTGTAGAGAATTTAATTTATCAGTCGACTGTGATTTAGATTTGTTTGATTTAATTGTAAAACCAATATAAATGCATGGATGATATTTGGGGTTTTAGCAATTTAGATACAATTGCATATATATATTTTATGTGTTAACAAGTCAATGCCAAACTTTGTGGTTTATGGTGAATTTCTTGTGTTTTAAATATGTTGCTAAAATAATTTTTTGTTTCAATTCTTAAAAAATGGAATAAACACGTCATCTAAAAGCATTAATTACAGAATGTTTAAAAATGAATTTAAATAAAGAACATTATCTGTTAAAACTGCTAATAAAAAATGCTACAACATTATGTAAATTTACAACCAGTAATGTCAAGCTTCCTATAGAAACTGGTAGATGGTTCAATGTTGAAAGAAAAGAGAGATTATGTCATATTGTAATTCTGATACTGGTGATGAGTTCCTCTATACTATTAACTGTACATCTTTATGTTTTAAGAGAAATAATTATAGACCATATTATCATTAGAATAGACCAAATGCAATAACATTTCAAGATTTATTTTTCACACAAACAAAACAAAATCACTTTTGTATAAACTTACCCGATTCTTAAAAATTTTCATTGAGGGCGTCAGTCTTCCGGGTTAAATAATAACATGTTTTGTTTGATTATTAACTGTGCAGTCTTTAGATAACTAAACTTCTTATCTTGATAATATATAACCCATGCTAATGCTTAGATATGTGTCACCATTATTCCAGGATCTCTTGTATTTAATATCCTTGATTTCATTTCACTTTTAGCATTAAGACCTTCCCGTAAGAGAGAGGTAATAAATCCAAAAATGTCAGTGTCAGTACACTGGACCCATTTAGTCAATACGAGAAGCGATTTATAGAAGTAGCTAAATAATGATATTTAATAAATAATAGTAATAACAAATGCTGCTATAATTCTGCCTAATCCGTCACTTAACTAAGCTATATATATTTACATATTGTGTATTATTATTATTATTATTATTATTATTATTATTATTATTATTATTATTATTATTATTATTATTATTATTATTATTATTATTACAGACAGTTGGTTGCTAGCAACAAGATAATAACTTGGAAAAGATATTTATGACATTTGTTCATAATCATCAAAGGTATCTGTTAAAAGAATATTCATTATTGATTGTGTTATCTGTATCTATAGCTTCTTGATTATGATACTTAGTCGAGTTTTCAGACTTCTTTTATTGACTGCTCCCTATTCCTCTTTACCAAAAGTAAGCAACACTTCGAAATTAAATCGGAATAGTATCGGGACGATTTTTAGAAGAAATTAGGTAGTAAAAAAAGGCTTAATAAAAACTAGGTTGCAAATAGAGGGAAGATATAACGCTACACACCAAATATCAGGAACACGTAGCTAATTGTTTCTTCAGGAATGGATAAAATATAACAAACTGATATTAGCAACCTGCATTTGGATTGATTTGATTTTACGTATTATGGCATTTCCTGATACATGACTCGAAAAAGGTTGAAGAAAAGGTGATGGTTAGAATTCCATGTGTTTTGACGTGGTTCAAGTATAGGTCAAGCCTTTGATTTTTTTTTATAAGTCCTCTAAATTATATTTTTGATGAAAATTAATATTACTAATTAACAAAGAAAACAGTTTAAGCCAGTTTCCATCATATTCCTTGTTAAATTACTCATTATATTATTAGTATTAAACTACCTTCCGAAGTTGTCACGCCTGATGTTACTACACTTGTTGATGCTGAAAAATACCAATAATAAGTCATTTAACTTTAAATGATATATATAATATTTAATACTGTTAACATGTAATATGTAATATAAAAAAATATAATTTAAAATGACATTAGAACAATCCAGGCTATTTTAATGTCGTCCTGGTTGCCTTTTACCACCTTTGTTCTTAGAAATAGAGTATTTTTTTATACAACATATAACATTAATGTTGTTTAATAAATAACAGTGTTCAGAAAGTAAAACTATGTAGCATTTAATTAGTAAATAAAATTATAAAAAGAGTTACATTAATCTGTTTTTTATAAAAATCATCTATATTTGATATAAATTAACATATGTTTTTTCGTATTACTCATGTATTAATTTTAGGTAATAAAGTTATTTATTTCTCCTGGTATGTTTTCTTGAGTTTCTTTTCTTTTTGTGTGTTTAAACAGTTTAAGCCAGTTTCCATCATATTCCTTGTTAAATTACTCATTATATTATTAGTATTAAACTACCTGCCGAAGTTGTCACGCCTGATGTTACTACACTTGTTGATGCTGAAAAATACCAATAATAAGTCATTTAACTTTAAATAATATATATAATATTTAATACTGTTAACATGTAATATGTAATATAAAAAAATATAATTTAAAATGACATTAGAACAATCCAGGCTATTTTAATGTCGTCCTGGTTGCCTTTTACCACCTTTGTTCTTAGAAATAGAGTATTTTTTTATACAACATATAACATTAATGTTGTTTAATAAATAACAGTGTTCAGAAAGTAAAACTATGTAGCATTTAATTAGTAAATAAAATTATAAAAAGAGTTACATTAATCTGTTTTTTATAAAAATCATCTATATTTGATATAAATTAACATATTTTTTTTCGTATTACTCATGTATTAATTTTAGGTAATAAAGTTATTTATTTCTCCTGGTTTGTTTTCTTGAGTTTCTTTTCTTTTTGTGTGTTTCTTTGTTCGTTTTTGTCGTGTGTGTTTTGTTTTTTTTTGTTTTTTTTTTACTTCTAGTACTTAGAACAAGAATGAGTACAAATATTAAATCACAATCTAAACAATTGTGATTCTTCTTATGAACTTAGTTTTGTATTTGTATTAGATAATCAACTTTATAAACTTGAAGCTACATTTAGCAATACTGGTTGAATTTTTTATTACCTGTTGATACTCGGGTTGCTGTTGTAGTCTGAGGTGTCGTTTCACCACCCAATCCAGGGCCTTTAAAAAATTGATTTGATTAAATAATATTTGTAAACTCTCAGATTAGTGAGTGTCCTTTCTATAGGACCAGATAATCTGTTGATTATCGATTTATAATCAGGAAGGGCTGGATAAGGAATGTAGTGAAAGAAAGTTTTAGACTCGTAAAAAGTTAACATGCCAGTGCCATGATTAATGCAAGTATAATGTTTATCACAATTGCGAATGAAACTTTTGGCAATTAAAATTAATTTTATTACTTTTGTACATCCATTTATGATAAAGGAAATGAGCATGAGAATGTTACTCTTAGGAATTATGAATTATTAAAGACTTCATGTAAAATTTACCCTCTTATTGTCAGCGGAAATATTAAGAAGATTGATACTAACCTGTCGTTGTTTCTACCTCTTCTGAAAATAAAAACATCAATATTACTAATTTATTTGTTTATTTAACCTGCGTTGTTTTAATTGGGTTAACGTTTATGGATTTCTAATGGAGTTCCTTTTGGTTTTGATTTTAACTTTTATTTAGGGAGTTCTCTTAACACTAGTAATAAAAATAGTAGCATTAGTAATCTTGATATTATTATAGTTATTATGTGACATATCACTACTGTTGAGTATAATGATAGATCTTTCAATTTTGTTATTTAAAAAAAAAAAAAAAACATGATTTTTATACAAAAGAAAGTTGTCACAACGATAAAGGAAAATTAAAGTGTTCGAATTCTGTACCTTTCGGTTGACATGCAAGTACCGCTAAACTGCCGACATTTAACGTCTTTGGAAGTCCGCCAGATTTTCGTGTGACTTCTATGCTAGCAGATCGCCCTTTGACATCTTCTCCAGGATTCACCCATTTAGCTTTGTTGTCTTCTAAATTGGCAGTGAACTTCAAGTAAAAAATAAATTATCACTTGTTTCATATTTTATTTAATTACATAGAAAATTATCTGATGTCATCTTGAGTGACTACTTAATAACATTTTTAGGTCAGGAATTATTTGATTTGTTATTTCATTAACAACAGATCCGCTGATGCTAACAAAAAATCATTAGAGAAAGAATTTTGTGGTCTTATTTTTACAGAAATATTTGTTTGTTTGCTTCCTTGCTTGCTTGCTTGTTTCTTTGTTTCTTTGCTTTAATATATTTGTTATTCTTCTTCTTCTATATAATGAAATATGCAAAACCTCAGTTTAACAGAACTCTTCATATTACACGGTTTTCTTGTGCACAGTAACAAATTTGTGCACACATATAAATACGTACATAAACAAATAAATACACGAAAAACGCACCACAACCACTTATACAGAAAAATGAATCTACTTACCATTTTAACATTGATAGTAATCTGTACTTTGGTAATATTTTCTGGAACATCAAACTGAATCTCAGACCATGTTATTTCATTCCGTGCTTCCACCAAAACTGTTGTAGATTCATTGCTTCCAAATGAAAGTATCTTACTTGGTTTGAATCTAAATTCATTCATTGGAACTGGCTCCATATCGTCAGCACATGGACTCGCTACAAAATTAATAATAATATTTATAAAAAGTAATAATAATAATAATTATTATTATTATTATTATTATTATTATTATTATTATTATTATTATTATTATTATTATTATTATTATTATTATTAGACACGTTAGCGTGTTCTAGTAATCAGAGATAGCAATTCCAACTCAATTTGGTGCATTAAATTTACCAACATCATTTGTTCTTATTCAGCGCCAGTGAAAAGAATAGACATTACATTATCGATTACAGAATTTTACTTCATTAAAATTTGCTTTAATGTTTCTCTACCATTATTGTCAATAATATACTGATTTATATGATATTTTCAGTGAATTATGTGATTTGCTAATCTTTAGAAAAAAACTTTCTTTATGTTATCCGGCATTTTCACTAATCCGGTGCTCATCGTTGACCTGTAATGTTACAATAAATCTAATAACGTTAGAAGTCCACTTCCAGTAGAACAATTGTTCTTCCAAGCTTATATAACCGTAATCGAGATTGCTTAGGTCTATCGAGAAACCTAAATCAAATTTTCTTCAACAACAAATACGACAATGACTCCCGATATTTAAAAATAATAATAATTCGTCTTATTTTTCACATGTTGAAACAAATATTGGCAGATACAATTATTAAAGTTTCTTTTTTCTATCCTAAGCAAGGTCGGTTCATTTGTATGCACTATTTGTCATATAGTCATTACTTACGTTTGGGTGTTGGTGATGTTACCGTTGATGGGGTTGATGCTGTTGGCACAGAGATACCTGGGGGTAATGAATTTAAATTATTAAGTTAATTACTTTAAAACGTAACAGCACTGCAAATGATAATATATCTTCAGAAATTACATAGTTTTAAAGCAAAATTTAAGAATCGTACATCCAAGAATATTTTATGAAAATATTTTAAAATATTAATAAAGAAAAAGTAGCATTTGATATTATACAAAAATTTAACTTAGGATAACTGGGGATTAATAGATTTTAGAAAATTCATTTAAATAGATATTTCTTCAGATATAACATACTTGATATGCTTGTTGATGATACAGTTCCTGGGATGGTTGTTTCTGTAATGATAGATTATTTCAATTTTAGAATTATACACTTTGTCCTATTTGGTATCATAAATATAAATATCTAGTCCAAAAGAAAATCAGTATTAAAATTCAGGCTATACAGTTAATAAAACAAAATAATTTATAATTCTAATAATTTTTTTTTATTGTCTTCTTGAAAACAAAAAACATCCACTGTCAATTAGCAACCTTCTTAAGATGCCTACCATTCTTTTTTGCTTTCTTTTTTAATGTTTTTATTATTATTATTATTATTATTATTATTATTATTATTATTCTTTTTTTTTTTTTATCTTTGTGGATTTGGTAGGTACAACTTTCAAGACTCTTTTGATGTTTTTAAACCTAAAAGCTTTATTTTATTGACATAACGTCTAACCGTATGTGACCAAACAAAACGAAAAATAAATTAAAATAAATAAAAAGGAAGAAAGGTAATTTGAGGTGCTAAATCTGAAAGCTGTCTATATAGTAAGAAAGGCAAAAAAGGTCTTCTAATTATTCGGTTCTTTTTCCCAACTTCCGGAAATACACACCTCATGTTAGTATAGTTCTGTGTATTTAAATAATAATAATAATAATAATAATAATAATAATAATAATAATAATAATAATAATAATAAACGTTTATTTAAAAAAAAGAAAAAGAAATTAAGAAAGAGGACGATCCGAACTGGCCATATTAAGAAAATATGGAAACTAAAATATGGTCAGAGAGATAGACAAATAGATACGTACTTTGAGTTGTTGAGGATACAGTCGATGTGCTGGAAGTGGTTACTGTTGTACCTTAAAAAAAAAGGAAATTTCAGTGAGCATTCTTTAACAGCAACATATCCACTGTAACTTTGTAAATATTGTCAGAATTGAAAAATTAATTTTAATTAATTGAATATATTTACTTATAACTTTTTTTTCTGAAAAACTAATTATCGCATTAAATGTCCTTTTTCTGTTTTTTTATAGATGCTAGTGTGTGGCATTCTGAAAATGAATTAATTTAAATTCGATTCATTCTGTAATTTAGCGAAAGCTGTGAGAGAAAGAATAAATAACCATCATTCACTAGAAGTATTATAACTCACCTGATTCTTCGCATGCAACGATATCTAAGCTGTTTCTCAGGTTTACTGATGAAGGACCTTCATTATTACGAGATAATGTTATCTTAGCAATTGGCCCTTCAGCACCTTCATTTGTGCTAAGCCATGTGACTTTTCCATGTTCAATCTTTGCCTCAGTCTTAAAAGAATATTCTAATATTTAGTAAATCCTCTAAAAGTTATAAAACGCTGAAATTCTTTATTCATGTATATAAGGATCTGAAGTAATTCAAACCAAAGCTGCTGTATGTAAACTATTCCGATATTTGGAAATAATATTTACCATTTTCTTGATATTGATATTTTTTAAATATACGATTATTAAATTTTTCGGAGTATTTTACTTTATCAAACTCTGTGTTGTAGGTCAGTTTAACTGGTTACAAAAATTGCTGCTTCGACAATACTTACAGATTTATCACCAATAGTTATAACCGCTTTGATTACTCCACTGGGAACATTAAAGTTAATCTGATACCAGACTGTTTTTATTCCTGATTGTGTGTTTGCCACGTTTATAATAGCTCTGTTGTCTGCATCGAACGTCACTGGTCCGTCGGGAGATACATTGTAATCACTTTTGGGTACACGATTCATGTTTTCTTTACATGGTCCAGCTTAAAAAGAAAAACTCAAACATTTGAGAAATCAACAAAATTGTAGAGGATGGTGATGAAAGAGGTTGAGAGTAAAATGTCAAATGCACATCAAATGTAAGGAAACCAGATTTAAATCCAATTCGGAATTGTTTATCTCAGTGCATCATGCTGAAAACCTCAGATATTTTGAGAAAACATTTGTTTCAATGCACCCATTCGTAGTCAAGAGCAGATGATACAAGGCAACACTTGTCAAATCTGTGTGGGTTTTGCTGTCTTATATGGACTTTTAAGTCAAATGAAAATACAATGAAAAAGGTGGAATAGAAGGGAATTCGCCATCTGAACTACACCTGTTATCCTCTCCACTATTACGGTTGACTGCTCCTCAACGCCAATTTCTTTTGTCTATATTTGTTTTTATTTATTTTTTTTTTTTTTTTTTTAATCTGAGTAACATAACAAAAACCTATTGTTGACCATGCAGAACAGATCGGGGATTAAGTCGAATTTTTGGATATTCTCTAAAAGTATGCAAATAATTATTTTCCCTGTATCATAAAACCATTTATAAATCAACCACGTCTACTTAACTTGGATGATTATATGAATAACTGTATCAAGGAACATTTCAAGCTGCGGTTCAGAATAATTTTTAAAAGGTGTTCGATAAATGGCCTTGTGCGTATTTATTGTGTTTTTATTTTTGTTGTTGTTGTTGTTACTGTTTGTTTGTTTGTAGTTGTGTTTTGTTGTTCGTGGGGTTTTTGTTTGCTTTTTATTTTTTTATTTTATTATTTTTAGTAACGAAGTAGCTGCTTTGTGAATCAGATCAAAGAAGTCGTAGTTAATATTAAAATGCATCAATTATTAACAGTCGAAATCCGAACCTAACCAAAACAGAAATTATCAAATAATGCTGATCAAAATTTTGATCTAACCTGGTGTGCTCGGAGGCGTTGTAGTTCCAGGGGTTCCTATAAAGATGAAAAAAATTGCAACGTTAAATTAAGTAGGATGTAAAAGATTAGATTCTATACATTTTATATTTCATTGAGAGAGAGAGAGAGAGAGAGAGAGAGAGAGAGAGAGAGAGAGAGAGAGAGAGAGAGAGAGAGAGAGAGATATTTACCACTACAGTATTCTGTAAACTGATGATGTCTTATAAATCGATACCGCTAAACAGCTGCATTCATATCATATGTATTTATGAATAGCCTCATTCTACCCTAATCCAAAACTAGTATGTTATACCAGGAAGCTTTTATAAGTCAAATTTGTAATACCTGATGGCGTCGAAGGCGTTGGTGTTGTCGTACCTACAAGACAAATCAAGATGCCTTGATAATTCATGTATTTTCGTGCACGTTATATATACATAGTCAAATCAAAAATTAAATATAGCATTAAAAATCCTTGTGTATATCATGATATATATCATGACAGATAAATAAAGAAACAATATCCGTTTGTCTATATATATCTGTAAGCAAACAGGTTTTCGCTAATTCAAAAGGAATAAAACATTTCCTATATACAGCTGTGGATTAGTTTTTAATTGAAGAGAGTATATAGAAATAACCTCACAATGAACATTGTCTTCGCTATTTTTAAAATAGTTAATCGCAAGCAGCAAGACTAAGTTTTATGGGATTTTTGTTTTCTTTTTTACATGTTTATACATAAATGAATAGATGTGGTATCATCAACTGCCATAATTATATCTACATATACAGAAATAACTCACCTGTTTCTTCACAGGCAACAACCTTCAAGCTCTGAACTACATCTACTGACGTAGGACCATTTGCACTGCGGTGTAGTGTTATCGTAACATTTTCTCCTTCGACACCCTCACTGCCGCTCGACCATTCCACTTTGTTATCGGTAAATTTAGCATCACTCTTTAAATAATTGTAAAAATAATAATAATAACAGTAAATAAATTTTCAAAATATTGTTTTTTCACTTTTCAAGTAATTTTGTTAGACATACCCACCTTCCTACCTTCCTATCTACCTATCTACCTACCTACATACATACATATATACATACAATATACGCAGATGGAATACTTGAAGATTTTCTCTACAAGTTATTTGCTGTTGAAGAGACAATGGTTTTATTTTTATTTTACAAAAACGTTATAGGAAAAATATGTATTATTTACAAAAATATATGTATTATTGATGTGCAACAGAATGACACTGATAATTATAAACTATGCATTCGATGCTTCATTTTATTTGAATAATGCCTTTATATGAAAGAGGTATTCCGCTTATAGGCTAATTTTTAAATATCAAACCAAATGGAATACATAAAAAAACAAAGTTGTATCCTTTTTCCAGGTAGTGCAGACAAACATAAAAGAAAAACAAAAGAAATAATTGACAGAACTTCTAATTATATTAGATCATCTAAGATACAGATCATTTTTGCAGATCTGTTGCATATAAATCATAATTAAGATGATAATGTAAGCTTATATATATAAACTAACTCGTGAAACACATCTTGATTAATAAACAATATTTTGCATTTTTATAAATATATTTGTAGATGACGTTATTTATGTTTTTCAAATTCTGTTAGTTTAGTTTGTTGTTGTTTCTTAAATAATAAAAATATGATTTTTTTTCTCTCTCTCTTTTTTTTTTTTTTTTTTTTTGTCTTGAGTTTGTATATGCCATCTAGTCATGGCCCTTTAAAGTCAGTTATCACATATTTGACGGTATTTAAGCCATCAATGATTTCATACAAATAATTAATGGAGGTTTTGAACAATAATTAGATTTTTATAATAATGATATGGTAGGTGAATACCGCAACTGTCATTCTGAGTTCCTCCATTAGCGGAAAAGGATATTCTCCAGAAACAGAAAATCATAAGCCACTAAGAAATCTATCAGTCATACTGTATTACTGAATAGGTGATGTAGATAAGTGCGCAGCGAGAAACATTAATCAGTTAAGTGATCCATCATACGAATAAATTCATTCTTTTTATTTAATTTCTGTTTCCTTAAATGGATTGTCTTGCTATTTGTCTAAGATTTAACATTTTTATTAAAACAATAACAAACATTTTTGTTGTTGTTACTGTTTGTTTTTGTTTTGTTTTTGTTTTTGTATTTTTTCTTAAAGTTTAGTATTTGTAATATTCATATGTTATTATGCTACTTACTTTTTTGTCACCAATTACAATTTCAACTTTATCTATTCCTGCGGGAACGTCAAAAGTAATCTGAAACCACTGTGTTTTAGTTCCCGATTTCTTAGTTGACACAGTAACTACAGCAGTGTTTTCTGCACCAAATAATACTCGTCCGTTCGGAGTTATATCATAATCACTTTTTGGTACACGATTCATATTATCTTTACAGGGACCAGCTGGAAGAATTAACATTTAATACAGGTTAGTATGTCACATGAAGAGATGAATTGAATGAATGCTAACACAAATAATCTCAGATATTTATTTAAGAAATATGTCTATAATCAGATAATTTGGGCATAATAATCCAAATCGGTACTTTTTCTGTTACATTAAGCGATACTGAAAAGGTACTTCTGGTCAGCAGCAGATAAGCTAACTTCTAAAAATAGATTTTATTTTAAGGTTATACAAACACATAAATGGAACTGAAAAACAATTTGTTAATATGTAAAATAGTTTCAAATAAAAAATTACGTCTGATGTAAAATTATACTATTTGTAAATAAATGATCCACTTTGAATGTTTTAAATTTTCCCTTTCAACAAGATTATGTTCGTAAGAAAAGGCAAAATACTATACAACTTTTAGACTGCTTTTGTGCAGTTATTACTATTTTATTTATATTAATAAAGATGTTACCTGTCGTTGTTGAAGGTGTTGTTACTGATGGGACAGTTGTCCGAGGACCTAAAAATATTCGATACATTTTTTTTATTAAGCTACTCTTATAAGAAAAAAGAAATTTAATCATTCACATCTAAATGTAATTAAGGTATTTATTTCTTCAGGTTACTGTGCGAATGTCGAGGTGAAAAAAATAAATAATTAGAAACAAGTTAAAAACGATATATCCATAATATTTTTTAGCTTCCGAGACAAACAAAATTAAAGGTTTGTAAATTATTTACAGTGTCCGGTTGTTTGTCAAAATAATTATTTTAGGTTATTCTAAGGAGCACAGAACAGTCACGGATGATATTCTTTTTAAATACAATGGTCAGTATGAGCAGAAATGCACTAGACATATAATTTGAAAATAAAAATGTTTTGACAGAGCTTGATAATACAGGCTTTATTAAAAAGCACATGTAACAAAAAATAATAATAATAATAACGATAATAATAAAGCGCTTAATTGAAATAATTCTCAAATTTTTTATTAGATATTTAAATTTATGTAAGAGACATTTTATTAATGTTTGCAAAACAAAAAGAATGATTAATTAGTGAAAAGAATACCTGTGGTTGGAACAGTAGATATAGGTGGAGTTGTTGGTGTAGTTTCTGAAATAAAATGAGAGTATTCACCATAAGTTTCAGAAAGAATTATAATTTATGAAGGCATATTAGAAGTTATCAATTATTGTTAAAACTGAATACCTTAATTTGTGACCACGATTTCATTTGACGATTACCTCTTCTGCCGGGAATTTAGGTTACTCACAAGGTAGATATTAATCTATGTATTTCTGTATGCAGATTTGGATGGATGTTTGTTTGTATGTATATGTGATGTGTGTGTCAATGAGTGTGCAATAGAATTTTCAATTATAAACCTAGAGAATCAATGCATTACAAAATATAAGTGTACACATACTACATTCCTTCATATTTTCATCTTCATTGTTTTCACAGTGCTGTATACCATCACAGAGAAACTCTGGTGCAAGACATATTATGAAACCTGTTGTGTTCGACCTGCATACAATTCCTTTCTCACACGTGACAGTCGTAGTTGCACTGGTCGGTGTCGCACTGGTGATGGTGGGACTTGTGAAAGACGTTGTGCCAGATACTGGTAGTTTAGTAATGAAAAGTTTGGAATATGAGAATGTGTTCACTTACTCGATAAAATTACAAACTTTAATTAATTTCAATTTAAAAAATGAAATCAGTAGATTATGTAACATAAGATAAATTTAAATCAAAACTGAAAACAGAAAACGAAAACCCACAAAAAGCAACACTCACAATTACTGTTAGAACAAGAATGTTATACTAAATAGATTTAAAAAAAAAAAATATTATAATAAAATAGCACAGATTTGATGAATATAACAATTAAGTATTATATTCAAGAAGAAGATTAAAATCAACTATATTCAATAAATAATTATTTAACTTCATTTTATTATGATTTTGTTAAACCTCCTTAGCTAGATGAAATTAATATCAGTAATACTTTTACTATGTATATTTTGTTACATCAATTATTATATTCGATCATATTCTTTGTATATATAATCTGTCATTTTGCCAGCGTCCACTTAATTTCAAAATATTGTACATCTCTCATATCAGTATAATGTGCACTCGATATAAAGATTTATATGAATTTATATGATATAAAAATAAATAATTTTTGAAGATAAAAAAAAAGAAGAAGAAAGATTAATTAGTGAACTAAATACCTGTGGGACTAGGAGGTGTACTTCTCGGTGTTGTTTCTGAAATAAAATGAAATTAAATTAGAAATAGCATATTAATTCTAAAATTGAAAATATTATCATGTAACTACAGAATTTAAATCATTTACAACATATGTGTATGTCTGTGGGGCTGTGTGTCTTTTTTTATGATAAATAGTATTTGCAATTATACATTTAGAGAATAAATGAATTTTGATGACTGAACAGTATAAAGAGAAAATAAAAGTGTACACATACTACAATCCTTCATAGTTTCATCTTCATTGTTTTCACAGTGCTGTATACCATCACAGAGAAACTCTGGTGCAAGACATATTATGAAACCTGTTGTGTTCGACCTGCATACAATTCCTTTCTCACACGTGACAGTCGTAGTTGTACTGGTCGGTGTCGCGCCTGTGGTGGCGGAAGTTGTGACTGGCGTTGTCGGAGTTCCTGGTAACATTGTAATTAAAAGTTTAATAATATAATAATATCTTCAGTTACACTGTGAAATTATAAACTATAATTAATTTCACATTGAAATATTAAAGCGGTACTCTCTCTCTCTCTCTCTCTCTCTCTCTCTCTCTCTCTCTCTCTCTCTCTCTCTCTCTCTCTCTCTCTCTCTCTCTCAGATTAATCAAAAATTAATACAAGAGAAATCTCCTGTTATCCAGTATGTTACATTATATTCCATAACAATTTGTGCATTTCTCTTCCAATGGACACCATATCTTTTTCGGGGGAAAAACTGATTTTATCCAAACGTAGGAAAATTTTATATACATCGAAGTACTTAAAGCGTATTTTAAAAAATTCAGAGGTTTATATTTTGATTAAAATTCATACCTGGCTTGAAACAGGCCTTTATGGATAATTGTTTAAAAGTAATTAGTTCGTTTGATTTAGCTGGCTCTAAAACGAGCTGAATTGCCTGGAAATGGGTATACTGTGCATCAACGGTATATACTCTGAATCCATCAGACACATTTGTTGCACTAAAGGCCTGAAATTAGAAATGATAATGCATAAAATATTCTTTTAATTTGCTTTTTCAATTGTTTATTTATATATATATATATATATATTTTAGACATTCTTTTATTACTGACCACATATCATTTGAAAAAATATATATTAGATCTGACATTTTAATATTTATAGTAATTCTAAGCCGCAAACATTATAAACAACAATGATAAATATGCTAATTTAAATCGAATATAATTGTTTACTAAGGTATATATAATTATAAACAAATATGTAGTGAATTATAAGATATGATAATATTTATGAGTGTTAATTTTAATATAACTACTATAAAATGACTTAAGTTAAATTTTGGAATGTTAATTTTAAAATATTACAGACATTTGTAAAGATTTCTAGGAATACCTTATTTTGTAACAAGAAAAAGAAAACTAACAACAGCTTACCAAATCCTGAATTGGAGTTATTGTTTTAATACTTTTCACTGTTCCGGATGTTGTGAATGTCAAAGATTTTAAGACTGTTGGTGTATCTTCTTCTGCGAGTAATTTTATTGTGAAAGTTGCAAATGCACCATCAGGTGTTAGTTTCATTTCTCCAGATGTAAGCAGGTCTTCTTGCTGTTGCTTAAGACCTGGTAGCAATACATATTTCGACTCCACAACAATATCTTTGCAGACAGCTGGAGCTACAAAGTAATTGTTAAATGTTCAAATTAACCAGTACTCTTCCAAATGCACAACTGGATATTAACGAGAGAAAGTACAAAATAAGCACCACACACAAATACAAACACATTCACTTATATGTACAAATCAAATACAATTTATAGGTATGTATGTATATGTGTGTGTGTGTGTATATATAAATATATATATATATCATATCCTATCATATCATATCGTATCGTATCATATCGTGTCGTATTAAAACACATGTTAAAATATAATTATTTTACATTTTATATCAGACAGCAGAGAAAAGTTTTGAAACATTTAGTTTGATCACATAAAAACAATCCACAATATTCTTAGAGGGGATAAAGGGAAAATATTTTTAAAATAATAATAATAATGACAATAACACAGACATGCACATGCACACACACACACACACACACACACACATACACGCACACACACACACGTAGACAGACAGACAGACAGATGGACAGACAGACAGACAGATAGATAGATACACACATACATACATACATACATAGATACACACATACATACAAACATAGATATATAGATAGACAGACAGACAGACAGAAGACAGACAGACAGATACATAGATAGATAGATAGATAGATAGATAGATAGATAGATAGATAGATAGATATGCATATAGATACGGATATCAAATGTTGCTAAGTTTGAAATTTATAAAAATTTATGAAAGAGACAATGCTGAAAAGGATTCTGTATGAAAGAATTTGTTCATAACAACAGCTAACCCTTCTGTACTATTCGGTTAGTTACATGTATTTCAGATATAAAACATTTCAAACTTATTATTGAATACGAGCTTAAAATACGAAAGATAGCTTTGACTTACAATACATACGACTGAAATATATACTGAAATTACAAAACATATTGAAAATAATGTAATATAAAAACACACTTACTTGTAGTCGGCGGAGTTGCTGCAAGGGAAATCATGAAAAATTATGTATTTGTAATTGAATATGAGTGAATTATATCAAGAAGATTTATGGAAATAAATTTGTTTCAGGTAAATTAGACATTAATTCTTAATCAATTTTAATGTTCTTCAGAACTGAATAGAAAACAAGAACGATATATTATTTTATTATTATTATTATTATTATTATTATTATTATTATTATTATTATTATTATTATTTTGTTGTTGTTGTTGTTGTTCTGACCGTGTTTTACGCTGTCTGTAATTTTCGAATTCAAATGGATAGCGATAACTTTTCATTTTCTATTTCAGAATTTATTACTATAAATAAATAATATAATGAACAAAATGATCATAAGATATATATATTAACACGTAAAACAAATATACATACTGCAGCCCATTTCATCAGAACCATCATCGCAGTCTACATGTCCGTCACAAGTGTTATTTTTACTAATGCAGGCTTTTTTACCGCAGTTGACATGGTCAGTGGGACAATCTATGATTGCAAGCGAAAGGTTTTATCAGTTACTGTATTTCCCATTTATATTTATCATCAGTAAATTCTTAATTTCAGGTGATTTATTTAGCTCTTTTATTTATTCTTTTGTTATTGATTTGTTTTTGTTTTTTTGTTGTTTTTTTGGTGTGTATGAGGTTTTTGTAAAAAAAAAATTGTTGTTTTTTGTTGTTGTTATTGTTTTTGTTGCTGTTGTTTAGTTGTTTTGGGGGTTTTGTTGTTGTTTTTGGTTGTTATTTTATACATACATACATACATACATAAAATTACTGTCAAGTTTTATATATATATATATATGCCAAAACTTGACAGTAATCTTATGTATGTATGCCAAAACTTGACAGTAATCTTTTCAATTTACAGAATAATCACATTTTGTCAGCACTAACATAAAAGTATCGGATAGAGATTTCAGTTTAAACAGGTATTTAGTCTACGTTTCAAAGATCAAGCACAATTATTTCGGTGTCATACTGATAAACATTTCATATGAGTTTTGTTATATGCTGGTATTGTTATATGCACATTACACAAGAGAAAATATATCGCTTAAATCGTACACTTCCAATTAGGTATATAAACTTTAATGAATGTCAAAGTTAAATGTTTAATATTACAAGTATTCTATACTTACAGGTGCAGTTAACTTCATCCGAGCCATCCATGCAGTCATTTGAACGATCGCAAACAAAATTTCTTTCAACACATTGAAGTTTGGAAGTATTTTTGCAGACAAATATTTTGTCCCCTGAACACAAGTCTGAAATTAATACAGAAACAATGTATAACCATAAAATGAAATTTGGAGCTATAAATAAATAAAAAAATCTCTTAAATTAATATTCTAAATAGGGATGGAGAAATGATATTTACAGGAAGATTTTCATTTAGCACAAGACAGAATCAGTATATGTTCATTCACTATTATTAGTATTTTTCTTTTTTATTACATTATTTAATTAAGACTTTGTTGGTGGTGGTATTGAAATAATAGTAAATCATTGTAATACTTACTACATATCGAGTCACTTTCATCTGAATTGTCACCACAGTCGTTTGCCTGATCACAAACCTTTTTATTTGAAATACATTTACCATTGGCACATGTAAAGAATTCACAGGTTCCTGAAAATATTAACAATACGTTCACGAATAGAAACGAGCGTTATAAGAGAGCTATCAATAGCCGATCTGTTCCAAGAAATGAAAAAGGAACCAGGCTATCAACTCATATTATTTTGTATCGTTTGGGAAGTTCCCTGCCTATTTCTAGAACCTGTATAATTAAAATGAAATCAGCTCTCGCTGAAATGTATTTGTTTATGAACAATATCTTAATGTTGTGCATCACTCAGTTTCTCTATTTATTTTTTTACAGGTGAATATAAACACAAATATATGTATATTTAATTTAATTACAATAAAATATATTGTTCAGTTCACTAAAATAAATACAGATATAAACATTCTACAAATTGTTTACAAATTTCTCTCTTTAATTTATGGTTTGTGTAAACCAGACTTGATAAGGTCTAAATGAACAATTTCTTCAACTTTGTTCGAATTTTAATGTTTATTCATGAAATTGTCGAAGATAATTGTTCTACATTGGATAGCATCTTTAAGTAATAATCGTGAAAACCAAATGATTTCAATGAATTTAATTCAGAGAGAATTTCCAAGTATACCACATAAGTTCAAACTCTATAATGTATAGCAAACAATAAGTACATACCACATCCCATTTCATCGTCTCCTCCTGGACAGTCGATAATTTTATCACAACGATTCTTTTTCGGAACACACCTACCACCTCTAAGGCAGTGATAGTTGACACTTTCGTCACAGTACTCCGTACAGTTTTTACCCGTACATTCTACTTTGCCATTGGAACATGAACTTTAAAATAGAATTAAAAATGAACGTACTTTATATGGAAATATCGAAATGTTCTGGTAATCTGCTTAAAATGTATATGTAGCGTCATATCGGAATTATTCAGGATAAGATTGCAAAATGTCCACAGATAAATAGCACCCCAACAATATACATAATACATATATACATACATATATATAAGCATGCATACCCATACAGTTTTATGGTATTCATTAGACTAGCTGATTCTGTTAAAGTAAGTATAATTTCTTATATATTTTTATAATTTATTTTCTTAATTTATAATTCAACTAATTAATTACAAAACGACACACTATATTGACGTTAATTTTATAATTAATCCTAAAGACTTCATAACATTATATAAAATATGTTAATTAATTAATAGACGCTAACCAATTCATGCAGTCTTTTGTGAAATATTGCCCTTTCAAGTACACTGCACCATTCACTACACATGGACATTCTTCTTTCGGAATACATTTAATTTCTGGACCGTCATTGTCTACAACAAATAAGAAAAACAATTTCCATGCATAAAATGCATACCAGAATTTAGACAAGAAAATAGTGCTTAACTGACTTCTTAACAAATACAAAATAGTTTTATCAGGTATAAATCTGTATTTTACATGAAAACATCAAGGAATTACAGCGTCACAGTTCAATGCTTGACGATATACAAATAGAGTCACTGACAGATCAGTTTACCCAGAAAGACCATGCCAGGAACACACGACAGTGTCACATGATTTATTTAGTGTATATGCATATTGAATATATATAACACATGCTAGAAAATCATTAATGGTTAATAGTTTAATATTAGGGGATGACTATATTGCAGATCATTACGTAATAAATTTCATTTTCAAAAAGGTGCAAGGTCTAACAACTGAATGATTTTAAAATCAAAAGCTTTGTGAAAATAATCTATAAAAATAAATCCAAGTTTAGATAGACAGTCTGGCAAAAAACAGATAAGGAAGAAAAGTTCACGCTTTTATAAATAAATGCTAGTTACCTGCGACCACCATATGTTCAGGACAGAAACATCCTTCTATGCAGGTCGAACTCTGACATTCAGTACTGTTTCCTGCCGAGGAACAAGTTGGCTGGCATGTTGGCCCGCAAGATCTATACTGGCTTCCAAAATCACACTGCATGGCTAAAAATAATTTTCAAAAAAAATAATTAATAATATTATTATTATTATTATTGTTGTTGTTGTTGTTGTTGTTGTTGTTGTTGTTGTTGATGATGTTTTTGTTGTTGTAACAAACTACCACTAGATATATTTTATCTTTTATACTATTATACATATTTAGTAAATGTGTACAATTATTGTGTGAGCATGTGTGAATATCTATGATATCTGAAATATTTCGAGTAATACCTGTGACTATATGGTGTAATATTTCCTGTAATATCTAAAACAATTCATAACGATTACTTTCAGTTAAGCAGAAATAACAAACGTTACATTATTGAATTATTGATAATGCTGGAATGTAAATAATTATTTTTTGTTATGATTTTTTTAATATAAAATGCATTTAAGTATGTTTACTAGTAATCTTAAATTTGTGTTTATTGTTATTCACTTACGACACAGACGTCGATGTCTCCAGTTTACAGGGAATCCTTTGCTATTACACAAATCAGCGAAGTTGGATATAGCAGTACAGAGACATTCACAATCACCACCCTTGTCGCAACTAAAAATATATTAATATTAGTAAAGAATTCAGTAAAGCTACTTAGGTCACCGCCAAATATAACGATTAATGGAGTCATAATAAAACAGATAAGATGTTATATCAAATTATGAATTTCTTGAAGTTATCATCTGAAAATGTATTTTAAAACAGAATCAGAAAGTTTATTAATTGGTAATACCCCGCTTTATGTAATTTCGGCTAACATTAAATTAACCGTTATGCCACTTTCATAGAATAGCTTTCACTTCAGCGAATATCATTATGGCCGATGTTGCGACAATCAGCATTTACTTTATAATAAAAGGAGGTGAATTAAATAAATTTCTCCTCAAAAATATATTTAAAATAAATAAAATACATAAAGATTAATAATAAAAGATAAAAAAGCTAAACAAATTTTATAATAATAACAATCATTTTAAAAAGAAGAAGTAGAAGAATTAAAATGCAATAAATATATTAAAAGCATTAAAATAATTATATACAATTTATATCAATAAATTGTGAACACGTGACCGGCGTTATGGCAGTTTGCCGCCAGGTTTAAGGTAAATAATATAATTTTATTAATTTAATTTATTATTCTTTACAAATTAAGAATAATATATATATATATATATATATATATAATCTTTTTTTTTTTTTTTTTTTTTTTCTATGCATTTACTAAATAAACAATATTTTGGAAAAGAATAGCATTCTTCAAACTATATAATAAAGTTTTAAATAACTCACTATTTGTATCAAAGGCAGATTTAATTTTCACAGTTTGAATAACTTTAGCTAGTCATTTACCATCATAATGCTTTTACTAGCTAGATCCGTAATTAGGGAAAGCATTAGAGTTTTCTTCTTACGGTTAACAGATTTACTACAACAGTTGCAACAGTTCAGAATTTTATTTACAATTAGATTCATTGACCTTGAATATTTAATATTACACCTGATTGTTCAGGTACCATACTAATGGTCACAGTTAATGTAACTGTGTTGTCGGTATGTACTGATCTTGTCTTGAAGACATTACACGGAGATAACGACTAATTCCTAAATCTTTAAAATAACTTTCATTAGAAAGGTTTCCATAAAGATTCACAGCTATTTTTCGATGGATGTAAGATCATCGCCTTGCAGTTGTTTCTGGCATTGTAACTCACGTAAATGCTTATCTTCCATAACACTTCGCGTGGGTTAAACAAAGCGGATAAAATTGTTTGAAAATATCTGTTCCGAAGAAGTATATCTGTTTCCTAATTTGATTTTAACAAAATACAAATATTTGCTAGCAAAAATAAACTAACATTTAATCATACGAAACGATTTGCAAAGCTAGTCTTTCGGAAATATACATAATATACAAGATGGATATACAAAAAAAAACATAAATCAACATACCCACAAGCTTCTTGCATGCAGTGACTGTACATATCATCAATATCAGGACCAATCAGGGCCTTTCGACATCTTGCAAATATTGAGCCATGTTTAATGATGTCGCATGAATGAAGTGCCCATTTCTTCCTGTCCTCATTAATCTTAAAATTAAAAAATTGAAATTAAAATTAAAATTAAACTGTTCTTGTCATCAGTATCATTAGAGGTTTTCTTGAGCAAATATTAATAGCATTTAAAATAATACTGTATAAATCGAAAAGTGTGGGATTTTTCTGATAAACAGAAATTACTTACGATACATGTGTCCTTTGCAGCAACTGATTTTAATTCTGGACAATCGTCATCTTTAAAGGCATTGTATAATTCAGTTTCAGAAGTGAGTATTTGTCCATTTCTGTCTTGAAAGTCGTCACCATTTTTACCGTTATTGTTTCCACACATGCCCTTTACTTTGTCTTTATACCTTTTGTCCATTTCAACACGCACATTTTGTCCTGTAAAAACCATCAGTATTGATATGATGTTATCAGTTATCAAAATAATTATAAAGAATTACAAGCTGACATGCTCGCATCTATAAGTAATAATATAGAATATAAAGAAGATTTAGAATAATTATTCAATAAATTGTAAACATTTAACATTTATCTTTATAAATAATAATAATTATTATAATAATAAGAAGAAGAAGAAGAAGAAGATAAATAAGAATATTAATAAGAACAGCAATAATTAATTGTGTTCATGGTCATATCGTTCGAAGCACTTAGCCACATAGCCACAAATAATGGATTACACCTCATTTTCTGTTTTGCAAAGCAAATAACAAACCGAGCCGGGGGTGGCAATCAAGGTATTGGCATATGATTTATTTTCTTTTAATTTCTAACATTTTTCAGTACCCTATTTATTGGACTGTGGATTTAATAATATTTTGATGTGGTGGTTCTTCTTTCTTTGCTTATTCTCTAAATCCTCTAAAACAACATTTATGTTTAATTTACATATGTTTGCATTTTTCTACATAACTGAGAAATGCTACAAACTCAGCATAACAGGTAAGATACCGGAACAATATAGAAACTTCAAAGTAAATAGGCTATTTAGTAAGTTTGTTTTGTTGGCCAATTAATTAAGTAATTAAGATTCGATTAATTTATTATTTTCTAATAAGTTCAGCTGATATGGTATTTAAATCGATAAAACAATGAGTATTATAGTCGACAATGGGCATCTCAATTCTAATTAAAATGTCTACTTAGATATATTGCTTTAACAACAGTGATTGTCTTTATTAACGTGTCCTTGGAGTAAAACAATCCATGCACGAACGGTCATTCGAAATATCTGTTATCTAACTAAAAATGTTAGATCTTGACACAGTCAGCAACATCAGCAACAGTTTTTATTTTTTGTTATTTTTTTTTATTGAAATATTTTCTTTCATTTATAAAACTACACTACAGATCGTTACTGTAATAACGGAAATTAATCCAGTAACGCGTTCAGATGTCGAGAACATTTAGTAACTAATTAATCAAATATATACATATACAAACAAAAAATCCCACCTAAAAACCCAAAACAAGATACATACATACATACATATCGAGATACATAAAAAATTCAGTACTTACCACCATCATAGTAAACCGATATTCCATGACCTTGGAAAATTGATACATAATCTTGTGAGATGTAATAGCCCAAATACATTTTTCTCGTTCCTGCTGGGAAATGCTTGACCGAACCTTCAGATTTGACTGTAATTCCAGAACCTTTTGAAATGGTAACCTGCAACTTTGGTCCCAGACCAACCTTGATAATGTATGAACATGCTCTGTTCATTGTTGTGCACATAACAGATGTCAAAGAAATTTCCACATTTTCTCCCTGCACTAAGGTGATACCTTCGTTGCCTCCAGAGCATATTTCAGCAATTTCGTAGAGTTTCCCATCAAAGGTTTGAAACATTGGCGAAGTACCAGAAACGCGACATGTTGCTAAAATTTGAATTATTATTAAGATTTTGTAAAGAACGTAATTCATTTAATAACATTTAAAATCATAATATTTTATCTCAGCTTAATAAAATCAAATAATAACTTTTTTGTGCTCAGGTTTAAGTAATTTAAAATGATTTTGCCTTTTCGATTTCATACTAAAACTATTTACTCTGTTGCCGTTCTTAATTTTGCAAAATTAATATTATAATATCTTCAGCTAGTTCTTTTAAATGATGTTTAAATCTACTGTCTGCAAATGTTCAAAATACCGCTTTATTTTGATGTATTATTGTGAAATGGCGAAACTGGATAACAGTAAATGAATTTGAATATTTGAATATACATATCAAACTTACTTTTGCAGTTTGCATCTTCTTCAATTTCCCAAACACCATTATTGCATTTCCTGAAAAATCATAGCAGTATTAGATATACCAAAACAATTAACTAAATCAAAGATCGGTAAACTATGAAATAATATTCATATCAATTATGTTAACAAACATAAATACTTATCGTAGAAACCGTTTATTAAATATCAGTTATAAGGTATCTCCATTCGCTTAATTTTTATTTTTCACTTTATATTTTACAAGTTATAAATTTAAAAATACTTATCAAAATATTCGTGTTTTATGATAAGTGTTATTTTTTACGTACTTGACCCTACAGCTGTCAGTTAACTTTTTTCCATGCTCATGCCACTGGTCATTAGTAAAACAAGAGCATGTATTCGGTTTGATGCACTCAAAGTCCTAAAAATTAAAAATTAAAAATAAGAAATCTTTTGTAATTATTAACAATATATGAAAATGCAACAATGTAATTTGTAAATCAGTTTATAATTTATATGAACAGTTGCTAGATTGGGACTATATAGGAATTACAAGCAATCAACATATATTTTGATGAGATATTGTGCCCACCGTTTCAAAATAAGATACACTTACAAATTAAAAGGTTTATTTATTTATTTATTTATTTATTTATTTATTTATCCTGTATATTATGTTTTCCGGAGTCCAAAAATAAAATAAAATAATAAATTTCATATACATCTGCCTATACCGGTACACTTTTCAGTCATAATTAGGAACACAAAGTGATATTGTGTTAACTTACATGATTTTCAACTGTTCCATCAATACAGTAACATACTCGTGAATACATTTCGTCCTTCTCGGCACAAGTAAAATTTGTTTTAAAAGGTTTTGGACACTTTTTTCTGCAAGTTGCTGGTGCATCAATCGATTTATATTGGTTGACTCCGCAAACAACATCTTCACATTCTGATGATTCGCATGTTAATACACCTTTAGTGCATTTACTGAATAAACAAAAATATGTTTAAGCTTTAAAAGTACTGTGTGTGAGTGTGTGTATGGGTGTTGCATTTTACATGTTTATAGTCAAAAACAAAAAGAAGAATTATAATGAAACCAATAGTATTAGATCCTCATTTATTGAAAATATTTTTTAACCTGTGTTTATTATTATTGTTGTTGTTTTGTAAAATTTCATATTTTTGGTAAAATGTTATCTAAGCTTACCATTTCTTGCAGTCCACAGTCAAAGTCTGGCCTGCAGCAATTTCTGTAGTGCCTTTGTAACATGGACATTTGTCAAGGTCAATGCAAGTATCTTTATGCATGTACTGTCCCTCTGGGCACCCGCATCCTTGAAAGCATGTTTTTGTGTCACAAATGGTTTTATTTTTCAATGATAAATCAGAACATGATCTTTGGCAGTCTTTTCGGCAACTGTGATACTCAAGACCGGGATCGCAGTCTCCAACTGTAGTTAGATTAGTTAAATGTATTTTAAAATGGTCCATTATTTAAACAAAATGTGATAATTATTTCATGCACTTTCTTATTACTTTTGGTAAACAAAATAAACAAATAAATGAGATGAAGTTTATTTTTACTAAGAGTTCAACATGAAAAAAATGTATATGTAATAAATTAAACTAATAATAAATTTTAGCGTTAGATGTTCTAATGTTCAAATAAATTCAGTTATTGATTTTGTGTCCATTATTTTATCTGGAATGAAGTTTTCTTTTGGAAACAATTTGTACAACTGACTGATAAAATAATTATACAAACCGCAGTTGAGGATTGACTTCAGTTCGGGTGAAACTAGGCTTAATTTGCAATCCAGTTGTAGCTCAGCAAGGACAGCACAAACCTGCTTGTCGTTAGTCGACTTCATGCATCCTTCCAAAATACGTTGTTGTTTCGTTTGATCTAGTTCTGTGCAGTTATTCTGCAGAATGTCTTTAAGGGTTTTGCACTGAAACAACACCAAATCACCTATGTTTGCAGATTAGATTTATAAGTTACTCATTCTTTTATGAATGTACGTCTAAGGTTTATTGCTATTATTACGATTAGTACTACTATTACTACTACTGCTGCTATTACTAGTATTGTTGATGCTGTTGTTGCTGTTAATGTTTGTTTTTTAATGTATGATAAATAGATAACAGTAATTAATAAACTTACTAAAAATGTTCAGTTAGATTACACTGCCACTGTAATTGTTTTACTTTGGAATCATAATATAGAATATACACCTTGATATTTTGCTTTATTCTCATCTTTGATCAAAATTGTTGGATGAAACAAATAACAGTTCTTTTTATATAATGAGCTTTGTTTTTCGTCTGTTTATACGTGTTTGTTTCGTTATTCGCATCTTGTCGGATATTGCTTACCTCTAATATTTACGTGGAAATATTTTTACTAAAAGTGATGTGGTGATAATTAGTAGAAGTAGTAATAATAGTAGTAGTTGTTGTTGTTCTTGTAGAAAAACAAATTGCATAACATATAGTGAAATAAAAAGAATAATAATAGCAATTGATTACATTTACCCCCAAAAAAAAATACCTACCTTCGGATTTGGTTTTGTATTTGGGCTAGATTGGCCGCATTTTTCATCTTTAGACTTCAGTTTCAAAAATTCGTCTTCACTGGGATTGCCACCAGTTTCTGTTTCGAAGTCATTTTCTGAATTTTGATCAAAGTTGCCGCAAAGACCTGATACCTGTAATTGAAATACATTGTGCGTTATTATGGCATTAATAAATGCTGCGATGAAGAAAACTTGGAAAAGCCGCGGTAGTTACGCCTGAACATATTTATCGATGCTAAATGCACATTGTTTTTTGTTTAAATGCATTCCTGTAGTTAATATTAGTAAATATAATGTTAGGGTCATTTTAAATGTTTATAAGTGTAAATAGAGTTGATCTGTCAAAAGAAGAGAAAATAATTTTTGTATTTGTAAATATACAAATCGTGATACGAATCTGAGATTCTAGGAATATATTTTGTATTTGATTTTCAGTTATACCATGAAAATTAAGAATGTCAGCAATAAATATATATTTTCTTTTTTCTTTTTTCCCTTTATTTATATATTGTAGTTTTGTTTTATGTAACATAAACATTAAATTAATTAATATATAATTAAATAAAGGTAAAACTAAAACAAAAACAAGCCTAACGATTACTGCTAATAAGTAACGAATAGCTGGCTGTCTAATAATTCGTTACATTTTTCGCTTATTATTATTTTATGTACAGCTTAGATATTTGGGAGTAGTAAAAGTTTTAAAATATCTTTATCGGCAACCCAATTCCAAAATGAAGTTTGATAAGGAATGCCGTATAGATTGCTAAGAAAATTTGTTTTGTTACCTTCTGAAGCTTCTACTAGTATATAAATTATTTAATGAAAGTGTTTCTAGTTATTAATCATATGACAGTTCACATATTATTTTCTACTTTAATAGACAATATTCAGTTTTAAATATGATTTTTTTTTTCTTTTTTTGCCAACGGGCAAATAAGTAAAACATTTTATTGTAACATGAATACCTTTGATGACATCGACTTTGTGTCTCCTTCAATTCTGATGCTTCCCATAGAGCTTATAAGTATTTGCAGATATGGTGTGCTAAGTTTCATCCAAATGTCGGTAATTCTGTTCACATAAATGTCTCTTTTTGGAGATGTAAAAGGCAGTTCTGGTTGATTGCGGTTGTATTCAAATATCATTTTTTGTGTTTCTGCCACTGTTTTCATAGACATCAAAACACCATTGGTTTGTATTTCAATGCCCTCGATACGTATTGCGTTATTTATTTTCGCCGTTAATAAAGTGACATCAAATTGACCTTTATTGAACTGGAAAGAAATGTTTATTTATTTTAATGACATTTTAATAGCAATATGCAAAGTGTGTGTGTGTGTGTGTGTGTGTTTTGAAAAAAAAAAGAGAGAGAGAGAGAGAGAGACCACAAAATTATAGACGGTCGTTTTCTTTTTATCGATTTCTTTCATTTGGTCATATTAATGCATATAAATATTCCTTTGTATTTAATTTGCTATCTCATTTATGGAATTTAATACAAAATTAGCTGTAAATAAGGTTAAATAAATAAACACTTGTGAAATATTACACTTCAGGATGATCGCGAGACTTTGGGATGAAAACTGTTTCTTAAAATTAATAATCAGTATAATATTAAAATAAAATAAAATAATTATTAAAAATAAAAGAAATTAAAACAATAAAGAGAAGATAAAAATATGAAAAAAAATAAATAAATAAATAAAATGTTTTAAATTTATTCACCAGTGCAATATATTTAAAAACACATGAATTACTTCGATAGATTAATTTATATTAAAATAGATTTCTTAAACTTTCTACCAGTTGTCTAAAAGAAACTTTATTACTTACGTTCATTAAGGAAAATTTACACTCCATAGCACTGGTTCCAATTTTGACGACATTTGAATCAAATGTTGTGATATAACCACTCGCCATTATTGAGCATTTGCCTCTGCACATAGTCGGTTCACTGCATTTAACTTTGCCACCTTCTGTACATTTACTGTTTAAAAAAGTAATAAAAATAACCCATGCAGATATTAAGTATGAAAGTACAGATAAACCATCGTACTACTAATAGAAAACGTTATCGTCTTTAATTTACTTTTCTTTAAATGTATTAAATTATTAAATAGCATTAAAAAAAAATTATTAAATAGAAAAGTAAGTAATCAATTTTGCTGCTATATTTGTATATTCATTCCACTAGAAATTAATAATATATAATAGATATACATCTTTTATTTTATCTTTTCATTTCGAATGAAAGTTATCATTTTTTAACTAATTTATATTACAATATATCCTGTTTATAAGATTGTATACATACATCCATTCAAACAAGCACATCTTCGCAAGTAAATAAATAAATAAATAAATAAAATTTAAAATTTAAAATTTACCATTCCTGTGGACAAGGTGTCGTTAATGTAAAATTGTCACCAACACTAATAATCCGATGGTCTCTGACTTTGCACGTGCAGTCCTGAGGGTCAACACATTTCCCGTTGTGATCCTCCATGAATCCTGGAGCGCAGGTGCATCCGGGATAACACACATTGCAAGAATCTTTGTGAAGTGTCAGATAATACCAACCACATTTCGACTGGCAAGGGCTAGCACACTGTGTGTAGATTTGGTTCTCTCCGGGGCAAGTTTTTGCTAAAAAAATAAAATAATAAAATAAAAAGTAGTGGTTATAAATCGTTCAGTTCCTTAAAAAATAAAATCAGTCAGTTATTTCTTTTTTATTTGATCGGTTTTGAACTATTGATTTTTATCTTTGGTTATTTTAAAATGAAAGGCTGTTATCTGTTTTATAATTTAAAAAGTCAACATTTTATATTTTATTTCGTTTTGATGGTTGTTTTTTGTTTCTTTTATTTATTATACTTATTTATTATTTTTTTTAAATTTATTTGTTAACTTATTTATTGCTTTTATCCTTTTCAATTTATAACTATAAAAAAATATTTACGACAAAGCTCATTTGATCTCCAAGAAACAATAATATCTTGAAGAGAACACTCGGTAGCATAGTTCTGAATAGCATCACATCGAGCCTTGTCCTTCTTCTCTGGTGCTGCCGCGCAGTGAGCTCTCTCGCATGTTTCTTCGAATGCCTTATATGGAACCTGAGTTCACAAATCACATTATATAATTAAATATTATCTCTTGTATATATTTACAATTCTTTAATAATGAAAGTTATTATATTTTATAAGAACGATGGTACATTTCTTTCAGTTATTTGCATATATAAATGTATTGTTTATATAAATAGACTAACGTATCACTTTAGGCTATCTGAATTACTAATTTAATACAAGTTCGTATGTGAATTTTTATCAATTTACTAATTCAGCATGACTTTGTATTTGAATTCAGTGAATTATCAAGCTATATGTCTCTCTGAGACAGAGTTATTAAAAAGATATTCTAAACACTGCTCTTTTGGTATGTATGTTCTAAAAATATCCCGTTTAGTTTACATTACAGAAACAAATTACTAAATTATTAGTGGTCAAAAAGTTATGAAACTGAAACACAGTTACAAATTATTCCTTACATAAATGTAATGTTTATAATATTTTGTTTGTACTATATTATTATTACAGTCTAGTACGACTACTACTACTAATCATCATCATCTTTAGTCATTTTTTTTCAAAAACATATTACAGGTAAGGAACATCTGACAAGAAACAAACAGACGATTAGAGAGAAAACGAAGTTCATTATATAAAAAGTTATAGCAAAATATCAAGGTGTATATTCTATATTATGATTCCAAAGTAAAACAATTACAATGGTAGTTTAATCTAACTGAACATTTTTGTATTTGTTATTAAATGTCGTAGTAGTAGTAGCAGCAGCAGTACTAGTAATCGTAATAGGGTGGTAGCAGCAGTATGACTACTCTAAATGATGTCAAATTCATTTTAGATATGCTTACCACTAAATGACATTTTTCAAACATCCTGGATCTAATGTATGAGCAAACACCTTTTGCTGTTTCCAAGTCTTTTGCGCTACATTCAGGCAACAAGGCGCCGCACTAGAAAAATAGCATAGTATTCCATTTATCAAAAACAAAAGTCATTTCTCTAAAAACTGTTTGACAAAACTGATTTTGAATAAAATTAATTAATTAATTAATTAATTAACAAATAAAAAATAAATAATTTTCTAACTATAAACGGACATGAATGATTAATTTTCTTTAATGTTCCTTTAATAATTGCTTGAAAACAGATTAATAAATAAGTAAATAAATAAAAGTAAGTACAAATTACTTACATCCGATTTATTGGTGAAATCGTTTCCGAATCTGTTTGCTTCGAATTGGTTAGCTGCGAGCTTTTTTTCATCTGTAAGGCAATTAAATCGTGATCATAACATAGAGATTTTTGCATGAATAAACACACAAGAAAATGATACAAAGGTGTAAATAAATCAAGGTGTAAATATTCATTCTTTCGATTCTGATTAAATTCAAAAAGTAATTTCAAAATAAAACAATGCTATCATTGTTAGAAAAGATATAGTTCAGATTATGTCAGGTTACTACTTACCGTTGGGATCAAAATTAGCATTGCCGCACATGCCAGAGAGAGACATCTCTTTGACCTTATTTTTGTCTATTGATATAGCCAAGTAGCCATCTGGATCAATTCTCAGTCTGAAGCCGGCGCCTGTGTTGATGTGGACCAATTCGTTTTTCTTTTGAAAACTAATATCTGAAAAAGCAATTTACAAATGATAATAAATCAGATAAATGCTAATATTTATATTCTTAATTAACAGATAAAAATGAACATTCAAATTATTAAAGAATTAATCTGGAAAATTACACGTATACCTATATTACTGTTTTAATTTCAAATTACTTACCGCCTAACTTCTGTAATTCATTGGTCGGGGTTTGTCCATTAATTAGGCCCTTTAAAAATGTGTATTTATCGCTTTGTTTTCCGCTGATAACAGAGATAACCACCTCCTGCAATATTAAATCAAAAAAATATATAACCGTTTCAGAAACATTTATAATGTTGATAATTGTAACACCTATATCATGACATTTAAGTGTAATGTCAGTAACTAACACAAATGCAAAATTGAAAAAAGGAATTTATTAAAATTCATGAAGTTTAAGATAATATGTTCTAAATTAATATTTGTACAAATATTGGTCAATTTAATATCATTCATCTCATGAATAGTTATAACATCTGATAACAAGCCCTTTCTGACCTATTTTCAGTTACATACATACATTAATATATAAATTAAGGCAAGCCTGCGTTATTCTGTTTAAATCTGATACATAAATTTGGTACTAAATTAATAAATACTGATTCTAAGACTGATTTACCTGTAAACATTTGCAGGTGTTTAGCGGATCGCAATCTGTCTTTGATGTTATAGCGATGTTGTGCGTCATAAGCATTGTTACTTTGCAAGATGAACGATAGGTGTATCTGACGCCGTCAAATGTTCGAAAGCTACTTTCTCCCGAATGTGTACATGTTAGGAATTCAAAGTCTGCGTGCTGGACTGTAGTCACATTGACTAAGAAATAATAATTTAAAAATAAAAATAAAAAATTAAGTCGTATATTGTAATATAAATCATTATCAATGCAAATATATCTGAAAACTTTAGTGAAAATGCGTCTTGTGTGCTGGAGATCCTAAATCTTTTACAGTTTTGTCTTAACTGCGTCTCAGAGAGACTTTTAAATTATGGTCTTATGTAAACGCAGCACCAAATTAAGTTGGTTTACCCTTTATTTCATAGCATCAAATAATATAGGTTATACTACGAAGTAATATGACGCAATCTGCAACCTTACAAAAGGTGACTACATTTCGTAGATGACTTTCAGAAGATAACACATTACAGTACATTTTTACGAAAATTAAATTTCTTCTTTTAAGGAATTGATAAGATCGAAAAGAAATCGTATCGAGATGGAAGTTGTTAATGCTTTAACACAGAGTAAAAATAGCACATGTAATAATTATTTTCATCTCATATTAAATATTTTAGAACAGATTAACGTTTTACAATAATACAGCGGTGTAATTAAAATGTTAACGAAAACCACATACAAATGCTATCTTGCTGTCACTTCTGTACTGATGTACTTTTTATAAGCAATGGTAAACAGGTGTCTTTCTAAATTACTTTATGTATTTTATTCTCTTCCTTATATTTTTCGTATAATTACTTTTTTACAATGACAAGTAGTGAGTTTCAGTTTGATTAGACAGACTTACAAATATTTTATTCTCTTGAACAAATATTTATTTATTTGTTTGTTTGTTTGCTTGTTTTCATGCTTGTTTTATCATTATGAGAAAATTATCCAATTGTTCTAATTGTTTTTAATCTCTTTATCTCTGAATATATATTCTGTGCCATAGAGAAGACGAACAGGCAGACAGGTGGATTGTAAAGTTTGAAGTAACAACAGCTCATATGAAAATAAAGAAGTGAAACTGATTTTTCTAATTAAAATGTTTAAATTAAATGAACAAAGAAATAGTTTAAATTGTTCAACTTGAACAGCAGATATAATAAACTGCGCTGAGTAAACAAAATCCCACTTTTCATTATCTTCGAGCAGCTTGTAATTTACCAGCATTGATTGACATCCAGAGCATGTAAGCAGTCTTTTTTCTTTCTTATATTACTGGCTGGTTTTATATTGATTTATTTAACCTATATATATATATATATATATATATATATCTTTATTTTAATTTAATTAATTTCATGTTATTGAGCACCATGGTCTTTATAATTAGGCTAGGACAGAAGAGAAAACTTACGAATGATATGAGATTTCGTTTTATATTACATTAAAAGTAATAATTTGTAAATGCAAGCCAGTCCTATTAAAGTGTTTTTCTGATTTTGTTAAATGTATGTTAATAATAATAATAATAATAATAATAATAATAATAATAATAATAATAATAATATAATAACAACCACAACAACACCAATAATAATAATAAAAATAATAATAGTAACAGTAACAATAATAAGAAGAAGAAGAAAAAGAAGAAGAAGAAGGAGAAGAAGAAGAAGAAACAAGAAACAATAACAATGTTATTAATAATAAAATTAATATAACAAATATATTAACTGAAACACTACCTTCGTCGCATGGTTCGCACGTTCCATCAACAGTGTTGCCAAATGAACGGCCAGATCCTACGCAACAGTCAGTTATCATCTTTCCTCGATATGTTGTTTTTGGTCCATCACAACTATTACCTGTGTAGCAGTACTTTTCTGCAAAAGAAAAATAATGTAGCTTAGTTTTACTAATAACTGTGTATCATGTGTCCATGCCAGCAGACCAGACAGAATCAAAAGAACGACAAAAATTTCAATTGTGATACAAAAACACTTTACTGCTAACTGGCGTTGATAAGATTTTAAAAAACAACTGTTATATATATTAAACAAAAATGCAATGATTTTAATAAACTAAATGTTTATTACTTCTGAATCGCATATTTTGGTTTACTTATAATGTAAGAAAAATAATTAAATTTAAATAATAAATATAACTCATACTCATTATACTTGGCATTTTTTATAATCTATAATGTAATAGTTGCCTGATTTATTTAATTATTCTTGCTAAAGATAATTTATCAAAGCAGAAATAAACGTAAGAAATCCTCTTTTTATTATTATTATTTTAATTATTTATTTCATCCATAGGATACTAGTCTTACCTCCTGACTTCTCGTCACACTGCAAACCTCCATAACCTTTGTCACAAGTACAAGTATTTGGAGCAGTGCATTTTCCCTTGAAGCAAGGATTTACACAGGTAGCTGTAATTGAAATCAATTTTATACAGACTGTTCATTTCACATTATGCGTACTTTACGATAACACTCATCGATTAAGCTATGAAGAAATGAATATAACTGTACAGTCTGTGCAGAATTTCTGATTCGTGGACCATATAAAAATAAAATTTGTTTTATTTTATATGACATAGGAATAACTTTTAACTTAAAGTTTACTTTTGTTTTCATTGTAAATATTTAAAATGAGTTTAAAGTTGTTAAATAGATAACATGCAGTATATATTTTGTCTACAAAAGCAAACGAAACACATTTCATTTTTTTATTTATCTTTCCTTATACAACTTTTCTGATATAGTAAAGAAAGAAAATTTACGTGTATCACATGCAGGATATTTCTCCCAGCCAGCACAGCATTCAAGCTGAGTTTTGTCTTGAAACCTGTAACGCAGAATGCATTTAATTATTTAGAATTTTGTGATAAACATATCTTTTAAATTATTAATACTTTAAATATAATTTATCTGCTATGCTGACAATACAAGATAATGAAGTATGTTAAAATGGTAATTAAAATATTACATAACTGAAAAATATGACAACGACAACAGCAACAACAACAACGACAATAACAACAAAATAATAATAATAAACTCCCAAATAAAGAAAAAGCCCTCTGAAAATTATAGATTCATCCATTTTTAGCCTCTATTCCCGCCAGGATGTCATTTGTCTATCAAATTCGATAATACTGAAATCCATGTCCCCACTAATTTTTAGTAGTTGAAGTGCACAGAAATCATATGTTGAGCAGATCTTTTTCCCTTTACTAAAAGTAAAATAATTGTGCAAATCTGAAATTGTTTCACAAAAATACTGATTTGCGAAATTTTAATATAAAATAAATCTGTGAGTAGGTATATAATTAATATTTCACTTTATATTCTGAACTACTTTCTCCTTTTTGCTGTTCCATTAATTAAAATTTGAAGAACGTTTTGGGGGATTTTTAATTTTTTTTTTTTTTTTTACGTTGTTGGAAAGGGGAATACATATTTCATGATTAATATTATTTACCTGAAATAGTAACAGACGTTGCTGTCAGAGGGATTCCTGAATATCTCAAAGGCATCAGCACCACCATTTGCAGCTTCCGTTGCGTTGTAATCCATAACCCATTGTTGTCGGTATCTTCTTTTCTGCGTGGCGCTGTCGCATTTATCAGGTACTGGTCCGACTTTCACATTTTTTGTTACTGGGCAGAGGTTAGGTCTGAATGGAAAGAAAACATTTTTTTAATAAAATATATAATTAGGAAAATTAAGCACGAATAATTACCACACGCATAGTCACACACAGAGACTCATATGTATATACAATATATTGCAATATTAGCAAACCGCATTTCTTCTTTCTTTTTTTAAGAATTGTTTCTTTTTGTTTTCTATAATTTTTTAAATGATTTCACTTGTTTTAATATATTACTGTGAAAACATAAGACACCAGCTGTTCAGGACAAGATAGTATTGTTACTATAAAAATGTAATGAGTGAAATTCTTTATTACAAGTACCAGCAAACTTGGAACAGAGCGCAACCTCCGGTTTTTAGAGTCTCGTAAGTAACTGGACTTACTTCGATACACGCTTCTTTTTCGGTTTTTTCATTAGCAAATCGCCTGTCTACTGGCCTTTACGTGGTATTAAATTAAAATTACAACAAACTGGGATAAATAATCACCTAAATACAGAAAAGGGCAAGTGTAGAGACTAGGTTCCAAACTGAAACCGATCTACTATGCGCTTGCTATGAAACTAAAACAAAGCGACCGACCGAGCAAGTTTAAGCCTGCCAACTTCAAAACTTGACAGTCTGAAAATGGTCTGGTACCTATAGTAATATTAAATTTATTTTATACAAACGTTAAAAAAATAAATATTTTAAAAAAAAATAGGTGAGAAATATCATTAAATATTTCATAATTTTTGTTTCTAAATAATTAAATTATATACTTTCCACACAAGTTCAAACAATTTATAAAAGATAATTCAGTATAACATTGATTGTTTTTAAACATACAACTTAATGTCTATTATTGTCAAACATGTTCTTTATTTATCGTTTTATTTTGTTTGTTTGTTGTTTTCCTTATTTCTTTTCTTTCTTTTTTTCTTTTTTTCTTTTTTCTATGATTGTAATTTATTTTAATTCATTAATGCTCAGTTATAAATATGAAAAAAGTAAATAATAAATACTACCATAATTATTATATATAAACAATATTACGAATGTAAATCTATCTTAATAAATATATCTTTACAAAATACGAAATGAACACCAAATCTTTCATAGTATTTAAAGAATACTTGATCTATCCCCTCATAAATTTTATTTTAAATATTTACCAAAATAGTGGTAATCTAAAAACAATGGATAACTGTAATAGTATTAATATTTGGAAGTTCGAGGCATTAAGACATTTTAATTGTTGTTAGTTACCATTTATCTAACCGTCGGAAGATTTAATTGTTATATTAAAATACTTATTGTTAATCTTCCTGCTTGCCTCAGTGTCTTTGAGCATTTTGAGATTATGTATGACTTGGAAATGATATAACAATGATAAAACATGGTTGGTCATGATCCATCAAAGCCCGAAATTCGACATTTTTATAAACATCTGTTTATCTGTTGTCATTTACACAGAAAATGTAAACGGAATAAGTGTGCTGCTGCTGATGATGATGATGACGATATATATATATATATATATATGTGCCTATAAAATTGATTGGCTGAGAGAATGGTCCAAGACACATCATGTTGTTGCTTGTAAATATAATTTGCCTATCGTTGGACCTTTTGTCCCTTCACTCTCATTGAGCAGTGTAAGATAAAATATGTGGCTTATATTTTTTCCGTAACCTGCAGCGGTTAAACTAATAATTAATTTTATTACTGTTATTGTTAGAAAGGTCTTTTTCTGAAAATTCAGAAGTTATAATATCAGTTCATTTAGATTTAATGTTAACATTTTTTATAAATGTCCCAAACATTATTGAAAAGTATTACTATTCTTTCTTGCTTTCTACAGATGAAGCCAGCTTTAGCCATATAATGCGTTTGAAACAAATGAAATAAGTAAACCAGACTAGGAAAATGTTACATTTTTCAGCAAAATTCCAAAAGAAATAAAAGAAAAATTAGTCAGTTCTTTTAAATAAATTTTCTTCTGTACCTTTTTCATTCGTTTATTACCGATGAAATATTATTTTATAATTTTTGAGTTACAAATGGTGGATGACGATGAAATACTACAAAGGGGATTCAAAAAGGATATATAAATCGGTTTCAGCTGTTTGTTACGAAATAAAAATAAAATGAGCCCTTCAATTGAAGATCGTAACAAACTACACTAATTACGTCCAGTTTGCTACAACCAGTGTTTGTTAATTGCGTTTTATATATATATATATATATATACTAGAACAAATGCTAACAGTCGCCACAGATGATTATTGAACTTCAAACATATTATTTAATTACAAATTAATTAATTAATAGATACTGAAAATGTAAAATATTGTGATTTTGTTTTTAAACCATAACTTACTGCGCATTTGTCCATTCGGTTGAGATCAAGATCCACAGGAATAATGTAAGAATAGGAGAAAAAGAGCGGATCATCGTCCCCATGACGGGCCGCTTGTGTCCTGCTTTCTACTGAAGCTGTTTTCAGGTAGAATATTTCACAACGTAATATTTCACAAGATGAACAACTTTGTAAATTGACTCTGGAAGTCCAGTGCGGCGAGTTAGTCTGCGGCCTGCCTTATATACCTTCCTGATTTCAATATTCTTAGTAATGACGCCGTGCCTTGCTTTAACACTACTGGATAATACTTTTGGAGCTGCCGCGCATATTGACTTTTGGACATATGTTCACAACATAAATGGAAAAGATCGAATTCAATTCATAGGGCAGTATACCCTAATGCCAAGCTAACTCCGCCTTTGAAAGCAACAGATGCATTTAGAACAATGTATGTTTTGATCATTTCTGCAAACCTAGCATATTCCAATTGATCACTGAAGAATATTCTTGAATTGGGATGACACGTGATCATAGCATGAATATGACAAATTTTGTTCAAACATTAGACTTTTTCAGGAAAGATTTATTCATCGGAGAAAGACATAGAGGCTAAAAGACATAGGCGTTTGGTGACTCATGGTTAAAGGATCATAGCGTTTGATTTGCCCAAAATCTTACACAGATTAAAAATACTAGTATCAAATGTTTTTGCTTTCCCAAATTTTGCCAGCTTTTCTGTCCAAATACCCTGTAATATAGTCATTAATCATATTTAAAACGTGATCGGGGAACGACCAGTGCTTTGGGAAGGTTGAACCCAGATTCCCAGGCTGTGTCGAACGCCTACTCCCTAAATAACAGATATCAAGCACAGCAGTGGATTACTGTATCAGTTTCCGTTTCCTTCCTGCCGCAGAGGAGGGGTTAATAAACAAAGAGATAATATAGTTATCATAATTTGATGAAAAGATGGTAATTTCCCACTACTAGCACGCTTAATTTAATTTTGTAGTATAGTTAAGTTAAAACTGCTGCTCAATTACATTTAACTTTTGCCTTTACGACTAGCATGGGTTTTAAATAAAAGTATTAGTTTATTGTCTTTAAAATAATAATGTCTCTTGATAATATATTTTGTTGGTATTATTCATTAACTGTGAATGATTCAACTTCATTATTTTTCATACTAATTAATATGTTATCTCGATGAAATTCAAACTTGTTCGATTCAATCAATAGTAAAGTTAGGATAGAATTTAAATATGCGTCACAGCTAAAGAAATTAAATAAAATGTAAACGCTGGCAATAATAGCGTTTTTATCCGTTCATAGCTTAAAATTATTATCCATTTCCTGTCGATTATTTATGATACAATTTCAAATGACTTAGGGGTTTTAAAGATTAGATAATTTACGCTATAAATATAATAATAAACCTTAAGCTTTTATAAATATATAAGAAATTTTCTACAGGAATTATCCCAAGCTGCCAATAATATTAAAATGACACAAAATGTTATATGCAACGCAAACATTATTATTATGGTAAACATGATGTTTTAACGAATTAGGAAAAATAATCACTTTTATGAGATTTATGAACTGAACTCTGAAAAGTCGCCAAATGCCAAATCATGCTTCAAAATGTTTTATTTATTTTACTGACTAACAAAAACAGTAATCTTTAGACTAAAATTATAGTGTCCGTTTCTCTTTAAGTGTCTCATAAATTTCATCAAACACCACGGACAAAAAGATCTGGTGGAAGTATTCGCAGTCAGTGAAAATAAAAATCTTTCTCCCAATATGGAAATGGAAATCTCCACAAATGAATTCTACAGTATTTTGTTTTATTTTTAATTAAGTATCATTTCATTTCCTCTGCATATGAAAAAGCCATAGTTTGGGCGTCCGAGGTTGTTTTTTTATGTTTCTTTTATTGCTATTTGTTTATTATTATTTGTTTTATTTTATTTTATTGTTATTTTGTATTTTGTATTCATTTTATTTTTTATTTTTTGGGTGGTTCTTTATATAATTATTTTTTATTGGTCAGAGTGTTAAAGATGACATGTAGCTTTATATGATAACTTTACAATACATTTTAGATCATACAAGAAAATTTAGAACTCCTTCCTTTATTGGATAAAATCATTTTAGTTATGAATGATAACAGTCAATATAAACATTTTTATATCTTAATAATATGTTTCAGAAATGAAAGAACCGTTCCTTTAAGTCAAGTTATATTGTTAGTATTAATGATTTTATTATGTTATATTGTCATCATTATCAGCATCATCAGCATTATTATTAATATTATTGCTATTATTATTATTATTATTGTTATTATTATTATTATTATTATTATTATTATTATTATTATTATTATTATTATTATTATTATTATTATTATTATTATTATTATTTTGTTAGGTTTTATATCTAAACAGATATTAATAGTAGAGATTTTAACATTTTATAGCTTTTAAGCATTATTATTTTTCTTTATTTATTTCGTTCTTTAAAAAAATATATTTTATCGTAATTTATATATATATATATATAGTTATTCGAAACTTTAATAACAAAAATATCAAATCATTTCCGTATGAATACTACAATAACAAAATTGCGTGGATACTATCTCAGAGATTTACATGACTGGTATTTGATATCAGACAAAACAAAATGATATGATAAAAGAAAACACAATGGTATATTTCAAGCTATGTGACCAGCAACATTTTCACATACATACATAAATAAATATTTGTTGTAGACATGCAGCATGTCACATGATCCGCTAAAGGTAAGCCATAATTTTGTACTAATTTTATGTATAATGTCACAAGGGTAATGAATCTGAGTGAAAATATATATAACTTAATTATGTGAATGGCGCTAGTTTGAAACCATTTACAAATGATTTTATGGCTGTCATGCTCGAACAAGTCCATTATTTTAGAAAATCTTTAAACATTTCAGTATTCTGTAACCCCAACGACACCGGTGACCGCTTTAATAAGCCTTCTGTTCTAGACTTTGGATTTGACGTTGTGACATCGCCTGTTGCAATACTGCTTGCAATTCTGATAAATTTGTAGTCTGATATTTTGGCCCATTAAAACTGTGACTAGACCAATATGCAATCAAGCGGAAAGCATTCCTACAGAGCAGAGAAAGAAAAGGAAATTATTTTTTATAATTACAGTTTCTCTTCGTGTGGCGATTGTAATTTCGGTAACCTGCCAATAGAGACATCTGTCAATAGTCATACAATTCAAAACAACAAACGATTAGGTGCACATATTCTCATCACAGAGTTTCTGACATGTTATACATAATAATAAATATATGGTCCGACAACAGCAGAATTAGTGGGGGACAAAAACAGAATTCTACGTAAAGATTGTAATAATATTACTGAGATATACGTGAATTCCGATTAATTTCTTCAAATAAGTTATCTAGTTTTATTCAGTAAATACTTCAGTATTAAGTAAACTTGTCTTCAGTATTTAGTTACTTTTTGTCAACAAAATACTAAACGTTGACATCTGAATTTATTTCTTTTTATTAGTTATTACCATTGTTTAGATTTTCAAGAGGACGTTAAAATATGATTTATTATAATTCGCGTTCTTAGCTAGTATTCATTGTTAGTTCTTTTTCTCCAGCTGCTTAAATTGATTTGAAATGGTTATAAATTTAGTCTTTTACTTTTAGCTGCATAACTCTTAATAAATACATTTCGGATCGACTAACTAAAATATAATCAATAAAAGTATGGTTTGTTTGCATATCGGTTATTAATCCATCTAAGCAATGAAAACCTAATAACGGATCTGGCTCAGAACAGCTCAGACGGACATTTGGGGTGATATCGCTGGTTCTCTGCCAGAGATAGGTCAATACAGTTTTTATAAATATTTAGTAATAATTTTAGCTTAGCATTCTTTAAAAGTTCGCTGATTCCATAAGAAATACATTCACACGCTATTTCGTTTTTCTTCATTTTTTGGAAGGAAGAATATTTTTGTTTAGATTCGTAGGTAAATATAATAAGGAATTAGCTACTATAAAATATGAAAATGAATAACAATATTTTATGTTAATTGTGCGGGCTTTGGTTTATTAAAATGAATTCACCTTTGAGGTTGAAGGATATTTCGTGTTCAATTTTAGTGCGATTCAAAAATGTCATAAATACTTGATTTTTATACATTAAGGCACGGACGTATATTTTATTGAACAGAATGCATTTGAATGTGTGTGTGTGTGTGTGTGTGTGTGTGTGTGTGTGTGTGTGTGTTTAACACAGCTTTGTATTCTCTGTTATTTCTTCTAAATTTGCTTTTGAGCTAATTCTGGGGAATGTACCTAGAGAATAAGAACGATAGTCGTGTCTATAACTCAGGTATTTTATGTGGAATAAAAGTAGTATATTAGTTGCGCTAGAACATGTACAAAATAATGTTATTCGACATTGTTTACAAATGTAATTTTGTGTATTTGGTTCATAAACTAAATAATTGTAATACATTATCTAGAATAACAGTAATAAATCATATTTCTAACCTTCCTAAATCGGCAATATCGTATATTACTTTAATAAATGGTGACATAATCTACAGAACTAAAGTTTCTTTTGTATTTCATAAATGTTATTCATCTGTCATGTTTCTTACAATAATCTGTGGTTTACAATAATCTGTTAGATTAAGAAAGCAGTCTAACATAAAAACATAATATCGAAGCAAACATATATCAACATAATAAAATCGAATTAAAACTGTTTATAAAACTTATACTTAGAAAATAAAAACGACAGTCAGGATTTACTTTTCAGTATGGACGTGTTTTACTATCTATATTATTCAGCCTTTTATTAAAACTATTCTAAATCGGTTATTTGGATATTGTTTAATTTCTACTATTTATTTCTGCCGTAATAGTTTATGAAGCTTCTACCAGTTTATTACATATTAAATTGCTTATTGTGTTTCTGTTAATTGTCATGCTGGCAGATTTTAATAAATGTTTATTTGTTCATGTTTGAGTAATCAGTGTTTTATTATGTTTATACTAAGTTTTGTGACAATATTAATCTGTCATTACGTTCGCGTCAATGTTAGGGTGAAATCGCTAGTTTCGGCGTTTAAAAATTTGAATTTAGCCCATATGCTTAAAACTAACCAGATGAAGAAGTCAGTAAGTTGTTGGAATTTGGTGACTGAGCTGCACAATGGCATGGCTATTTTCCTGACATTGTACGAATTCGAGCTGAAATAAAAAATAAACTGATTAGATTATTTGAATTAAAAACCAATTTAGATAACTATACAAAGAACTATGCTGCTTTATGAGAAATGCAAATGCATCAAATAATTTATTCTATTTTGGCCAAATACTGAATACGTGTGTACAGTGATATATATTTAATACACAGAACATATATCAGATGGGTGTTTGTTTCTTTAAACCGTCCAGTTTATCATTTGTATTAGAGAAAAAAATGTTTGTTAGAAACTTATAATGAAATAATATATTAATTATTTTTAGAATTTGGTATTTTTACAGACCTTGATCAAGTGTTACCTTTTTCTGCTACAGACACGCCCACTGGCTTTGTCAAACAGCGTGACTGTCGCAGGCATGTTTCACTATAGCTTGCTCTGATTAGCACGTCACTTTTTTCACTTCAGTTCACTTCTGTGTTATAAGGGGTGAAAAGGGAGGAAGATACTTGCAGATATCTGGATTTGTATATTTATTGACTTAACTTTTGGGATATATTATTATTAAAGGGAATTACAAAAACTATGCCTAGGTAATGAGGAGATTCCACGTATTGGGGAAACTTCAGCTAGGCATTCTCATCCTGCTGCAATTCAATTTATGCAAACTATACCTCAGTCACCTTCCACAAGTCAGTATGATAATTCAAAGGAATTTCACAGTCAAAACTCTTTATAACACTACCACCAGTATACCGCTAGCCCACAAAATGCTTGAGCACTAACTGTTTTTATTTAGATATACATAAATGTAGTTCGTTGTAGCGCCCTCGCTATCTTCTATCTGCTATCCGTCAACGCTTTGGCGAATGCGTACTAATAAAACGCATGGTGAAGTTACCTAGTAGATCGCCATCAGTCGATCTTGTCTGTGATTTTTCAAATAAATATTTTAGAAAACCAGATTTCGTATTTCTTGAATATAAATTATATTTTTCTGTATAGTTATTTTCAAACACTTAATCGGAAGTAGCAACAGTCATTTCAAAAGAAACGGACAATGTTACTGGATTCTATAATTTTAGTCTAAACTTTGATATTATCAGATTCGCAAATACTCATTCACTACGCATTAGAAGTCATTCAAGAATCATTACATAATTCAAAATAAAGTTTTTATCCTAACAGTTTTGTTATTTTGAAACATTAAAACATCCAATTACAAACTGCAAATACTTTAGTAATTTAATAAATAAAAGTGCTACATAATTATATAAAGAAATACAACAACTCCTCCTTTCCTTGTGTGTAGTTGTTTTTTATTTTATTTTTTGTGATTTCACATTGATTCCCTGATAACAATCACTTCAAAACAAACATTTGTTATGAAGTTCTCAGGGAAATAATGACAAGAAAACATTCGTTTTTTTTTTAAATTCATTCATTAATATTTCAAGATTATAGAACGCTCGTAGCAGAGATTTCGATAAAACAGTATACATTTTGTTATGCTTTAAGATAAATTATCTAACACTGGGGTATTCTGGGGTTACACAGTTTAAGAAAAAATCTTTTTCAGTTTAGAACTGTCGTATTTTTTATATTATCGCTGTGGAATTTCAGTGGAAAAAGGTATCAAATTTCTTACTAATGACGGGCTTCGTGCCCACTCTCTAAAATATATATATAATTAAATTATACCTGTTGTGTTTAATTTTGTTTTGAAAAAAAATCGGTATTTTTTATAAAGCCTAAAAAATAATCTAATATCCAGTTTAATTTATTTGTTCATACTGTCAATATTTTGTAGAGGATAAGTATTTATTTATTTATTCAGGCCGTCCTATGTGTTACATTATCGAAAGGATTGTATTACTATTAAGTTCAAGTTATGAAAATAAGTTTAAAGAAAACCTTAGGACTCGTCAAATTTTAAATTTTATTTTTATTTTTAATACGATATGGTTGGTAAATCTTTAGCGTAACCATTTTTCATTCGGAATGACGAACGTTTTCATAATATTGGAAAAGGTTTTAATCATTGATTGGAATAATCCACTTTAAAAGACTACTATTAAGTGGCTAAAACTTTAATATTTGTTAATATAAACTGATTTAAAAAACGTCGCTACTTTTTGTTCAGTTTTGTATCACTGCAGTTTTCAAAAATGCTATAGTAAACACATAGCAAATAAACACATAGCAAAACGGAGTACATGTTATTTTATATCTGTATTATAGCAATGTGGTAATAACGATTTTTAAAATCAATGACCACACATGTTGTTCGCTGAATTAAATTGATTGCAGAGAAACAACTAGGCAGTAAACAAAATAATCTGATAGAACTGGTATTCGCACCGACACGTGTTGCTCAGCAAACAATCATACTATTACAGTGCTTATTGATTCTTAACCTAACTATTCCTTCAATGGTTCGATCAAATATTTCAAGTCTTGTGAAATATTTAATGCCAAACATATTATACTGATCGATAAACTTGACAGTTTTTCTAGCTTCAAAATACCATAACATAACATGCTTATAAGTAAAGTTATTCATGAATATTATATTATATCTAGAAATATGTTTGTTTCCTATAATGATATTTAAATGCATATAATTTGAACACATCTTGTCTCTTGTGGTGATAGTAGTAGTTGCAGACAACAGCAGAAACAACATCAGCAATAGCAGTAAAATAGAAGTAGTAGTAGCAGCAGCACCAGCAGTCACGGTAGTATCAACAGTATTAGTAATTATGTAGTAAAAGAAGTTATAACCATACCATTTATTAAACACGGAGATGGAATTTTTTTTTTTTTTTTAATACAGAACACTAATTATGATGATATTTATCTTTATCAGTGAAAAACATTGGTGTCAACTGTTACGTTTTAGAGTATCTGCTTACAGCCATCTAAAAGAAATAGGTACACGAATGAGTAAACCATGACAAACTCTACTTTTTGTGCAACGATATCGAAGATGAATTACTTTATACTTTTACATGCTATATTTTAAACATTTTAGACTGTAGTATTATCGATCCAAACCAAATACATATAAATTACGCTAATTATTTAACTGTAAATAAATAAATAAATAACTGTTGTCCTTTGTAAACAAATTATAAATATGATTTATGGTAGTGATATTGTATATAAAAAGTCTAATTAGTTATTTATAATAATTTCCAGAGTTCGTTTTTCTTAGCTATGCTTATGTGAATAGCATTACTCTGTGACCTTGTTAAACTGTATGAACAGTAGTATTATGTTGTTTTTCATATGGCCTGAGAGAAATAAAGGTTCAGTTTAGTTTAGTTCACTGCTGTACTTATCTAAACAGACATGAACTCAAATATGACAATATTCTTTTTTAAAAAGAAGGAAAGAAAAAAAAACGGACTCTTACAGCATATTTGTCAGAAAATTTCAGTAGAGAAACAATCCAGCAATTAAAATGTCGTTACACACACACACACACACACACATACACACACGCGCGCGCGCGCACGCATTCTCATTTTGTTAGCTTACTAAGCGTGCCAAAAACAATAAAAACTTTTTTTGTAGATAAACATCAACTTATATCTTTATGATAATATTTTCAAATATATATCCACATATCTTTTATTATTATTGCATTCTAATTTAGTAAAATACTTTTAAACTTATATTTGTTGAATATTATAAGAAGAGCAAACAGGATTTTTTTTTAAATATACATAATTATACATTTATGATACTTACGATTTTGTTATACACTGTGTGTGTGTGTGTGTGTGTGTGTGTGTGTGTGTGTGTGTGTGTGTGCGCGTAAACTGCTCAAAAGAAGTTAATGTTAAAAGGAACTTTCTGATAATTCTTTGAAGTATGTTTTTGAGGGCAAATAGGGTTAGAATATTAACCTTTGTGTTGTCATTTGGACTAAAGATGTCACATTATTATGGGGCATGTAATCATTGCCCTTAACTGAGGACATTTTTTAAGTTCATCAAGATTTCCTTTTCATGGATTTGAAGCAATAACAAAGTCAGACTAAACTGAAAGCCTGTCTCGATAGATTCACTGTGACACCTCGTGCACCATTTGTATGTGCATTCCAGTGATAGCAATAAAAGAGATGAACGCCTTCGTTTCACCATCACTTTAAATTTGAAAATGGTTCGACGACAACTCAGCTTGCAAGAGAGGGGAAGGGCCATTGGTTGTCTACACTCAAAGATATGTGGCTCACCGTCTAATTGTAAGCCAAGGTGTTATCGGTAGACTCTGTAATAGGTGGAGGACGATTACTTCTATTCAGAATCACTCACGTTCTGAAAGACCACGATCAACAACAGCACGAGAAGACCGTTTCCTGATGATGACGGCGTTATGGCAGCGTTTTGTGACCGCACGGCGTCTTCGTGATCAACTCAGAAATGTTACAGCAACAGTTTGTCTGATCAGACCATTAGGAATCATCTGCGAGACATAGATTTGCGATGTCGGCATCCTGTAGTCCGACCACAGCTGCTTGTCCGTCACAGTAGGTGCAGACGCCATATATAATGGGTAGAGACATATATATCCTCTGTAAAAATACGGAAATGGCCATCCGACATTAGATATAAGGGGGTCGTTTCACCATCTGTGGGTAAAAACACGAATACTGGTATGACAACTGTGAGACTAAAAAATAAATACAAAGAATGACTACGTTCAGTGATAAAGTGTATTCTCTATCTGTTATCCAACACAAAATATAAGATTAGTATTTGTTAAGATAATCATGTTAATGATTCATTTTATAAAACAAATAATATTAAAAATTAATACGAAGAAGAATATATTTATCCAGTTATTTATGTTGTGAAAACAGTTGACATTTCTAAGAGATGATACTTAAGTATTAAAGACAATATTTTAAAAATAATAAAACCTGAACGATGGTTAAAACCTTCTCCTTGGTGTATTTTAAAAGATAAGCTAACCATATCATTAGAAAAGTTACACACATGTTGTCATTAAAATACTGAATCAGAAAACATTAAGACAATTTATTAAAAGAATATCAGTTACAAGAACATATTAATCATATTAAATAAAAAAAATTGTTCCATTACGAATGTGGTTCTGAAAATATTAGATACATAAATAATATATTGCCTTATATTGATTAACTGCGTGTCATATTGTCTTACACATATACCAAAAAAACACCCCAAAAACGCAATATACACGGCACTCAGAAAAAGAGAATTAAACAATACTTGAATTTACACGTATATATATATATATATATACTACAATATGCTTTGTGATACGAGTCATTACGTGTAATGCTGAAATATTCAGTCATTTAAGATAATGCTATGAAAAATAGTTATTTCATATAACAACTGAAAATTTGGACTCATTACAAGAAATAGCTGAAAATCCTGTCCTGATATTATACGAGATGACTAAACAGAAAAAAACAAAAACGTTTTGCACGTCGAGTAAATGGTAATTAAAGTTATTTCAGTAATGTAATTAAAGTTATTTCAGTAATGAAATTAAAGTTATTTCAGTAATATTTTTAAGTAATAAGTTACTGTGACAATGACTGGAACACTTCAACTGCTTTTCAAACTAGACTAGCACCTTTTAGAATTCATTTGGTAGCGTTAACATTTTTCTTTTGGAATTGCTGTTTTCACAAGAATTATGTACATATCATACAGATTGTTGGAGACACATTTTAATTATGAAAGGCTAATTACATCCCATTCTAAGTGTAATTACCCTTTGATAGTCAAAATGACATGGAGATTTTATATATATGTTAGTTCTGTAAAAAATATTGGAAGAAATGAACTGAATGTAACTTATACACAAACACACTGACAAATGTGCGTACAAATCTACGGAAATGCAATAATTAGGAATTAAGCATTTGAAGAATTTGTCAAATTAATTTTTAAATTTGCTCGAGAGAAAGTGCTGTTAACCGAAAAAAGTAACTCGTGTAGTGTCTGCAGTGAGTTTCCTTCCTCATTATCTGTGTTCATTTAACTATGTACTGCGTCGTAATAACCGTAGACTTTAATTAACATTATTCCGCTTATTTTATATTTGTCATGCTTAAAAGTTACTAATTGCCAAGGTTTATTCCCGATTCTGGCATTCCCGAATCTGGCAGTGAGATTATAACACATCTTAATTGGACACGCCAGTTGTTCCATTTCTGGCATTTTATTTCTCACCCTTACTAATTGGTGTTCCGTCACCTTAATTGATGGCCCATCACCTTAGCTGATGTACTTTTGTTAAATTGTATTTTGTCCACAATTAGTAGGACAATCAGTCACACTCTACACAAGAAATGTTCAAGAAAACACTCCACTGCAAGCTGACAAGCAGGAAGCCGTGTCCCGGGTACACGTGAGGTACACGTGACGTACTCCAATCCCAGCTGGAAGGGCTTGTGCTTGTCTTCTTCGGTGCGGCGGGACATCCTTGATTTGGGGACCTTTTTCGCTCTCTGTCTGTACAAACTGGATTTGATGCCCTCAAACATACTGAGCTTGGAAGCTATTTTCTGTGATGTTGCGTCAACAGCTTCTTCATCTCCTCTTAATTTTCTTGCAATCTCTATTCGGGCTCACCTCTGCTCTTTAATGCTCATTAAAGTTAATCTCGTTAATCGCCCCCTCTGTTCTTCATGATCTAAATTGGCCTTAATTGCTCACGCCAGTTTTC